>CM050425.1:4117237-4717237 GCA_027564155.1 Gymnocypris eckloni scoliostomus | reverse complement strand
TCCTTGGAGGAAGCTGTTGCCGTGGTAGCTGACTCTGCACAGTTTTTGGCAGCAGCGAGGGTCTCTGCAGGTGTGGGACTGGGGGGCTGGACTATCCCCTGAGAGCGAGCAGGAGGCTCTTCCACCAATACTACATCATCATCATTGTCTTCTGGGGCCTTGGGCAGGTCTGGTGCTGTCTGTGTCTCTTCTGCAGATGGAGTCTGCTCTGTTTTGGGTGTGGTTTCCAGATGTCCTTCCCCCTCTTCCTCCCCTGTGTCTGTACCTGCCCCCCCAACATCTGTTCTGGCTTCCAAATCTCCATCCATCGCTCAGGCAACCACCTGTTGACACAAACACAATGAGGTCAACAATTACCTGAGCAAGCAAAAAAAGAGTCATGAATGATGAATAGAAAAGAAAATCGGCTTGTTGATCAATAATCCTTTTATTACCTAAAGATCTTAAACTAATTATCAAAATATGACCAATCCAGCTACAGCCTAACAAAATTTAACAAGTCAGTCTCGTTTTAATAATGACAGATGTCAAAGGGGTTATTACAAGCTCAAATTACAACAAAGGATGTCTAAAAAATTGTCCAAAAAGAAATGCAATAAATTGAAAATAATTTGGAACTCTAGAATTCCAATTTATGAAAAACAAAATGTAAAATGATTTGGAACTCTACATTTGGAGTTTTAAATTCCAAAATGCAAGAAAGCGAACAAGGTTTGTAACATCATATTATTAAAAAAAACTTAAATTATGTAAAAAAAATGTGGAACTTTCAATTCTGAAATGCGAAACAGTGAAAAAGATTTGGAACATCACATTATTAATATTATTATTATTATATTTTTTAGATGAAGTTAAAAAACAATAATACTAATAATTATGACTCTTTGAGTATATATATAATATATATATATACACAAATTTTTAATACCGCAATATCGATGTCATTTAAATAACTTTCGGAACGCGACACTGTTAGAGAGGGGTCTCTTTTCACTATTGCATTTTGGTGAGGATACAGCTGTAGGTGTTCCAAGCGTGAAACGGAAGCTGTAGCACTAGTAGAATGTGAAGAGAGAGAAGAAGTCATCCACAATATCCACATCGACCTCCACAAATATCCACCGTCCGCTGCATCAGCTCCCGTGTCTCACAAACACAAGTTCTCCGTTGATACGACGGCAGGGTTCCCGACTTCTTAAATTCACTTTTCATAATTTTAAGACTGTAAATACGCTTACATTTATCAAATAGTGTTATAAATGTCTTAATTTTAGCTTGAATAGGTCTTAAATTAAGGAAAGACAAGGTGCATTCAGTCTGCTGAGGGGGGATGTGATCAAAGCCTGGAGTGGATTCAAGCACGTTCCTCTCTCCACTCTAAGCGTTCTGTAATAACTTCGCTCTGGATCCACTCCGGGTTTTACATTCCCGCTCACGGAGAAACCGCTCCGTGTTCACTCCATTTAAAAGTTATCAGGGATTACTGAGGGAAAAGAAACACGTAGCGCACTATTTTTGTTCTGCTGGCACACCAAAAAAATCCCCGCCTTGGCTGCAGCTTCTCACTGTCAGGTTATTAGCCGTTGTGCCTCTCTAAAAGCAAATTTATATTTAAAACAATGTCCACATGAATCTATGAACTTAATTGCACTCATGCCACCTCTGAGCCTCATTAAACGAAAATGTACATACAAGCAACTTTTGTGTTCTTCTGTGCCACCTCTGTAGTACAAATTAAAAAACTAAATTAAAAAGAAAATAAGCTCAGATGAGCTTTATTTATTTATTTTTATTAATACTATTTTCATGATTGGTAACTTATTTGTCTTATTGTATGCCACGCCAAATTAATAGAGGCAGTAATTAAAGCAAAAGGAGCCCCTACCAAATATTGATATACAGGAAATGAACATACTTTCCAGAAGACCAACAATTCACTAAATGTCTTCTGGTATTCTAATTTGTTGAGATAGTGAATTGGTGTTTTTTGTTAAATGTGAGCCAAAATCACCACAATTAAAAGAACCAAAGACTTGAACTACTTCAGTCTGTGTGCATTGAGTGCACTTACGTTCGAATAGAACAAACATCTGAAGCGATAAGAGTAACATACGAAATATGCAGAGCGGGCGGGCGCGAGGACTGGAATTGAGAACCGCTGAATTAACGCATGACCCATTTAGGCTTTCAATACAGAGCTCAACAAACACCATTTGACCTTTGTTGTCATAAAAATGAAAAAATTATATCAACATGTATTTTACAGTACAAACAATTCAAAAAGAAACATACTGACATCAAATCTTTTGGTCTCTCTGAAGAAACAGTGATGACAAATGTAGATTGCAACAGTTTAGTCTCCGAAACGTACTGTAGAACACAAAAACCAATGTGCTACAACTTTGTATTTGGAAATCTGTATCTACTTAGACAATCCATCCATTGTAAAGTCTTTTGGTTGAATTTTAATACATCTGGACTGCAATGCAGAGCTTGGAGTGTATCTCCCTCCATTCCCAGGCTTTGACACGGAATGCCTCATTTCAGCTGAGATCCTAATGTTGATGCAATGCCGGCACAGACTCCTTATGGAAGCAACGCCAAGCAGCACATTAAAAACACTGCTCAAATAGATGTGACAAACAAGTTAGCATTTTTGAATCTGTGGGCTTTCCCTGCAGGCTGATGTCATGATCAGGATGCTGGGGAGAGGAAAGTATATGCAGTGTTACTGATCCACCTCTCAGACGTGATATAATCACATGCGTATGCGCCATGCCAAGTCTGCATTCTGAACAACAACGCAACTGTTTTCCAAAGGTCCCTAATAAAACGCACCACAGTTGCATGGCCCCATATAGCTGCACTTCTCTAACACTAATTATGTAAATTATCAACATAATCAAGTCATTTTGGGGCTATTCCTACCATTCACCCCTGGGCCGTGCCCTTGACTCCGGACCCTCCGTTTCCACACACACACACCCGACCACGATCCGTGCGCTGTCAAGGCAACCGGATGACGACGTCAACACGCTGTGCTTCATAGGCTTTCGTTATATTCAGAAAACTCAAGGGCCAACGGGTCCGCAAACTTGCTAGGAGAGACCCCCCTAGAGGGAGGAGCCTCGCAATCTACCCCAACTGCCCCTGCTCAAGCTAAACCCCCAGTCCATGTGTCGCTTGCGCTCCCACCCCTGGCCTCTCTGGCGCATGCAGCCATTGGATTAGCGGCGAACTGGAGGGAGGAGAGCCTCCGAGACTGCGCCATTGTTTTTGTAGTGAAAAAAAGGTCAGAAGTAGCTATCGGCAAATAATCCCCGCGAGAAAACTGGAGGGAAACTAAATTAGAGATTCATCTATTCGAATAGATGCGTAACGGCGCGCATTTTTGAATAACAACACATATATAACACTGAGACCAATTGATTTCTAATCTTGCTGTCAGGCATAGAACACCCTTCTATCACATTAACACATAAAATACGTCAGTTTTTGCCTATATTTATGACTCGCTTTCGGATTTGTACGAGAACTGAGTTTTCTTGCTGGTTTTACACTTGAGTGAAGGTTTAATTGAAGTTACCCAAGAGCGTTTACCCCTGGCAATCAAAAGGCAATACATTTGGTGCCCTGTAGGGGCGCTGCACTGTTAAGAAACATCAACTATAACGCCTATAGGTGACTAGCCACAAATATTTCATTGCATTTTCCATTTAACTAGGGACTAAAAGCACATTTAGTATTCAACTACAAAAAACAAGCGATATTTACTAATTGGAAAATCACTTGCCCCCTTCAGTCAGCGGGTAGCACTGCCTCATGTCCGCCATTAGAGAGCGAGCGAAACAATGCGCGACAGCACAGGCAATAGCACCCTGCCACGGCGGAGGGGGAAATCTCAGGCGGGGTAAAATTGCACGTTTAATTACGCTCGCGTACAAACACAGGTGACCCCGCTGGTTTCCTCGGCTCGAGCTCCGCCGCGGACATAGTTGTGAAAACTTTGGCCAATTACGCGCAGTTCAGCATCAAAACGCCAGAGAAATTCTTACCGGAGTAGAGCTGGAGACGATAGAGCGCCACTTTTGTGCCTTGACATAAATCCTGGCGCGCATGCGTGAAAACGTAAGGACGTTCCAGGCGCGTGGGAGGAGAAACGAGCTCTTCGCGCTACTCACACGGGATCGTGCGCGCGCTGTTTATGGAAAGCCCGACTTGGAATCGGTTCTTTCGTAAAGTTCTTCTCAAAGACTCGGTTCAAAAACACGATTCGGTTATTATTTTACGCCATGAAGCAATAACGCTACCACGTGGTCCTTGAAAGCCCAGCGTAACAAAACGTTTAATATAAAGGCACATTATGCTTGTTACGTTTCTGAATATTAAAAGTGTTTTATTGTGATTTCAAGTTAGGTAAATTATAGCTACGATTCAATTCCTGAAACGTTGTCGTTTATATGCTAAATAATGTACATTTAAAACACATTTGAACACCTTTCAATTAAGTTGTATTTCTTGCTATGAACGTAACTTACGGTTAATCGATCAAATCCTCAATTCCCTCGAAATTATATCGCTTCTTGGCCTATTATGAATCAGATGTTCAAAAGAGACGGTTCTCGGCTTAACGAGTCAGTGAGTTGTTGACTCGAGATCATATATTACCGAATCACAAACGAATCATTTATATCCGGTTTGTGAACTGGTTCAGATGATTCTTTAAAAGAATCGACTCAAATAATGATTCATTTACGAACCAAACATCGCTAGCGCGTGCACGCACGCTAAAAACATTTGAGCAACGATAACCTATTAAACATTTAGAATGGTTGTTTGAGATCAGAAGGGACAGGATGACACACATTTACATATCTTGATGAAGCTTTATTTTATTAGACAATCTAAATCATGCATGATTTGTGAATTTGATTTTAATGTTGGTTTGGTGAAAGAGAATTCGACACCGATTTCTTCCTAATGGAATATAAATTAATGCTTTGGCAAATAATGTAGAAAAATATGTAGGCTATACTGTAGTATAACTTATAAGGGGGAAAAACGGTAGTATCCAGCAGTACAGAATGACAAGCAACATTGCTAAATGCTTCTGAACTTAGTTGTAAATATACACACTAAAGCAGTGTGTACTTAAATAATAAAAGTGGGAGGTAAACACTAAACAGAACGTTCACTGGGGTGAAAATATAAGATGGTCCTCACTGCAGAACACAAGATCCAGGGGCGTGGTTGGATCTAGACTCCTCCCACCTTACATAAACCTAAATATACCCGTCTCCACCCCCTGATCCCTAAACCCACCCATCCCCACCCCTAACCCTAACCCTAAACCTACCATCTTCACCCCTAGATGTGGATCCAATCCCGCCCTCTGGATCTTTGTTCTGCAGCGAGTGAGGGGCTACCTGAAAACATGAGGACGGAAATGCATTGCGCAAGCGCCAAAGTTACATTTTAGGAATCCTTTCTGTAAGAAATCATTTTACGAAACATAACAAAAACAAACATTTCTAGCTTCAGCTGCTCAATACAGTGTTCTTAAAGCCTGATTTAAATAAAACACACCCTCTTGCCCAACACAAGTTGGCACTGATGTGATGTGGTCAAAGAAAGATATGAATCGAGTGACCTAGTTTGTCATCGTAACTCGTGAAATCACATTGTAAAACTCAATGTTATTAGTATTGGTCAAAAATGAACATGTGTGTATTAAAATGAACATTAGGTGTGACCATTAGGTCTTTGACAAAAGAGACACTAAATAGGCCTACTGTTTTACAATTTGAGGTAATGAATTAAATGTTAATTAAATCTCAAAACTTTATTACAGAGACAACAAACATATTTGATTTTGTCCAACGTTTGTATTTTTAAGATTTCGGGGGCCTGTACCATGAAGCTGGATTTTCTGGCTAGCCAGGTAAGTTTCAGTTCAGTTTAGTTTGCACCAATCTTGGGTTTTAGGTACCATGAAAGAGGCTTGGCTTAAGCTGCGTTCAATGCCATAGTAACTTAAACTGTGGGGCTAACCTGCTCCGGGGGCATGTTATGTTCTGAGTTAGAGATCTTAAACTGAAATTGGGCCAATCAGATGTGAGCAAAGTGCCACATGTCTTACCCACTCCCCAAGTTTGTCTTGCTCCAAATTAAAGGTCACTAGTTCTAAAAAAAAATTGTCTGGCTTTAATGATAGAGTTATTTTATATGATTTATATTATTATTAATCCATTACAAACAAGCAATTTTAGTTGAACAGTTATTAGAAAACATTGATTTTAAATGAATGTAATAAAAAATAAGTTGTAGAATCAATAGATAATGCTTAACAATAACTACATGTGACCTTACATGTGCGAGTCTCTATCGCTGTATATTTCCAACTATATAAACTAATTTAACAAGTTTCACTCGTAACTGCAGTGATAAAGCAAGATCAATTATTGTATTTGTCCTACTTCATGAACAAGTACTTTTTCATTGTAAATGCATTTTAAATTAATCATATTCTTTAATCTCTTAACTTTTAGCAAAACCTTTAACCAAGGCTCGTGATTGGCTGTTCTGCAGTGATGTCACACATATGCTCCACAAACTCAGGATCAAAGCCTGAGTTGACAAAGAGAGTTGATGATCAGCATCATGGTACCAACAAAGCTAGATTGGAGTGGTTTGGTTGTCAACTCGAAACCAATCCTGTAACTCTGTTCATCTATCATCATGGTACAGGCCCCAGTAGTGAATCCACTCCATTTTGTTTATCTGTTCTGTTTATTTTCTGTTGAACCACTGTGCCTTTTTGGCTTGTTTTAAGACACACTTTAAAGTTTCTGCTTATAGACCAAGGAAAATATACCTGTGTGGCTACAGCAAAAATAATGTTAAGGTGTACATATTGTGATGCATGTGCCAGATATGAAACATGTTCATATTTATCAGAATGATATGATTAATAAGAATAACCCAGCTTGCCTTAGTTTTTTCAGAAATGTTTGTTATATTTCCCTATACAAATATTTGTACATGGACATTTTTAGTCCTTAAAGCTGTTGGCTGGTAATCCAGTCTTTACTATTTTGAAGACATCAAGTGAACTGGAAAATGTCAAAATCCAGATCATCTTTTTGTTGCTGCCCTTATAGCAGGGGTATCCAGTCCTGCAGAGTTTAGTTCCAACCCTGCTCCAACACATACACCAAATAGTTTTCAAATAAGCCTGAAGGACGTAATTAGCTGGATCAGGTTTAATTAGGGCCCTGAAAACTGTGGCCCTCCAGGAATTGAGTTCGACACTCCTGCTTTTCAGAATACTGAAGACCAGGGGCCTCCAACCACTGTCCTGCAGTTTAGCTCCAACCCCAATTAAACACACCTGAAGCAACTAATCAAGGTCTTCAGACCTACTAGAAACTTCCAGGCAAGTGTGTTGGAGCATTCGGCCACCCATGAGCAGGATTGGACACCCTTGCTGAAGACAGTTCAATCACATCCATGTTGGCAATGAACCCATCTTTCCCATCTAAACACATTCTAATGTACATTCATCTGAAAACAGTCTCCTTTGTTACACTGAATGCGTATATAAATTAAATTAGAGGGATGGAAGTCTCTAGTGCTTCACCAATTAAGAGAACAACTGTTTGTTTATCGTTGCTATAATAAATAGGAGAGAAGACAAAATATTGATTGTTATGGAAATGTATGTACAGTTTATTTACTGTAGTCAAAAGAGGAAGTGAATCAATGAGCAGTCTTTCTCTCACTTACTAATAATACAATGATGGGACAAAGAGAGGTAGGCCATGAGCAAAAGAATAAAAGAACGTCACTGCGCTTCAAAGCTCTTGAGATGAGCCCAGCTGTGCATTCCCGATCTGACTCTTAGTTCAGTCATTAATAACTATATAATGCTTGTGAAAACTACACTCATGTACTCCGTATGATCAGTACCAGAAGATGACCTGAGCTCATGTGCTGCATGCTAAACAGTTACATAACTACACTCTAATGCGAAATCTAATAAGAAATTAAACTGACCTGATTTACAACCTGCCTGACAACACATTGGTACATGAAAACGGTCACGTTCCCTACTAATCAGTATTAAAAGAACCTGTTCTACTGATCGCTCCTACGTGGATGACTTCAATCCTTCTTCAATGCAAAAACAAATTAGCCCTTAACATAGGTCACAACCCAAATGTATACATTCAAACATTTCTTCAACTAGAATGGCTTCATTTTGTCCAATTTAGGATTCGTGCCACTAGTTAATGCCTTAAAAAAAAACATCACATTCAAAATATGGAAACTTGTATTTTAAAGCACCCACTCTGTAGTTCAAAGTCACACTTGGGTCGAGTTTTGTCATAGTTTCACGAGCACAAAGCAACAGGGAGACAGGAACTGCTCATTCATTCCATCACTCACTAGCAATGAAGACAGAAGCACATCAGATGAGTGTGTGGTCGGGTTAAACGGAACATCAAACAAAACAGTAGGTGAATCTGGAGTGATAAATTATTCTATTTAAAAGAGAACAAAATAAAAGAAACACTTTACAAACAAGATTTACAAATGACCTTCAGATACAAACCCAACGCGTCACATTTGCTGACCTTCATGTGTGATGCAGTTGCTATCCAAAATCAGACCTCTGGAAACTCATTAAACACTTGCAACACTTAACCAAGCACGTATTAAAAGTCAGAGATTCGTGACTGTTGTTATTTGACTGTTGGTAATACAGCCTTTCCCCAAACTAAAACATAACCACTTCTAAAGTGTCTCCTGCTCAGCATGTGTCAAGTGTTGGAAAGTCTCAGTTCTTGGGGAGGCCGAGCTTGCAATGACCTTTGACCTGGAAGGGAGGACTGTGGCATCACTGTAGTTGGACTCTGTATGCACAAATTAGCAGTTTAACCTGTGGAAAAATTGAAACACATGTCTTAATTACTACATTTTAAATATCATAAAACTTGCTAAGCTCAGTTTCCACTTTTCCATGATCTTTCCAGTCTGAATTACTTAAGAATATATACAAATCAAATGAAAGAATCATTCAGAATGGATCGTTAAAAGAACCAAACATGACTTTCAGGCAAAAACAACAACAAAATAAAACAGCATTCCAGTTGCTTTTTAATGGAAGTAGTGTAATTTCTTTTCTTCCATACTGACGTACAACTGATCATCAAAAAAGGAAATAATGTAGGGCAGGACTTGGTTCCATCTGTCAGTTGTTGTTTGGATGGAGGCAGATCTGAATGCAATTAACTGGTCTAAATGATTAAACGTCTGTAATTTCACTGAAAGGTCAAGTTGCAATATTTTTATAGAGAATAACCAGGTCAAAAATGAATATAAGGATTAAATGTTCACAGAACGATCAATAACATGCATTTAAAAACTAGGATTGTATGCTAACTTTAACTTCCCTGATATTTCCAAAGAACCACGGAAACCCAGTTAGCGACAAGTAGTTATTATTTTACAGAGCCCTATCTCAATTATTCACACTTGCTTTAGTGAAGGGCTGAACAATTATTCAATATTAATATATAATCGCAATATACATTTTTTTCTTTAATTATGGTGATATCATTTTTAAACACATTTCTCATATTTCAATATACATTACCAGCATTTCCCATACATTGATTTATTTGTGGCAGTTGACTGTTGAATAAACATGACCACTGCACGTCTAAAGATCAAAACGCGGTGCGCCCTACTTTGGTGCATGTTCAGGCATTTATAAATCAGTATTTAAACCGTCTCATATAGTTGTGTTCAAAATAATAGCAGACCAACATCACTAACCAGATCAATCACTTTTTGGGTAGAAATGATATTTCTACATGGCAAATATTTTACTAGTAGGTGTGGTAGAGTAATAGAAAACCAACAGACCCAACAGTCATGACATGCATGCTGTTGATTCGGTGTAATTGAATCATTAATTGAAAAGGGCATGTTCAAAATAATAGCAGTGTGGAGTTTAATTAGAGAGGTAAATCATTCTGTGAAAAAACTGGTGTCAAACAAGTGGCCCTTATTTAAGGAAAAAGGCAGCAAATGTTGTACTGTCCATTTCTCTCTGAAAGTAAAATGGGGCGTTTCAGACATTGTTCAAAAGAATAGCAATCTTTGATAAAAAATTTGATTAGAGAAGGGAAAACAAAGAAGAGCAGAAAATAACAGGCTGCTCAGCTAAAATATCAAATGCTTTAAAATGGCAACCAAATCCAGAAAGATGTGGAAGAAAATGGAAAACTACCATTCGAATGGATCGAAGTATAGCCAAAATGGCAAAGACTTGGCCAAAGATCAGCTCCAGGGTGATCAAAGAAAGTCTAAAGTTACCTGCGAGTACTGTAACCATTAGAAGACGTCTATGTGAAGCCAAGCTATCGGCAAGAAGCCTCCCGCAAAGTCCCATTGTTGAAAACAAATGAAGAGGTTACAATTTGCCAAAGAACACATAAGAGAAATGGCACGATATTTTGTGGACTGATGAAGCAAGACTTGTTCTTTTTGGATCTAGGGTCTGCAGACAGTCTGTGAGACGTCCCTCAAACACTGAATTCAAGCCACAGTACACTTTGAAGACAGTGAAGCATGGTGGCGCAAGCATCATGATATGTGGATGTTTCTCATACTATGTGTTGGGCCTATTTATCGCATTCGAGGGATCATGGATCAGTTGGAGTACATTAAAATACTTGAAGAGGTTATGTTGCCTTATTCCGAAGAGGAAATGCCATTTAAATAGATGTTTCAATGAGACAACAACCCAAAACACAACAGTAAGCGAGCAGCATCTTGGTTCCAGACCAACAAGATTAACATTATGGAGTGGCCAGCCCAATCTCCAAACCTTAATCCAATAGAAAATGTGTTAGGTGACATCAAAAATGCTGTTTCTGAGGCAAAACCAAGAAATGCTGAGGAATTGTGGTATGAAGGGCAATCGTCCTGGGCTGGAATACCAGACTCCATGAAACACCGATGAGAAGCAGTTCTCAGAAACTAAATGTTAGTTCAGTCATTCACAAGAAAGCTAAATCTTCAAGCATTTTTCAGTTTATACAGTAAATGTTTGACTTTGTAGAGAATAATGCAGAAACTGCTATTTTTGTGAACAGCCTAATATACATTTTTCACTTTCTGTAAAGTAATAACAAATTTGCTAAATTTTTCTTCATGTTTTGATTTAGAATATAATGTGCAGTGTTCCCAATGCATTTGTGTGTACTGAAGTAAAAGGATTTAGAGTTTTACTCGTGTTTTGAAACACTGCTATTATTTTAAACACAACTGTATAAATAATAATGTGTTAAGTCCTAGGTACCTTTGCTGTGGGCGACTCTGCCAGACGGATGAACAGTTTGTTGGCTCCCTGAACAGGACTGAACGAGTATATGAAATGACTGTCCTGCAGGGAGAGCAGCACACAGTGTAAGAGAGACTGTAGACATTCAACAGAACAAAGAAACAATACATTTGAACAAGGATCGATTGAGACATCAGTGTTTTACCAAGAAGATGGGCAGCTGAAACTTATCATTCAAGACGACAGCATGGACACTACAGGGCCCGCAGAGTCTAGCTGTGATCTCAGTAAGGAAGTTTGCATGGAAGATAAAAAGCAGGGTGCCAGATCCTGAGACAGAAAGCACAATAATGGCACACTAATTCAGAAAATAAAACAGCTGAAATTGAGAACAGAGCGAGTATTTCACCTTCTGTGTGTTGAGGGGGTTTGTAGTTGAATTCGAGTGAAAAATCAGGTCCCTCGCACAATCTGTGGCAAGCCAAAGGGAATATAGGTTCCAGCAGGGCCAGCCGCGTTTCAAAATAAGCTCTGATTGTCTCCTCCGCCACAGTTGATAACCTGCAAGATGCATTTCACATATGCCCTTTATTTTAATAGTGAGATTTTTTATCCTGCCAGTGTTCTATAGCTTTAAATATTTAAACGTGGAGTTGTTTGAATAATGCAGCAATTAAACACTCACGTTTGCATATGGTCTTTAATGAGATCATACACCATCAAATTGTTGCTAAGTTTGGCATAGTGCAAGGCAGTGTTCTTGTGTTTAGACGAGATGTTACAGTCAGCGCCATATTCCAACAGCAGGCGAACCACATCTGCATTGCCCCTCTTACAAGCCTTAGAAAGAGCAATTCAACAATCAGCACTCAGCACATATCAAATGTTATAACCTAAAAGAGCAAACTGTCTGACAGCTAAAGTATTACTTAATCATAATTTATTAACTTAATCTTAACTAAACAAACAATATATAGTGCCATACAAAAGATTGGGGTCAGTATAATGTTATTTTTATTCATTTTGTAATAATTTAATACTCTTATTCAGCAAGGATCAATTCAGCTCCCCGGGCGCCGCACAGTCGGCTGCCCACTGCTCCACTTGGATGGGTTAAATGCAGAGAACACATTTCACTGCTCATTATACTCTGTATAATTGTGTATGTGACAAATAAAGCTCATCTGAGCTTAATTTGTAGGATGCTTTATATTGAGAAACTGTTAGAAGTCACAGCAATGACATTTATAATGGTAAAACTTTTTTTTTACTTCAAGTAAATTCAAAGAAACCTTAAAAAAGCATCAGTTTTCAAAAAAATATTAGGCAACAACTGTTTTCAACATTGATGACTGTTTCTCTATTAGAATGACTTCCTAAGGATCACGTGACACTGAAGACTGGAGTAATGACTGCTGATGCTGAAAATTCAGCTTTGCATCACAGGAATAAGAAAGAAGTCATTTTAAATTGTAACAATATTTCATATTACTATTTCTACTGTATTTTATATAAAATACATGGAGTTCGATTAGCTTAAAAGTAGGTTTTTTACTTTCAAAAACATTTTTAACTATGTTAAAACTGCAGTCCGTAACTTTAGGTGCTCGAGCGGTTAATAAACAGAACTGTGTGCATGTTGGAAGAACATTGTAGCTGGAGCTACTTCTCTCCGTTCAAGTCTATGACGAACCAGTCTAAATATTCCAAATATAACCACTTTTATAGGTGTACCGTAGTGATGGAAACATGGTTTGGAAAATGGATTCATGGTGTACCCGCTTATATCAATTTTGAACAAAAAAAGTTACGGACTGCAGCTTTAATGAACACACACTTTTGAATGATAGAGTATCAATCAAAGGGTCATTAACAAACCAGTTTCTGTTTGTAAAGATCTAACTCCCAGGTCAATATAACACCCTTCTCACCTTCATGAGAGCCGTTTCTCCACCCAGAGTTTGGGCATTTACAGATGCTCCTGCCTCTAGGAGAATGGCCACTGTTGTCAAGAAGTTCTGCACCAAACACAACAGTGAGTTATTAAATACATATGCTAATACCCTCATGTATTAGTGATTGGAGTGAAAACAGTCATCAAGAGAGTTCCTGAACAGAGCTTTTCTGCACCTTTTCAGCAGCATGCATCAGGGCAGTGGTGCCATTCTTCTGTCTAGCGTTGACCTTCACTCCTTTCTTAATGAGCAACCTGAGCACATCATCCTGACCGCCTGCAGCAGCCAGCAGTGTTAAGGACATGCCGCTAGAGTCCTGCAGGTGTCAGCGTAAACACAAAACATTCAAAGATGTTCACATGACATCCTCCCAACAAAGGGATCAAGGTATGGCTGCCCTGCAAAAGCCCCAGTTAGTCTCTGCTAGTAGATGCTCGAAATATACCATCTTAATTCAAAAGGTGTGTTTCTTTATTGATTCAATACAAATATTGCATTACATTATATTAGATGTTTTAACAAATGTTAACAGAAACAGATAACTTTCTGCAGGTACTACAGACAAGTATGTTTGACTGAAAACACTGACTCAGTAATGATTAACCCATGATGAACAAAAGCAAACATGACCCAGCTCTCTGATGGGTGATTAATAAAGATTCAAGACAAAGACAGGCAGAGAGGAGGAAAAAAGAGGAAGAGCGAAAAGGAATTAAGTAAATACCTCCTGGTCCAGATTGTAGTCCTCTTTGGAACTAAGTGCACGTTTTACTGACAGGTAATTCCCATTCTTCACTGCTTCTCGCAGCTCAGCTGGAAGTTACATGGTAAGCAGAGCAAGGGAGAAGAAAATGATGAAGAAAACTTTCAATCAATTGAAGAGTTACAATAAATGAAAGATGGGCCTGAAATATGCCATTCAGGAGGGATTTGTGCTGTTGTTTTTCGGTGTGGGTATCACTCACCGGGAGTTAAGGCCAGAGGAGAGAGATTCTCATCCTCTCCATTCAAGTGTTTCTGAAAGTCCTCCAGTGTCATCCAGTCCAGCTTGAGCTCCACTCCAAGATTAAGAGATGGCGGCCCCCTGTCTGTCACACAGAAACACTGTAATTAGCATCCAGGGACTCAAAAACAGCTTGGGTTCCCCACCACATCCATAGCCTATAATACATATATAATAAAAAAGGCCAATTGATCAAATAAAAGTTTTTCATTCAAAAACAGCAACTGATTTGGGGCAACCTTTTCACTGTTAAGTAAGAGTATTTAAGAAAATATTACATACATTACAAATATTACTAGAGCAAATTTGACATACAACTAATCATCATCATCAAGGGTGGGCTTAGTTTTGTCATTTTTACACGTTATACCATCAAGCTTTAATTTGAAACTTTCCTTTTGTTAACACTGCCTGTTGATAAGTACTTTTCATTAGAAGCATGTAAAGATGGTTGGAGCTTGTCATGGTTTGAAATGAGCATTGTCATCAATCCGAACTCAGAGCAGATGCAGATGGGTTCGTGTGAAACATTTACTGTGAACTGAGCCGTTCTGAGGGACACTGAAAACACCAGATCATGAGCTGCTCACATGCAAAAGAACAACTATGCCACCCTTCATCGTAAAACACACTGTGCATATTTAATTAAATCGCAACCTTGGCAGTTTGATAATCTCACTAAAATCGATAATCATGATTTTTGTTTTATTTCAATTAACCGTGCATCCCAAGTGCAAATGAAGAGAATGCAGGGTCTCAAGACACGTTTTCAAAAGTTGAATATTTTTGCCAATACAAACCAGGAGTTTTGTCTGAGCGCTCCACGGTCTCCTGAGGGTCCTGATTGTCATCGCAGGCGGTAAAGCCCCTTGATTCACTGTCATCCCTCCTCCTTCTCTTCTTGTCCTTCCATCTGGAGTCTTCTGTTGAGTCAGGAGAAGCTATTGACTCAGTCATGGACTTCCTATCCAGCCGCTCTTGCCGGGCCTCCTCCGCAAGCCTTTGTGCCTCCTCTATCCGTGCTCTTCTCTCCCGTTGGGCTTCCTCTATTCTCTCTTTCTTCTTTCTCTCCTCTTCTTCAATCCTTTCTTTCCTCTTTCTCTCCTCTTCTTCCAACTTTTCTTTCCTCTTCCTTTGCTCGTCCTCTCTCTGCTCTCGTTGTAATTCCTCCTTAGACTTGGAGGCCGGCTCGTCTGATTTATCACTTTTTTCCATCTCAGATGCTCCCTTCTCCTGTTTCTCATCAATCTCCATAGAGACGGGACTCTGACCAGGTCGAGGCACTGGTAGGAGAAAAATGTAGTGGTTAAGCAAACAAAAAACACAAGACCATAAAAACATTTAATTGAGCTACAAATGTATTTTACCATCTTTTGGCTTCTCAGTCTTGTCTGAATCAGGTTTCCGTGCAGGAGACTGCTTTGAAAATTTAGATTTCTTCTCATTTTTCCCCGCACCCTGTAAAACAAGTGGAAAAAAGTCAAATCACAAACATAAAAACTTAAATATTTTGAAGGCAAAAATGTAATTCGTGTCTGTAACAAATGTTTAATACTTAAACTATCATTGACTTTGTTGCAGTAAGATATGTAAAGAAATGTATGCTTTTATTTAATGAGGACACATACAATTGATCAAAAGAGACAGCAAATACACATATTCATAAAAAAAGCTATTTCCACAAAAAAGTGTTCAATATTGATAAGAAATAAGCACCAACTCATACTAAAATGATTTCTGAAGGATCATGTGACACTGGATAACTGTTGAAAAATTCAACTACACAAATTACATAAAATATATTCAAATAGAAAACATTTTAAATAAGCTGTAATAATGATTCACAATATAAATTTTATTTTTAAATATTTTTGCTGTATTTTGGTCAAATAACACTTGGTGAGAATAAGAGACCTCTTTCAGTTTTTTCTTTGAATTAGCATAATAATCTGGTACTAGTTGTTTTATCAGATGTAGTACCTTATAACAAAAGTGGCAAAAAAAGGAAAGGAAGAGAATGGGTTACATGAGGGTGTTAGACCTGTACCTTTGAAGTTGTATTCTTGTTCTGGTCTGCTTGTCTCCTTGGTACACGATCTTTTGCTTCACAGTTCAACAGGAACTTCTCAAACAAGTTAGAGGCACCTCCCTTCTCACCGGCTTCTTCCTTCGACTCCTCCTCTTTGGGCTTGATGGGGGCTGTTGATGCTGCGGAGGACGAGGAGGAGGAAGATGCAGATGCGAGCTTCTGAGAAGGTGGGGCTGCTTCCTGCCCTTTGTTTTTGACCTTTGACTTGGGTGTGGGCGTAGCTGCCCCCGTGTCACTGGAGTCGGGCTCCTCCTCGCTGCGAGACGACTTGCTAGTGCTCTTGCTACTAGTAAGACTCTTGTGCTTGCTTGCACCACTTTCTTTAGGTGTGGCTGTTGAAACCTCTACTTTTTTAGGCTTCTTCTCTTGAATCAGGTCTTTGAAACCTTGCAGCTTCAGGTCAGACTTGGCCTTTTTCAGCTTGGCCTGCTTGAGATCCCCTCCACTCTCGCTTCTCACAGATTTGTCTGTGGTTTTTGCTGTAGTGGTTTTGAAGGAATCATTTGTTTCTGTGTTCGTCGTATCATCCGTGTGGGACTCAGAAGGCACGTCGCTCTTCTCATCCTCTTCATCCGAAGTATCAATCTCTTTTTTTGACTTTACTTTCTTTTTCTTGCGGTCCTCTCCACTCTCTTTCTTCTGCTTTCCCCCATCTTTATATTTGTCATGCTTCTTATGTTTCTTAGGAGTAACCGGGGCATCGTCCTCATCAGATTCAATGAGCCTCTTCTTTATGTCTTTTTTATAAGGTGCAGGGGAAGTATCCCTGCTCTCCATCTCTTCCTCATCAGACTCAGGTGCAGGCAGAGGCTTATCTTCCAGCCATTTCTCCTTCTTTTTCTTCTTCTTTTCCTTCACATGCATCTCATCATCTGATTCCTCCACTTTCTTCTTTTTCTTCTTCTTCTTTATAGGTGATTCTTTGTGTTTTTCTTTATCACTGTCACTCTCGGAATCAGCATCGAACAGATCACTCTTCATGGGCAGCTTCTACAATGGAGCACAATCAATATTCACAAAGACTGCATCAAGAAAACTAGATATTGCGTTAATATCTATATATTAAGCTCTTAGAAAAACTGCAATTATGTGAACACACATCTAAACAGTCTCACCATGCCAGTTTCCTTCTTTGGCTTCATCTCAGCCAGGACCTTCTTGTACACAAGCAGCACCTCCCTGCAGTCATCCAAGTGTGCCTCAGGCTCCCAGGTGTCATCGTCCGATGAATAGTTCCTCCATCGCACCCGGTACAGCACCTCTCCCTGTAAAATGTCAGAGGTCAAAGATCATGGCCTACCAGAGGGATATATACAATCTCCAGACAGTATTGGCAGTCATGTACATTAAAGGTGCAGTAGGACATCTTGGAAAATGCTAACTTTAGCCTGATAGCATGGAAAGCGTACTTCCCACCTTCCTGCACATCGTACGTGAACACACTGACGACGTATCCTGTTTGCGTGAAACGGGTGCACAGAGGTACGCAAACACATGGTGACAGGTAGGTAGGAAAGTCAGCTTGTTCCGAGCATTTTGATTGGATACACATTTCTTGGTCCAATGCCTTCCACAGAATATATAAATACATTTAGACCATTTAACTTAATGATTGCTTTCAGGATGTGAAGAGACTTTCAACCAGCATAACAAAAACATTTCTGAAGACAAGCACCTCTTGTACCTTTAAAACATACAGGTTTAATCGCTCATTAAAGGGTTGCGAAACCTCCTATTTTAGCACCATTCATTTAGGTTTGACAAATCCTACAAAAGTGTAAGGTAAGCTGCGGAGTGGTGAGAAAAGGCGAACACTACAAAGGCTTCTGATCTAGTCAGTTTTACCTCAGACTCACTAGAGTTTGAGCAAATGCAACAAAGTGAACAAAGGCATTAAATAAGACATTGCAAGACATACATTGACAGCTATAATTTAATGCACAGCAGTTTGTATTTGTACTCTGCACTGAAATACACATTCCAGGGCTCGACAGTGCGAGCATTCAACTTGCATTTGAGACTAAAAATAGATGTGTGCGAACTGGAAAATGTATTTAGGAGCATGAGCGTGAATTCAAAATACAAAACAGCCTAACTTATACAGTAGCCAGTAACATACATATTCATTTCTTCAGTTAATTTATGGAAAAATAGTAATATAGCCTCATATGATTACTGAGCTTTAAAAAGGCAACGGTTTAATTTAAATTAGCACAGATGAGAAGACAGACGGAGTGAGTGATGGAGACATGCTAGTACACATTTCATCTTGTAATTTAACTTTGTTTTTAAGATACTACTAAGGCTGTAGTGTCAGACGTCTACCTCACATTATCACAAGTGTCATGCACTACACGAGAGAACGATGAGAAGGGTGATGATTATAGGAGGTTTTAAGGCAGTAATTAATGCTTAGCAGATACATCCCCAGCACCACATGGTTAGCTTCAAAGGGAAGTTCATTATCTGCTGCGTTGCTAAGTAACACACACAGCTGATTCCCTGTGACTCTACCTGGAGGATTAATAATAGCTGAAGATCAAAGCCAAATAATATATTTGAAACCCATTCGACAGGGTGGATGGGATCTCTTTCCTCTATTACACCTACTGGTTTCACGACTTTGGCAAGCAACTCAGCATACTTTTATGGCTGTAGTATATTAACCCAGATCGGTCTTTGTCTTAAAGTGTGAGACACTGCTAGTAGGTTCGCACCTATTTCAAGAGCCTTGGCTTTGATTAGAGTGCTAGTTTCCTGTACAACTGCCTCTGCGCAGGAACAAGCAACACTGAGAAGCGGTTAATAACTGTATTTATGTAAACAAGCGAGTTAAAGACATGATTGCCAAAGCGCAGTAGTCTAGTAAGCACAGGCTCTCAGATTGTTACTGGCTCATAGCCACCGCTGACTGTCTCGTGTAGCAGTCAGTATGAACGGACACCACTTGGATAAAGTCGTGTTGGATGCTGACTGACACAAAGACAAATGTAATTTTTTCTCATTCAAAAAGGTGTATATTATTACAGCTTTCTTGCAGGGTCACAAATGAACAAGGTCTCAATACAAACATACTAATAGAAATAGGGCTGCACGATATATTGCATGCGATTCATCTGCGATTCGGAGCATGACTCTCTCATGACTATCGCATGCAATATATCATGCAGCCCTAAATAGAAATGACTAAAATGTATCAGATATTCAAAATGTGAGGGCAAACAAATGACTAACTTTTCTATGTAATCAAATATATTTCTGTGGCCATCTAATTATGGATTTAATGCCAATGACAACATAACAGTGACCTTCAGCAGTCGCAGAAATTGGTATCAGCTTTCTCTGAGTTGATTGTTAAACACACACTTCTGTTCAAAAGGTATTGAAGATTTTTTTTCTCTTATGCTCACCAAAGCTGCATTTATTTGCTCAAAAATACAGTAGAACAGTTATCGTGTCAAATATATCATTATAATGTGCAGATTTGGTGTACAAAGCATTTCTTATTTTAATTAATGTTGAAAACAGTTGTGAAAACCGTGATACATTCTTTTTGGTCTTACTGACCCCATACATTTGAATAGTATTGTATATTTAACATGTTTGTTGCTGCATAATATCAACCAATCATTTAAAAAATGTGGGTTTTAAAGTTTAGCCTTTATTGTGTTATGACATCTTGTGCACTGATTACAGGTAGTTTTGAATATAGTATTGATTTAATACACAAGTCATAATTGTTTCAGACTAAGAATATCATGCAAGTTCTGAAGTATGTGATAATAAATGGATGCCCTTTGTTTTCTATAGTTAGGAAAAAGTCCCTCACAAGAAACAAAGCTGATCATAAAAAGCTTATTTCTGACACTGATTTTTAGCAATAACAACAAAATGCTGTGGTAAAAAAGGAGATATAAGAGGCAGCAGTGAAATGGGACAGTAGTGAAAAAATGAAATATTGTTGCTCATATACGCTTAAAATATGACATTAGGCTCCATGCATCTAAATGACTTTAAAAAGCAATTTTACCCATGCCACATCCAGACAATATTAAAAGACCCACTGAGGAAGATCCTCTCACATTCAAATACACCCAACCACCTCACACATTACAGATACTGCAAATCAGTGACCGCTGTACATCTGAATCTAGCTCAAAGAGCACTACAAAATTAGATTTTACATGCCTTGTGTATTATCTGTCCTCTAAACACTGACCTTCTCAATACACTTTACCAAGGCTTATCAATCTCCAACAACAGAGTTTCAGCTACAACCATCACTAGTCGGTTAACACTTTTTTCTGCTCACTTCACTTCATTATCTATCTTTCTTTTCCTCTTTAAGTTATTTAATAATAAACCTCCCATTGTCACAGTTCCACAAACACACACACACACACACACACACACACACACAATTAACACAGCTGGGACAACCGTAATAAAACAGTCTTCCAGAAATCATTCAGTCAACATTTCACATCTGCTCAAGCAACCCAGGATCTTCAGACCTGAAGGTGACAAAAGTGATCTGTAGTGTGATATTCCCTTCTCTCTTTATGAGATCCCAAAAGGCCTTTGCATAAAGCACTTAGGCAGGAACAAGGAAACAGACTCCAAACAGATCCCAACCCCATCTCACATCTCCAATACATACTTCCACAGAGAGAATCCATGTCTAAAACGGCTTCCTACAGTACAGCAACACTATTTAAGTTCTGTAACTATATCTGAAAATAATCTAAACTAATGAAAATAAATATTCAATTCTAATGAAGATAATTGATTTATAAAGCAAAATGCTGAATTATTGTTACGCATTCTCGTCAGTAAGACCATGCATGAAGGGCTAACAAGACAAACGCGATGCATCTATCACGTATTATATGTTCCTATGAGATTTATTTTTAAGTTTACACTTGTGAACTTGCATGTTGTCTGCACAAGATGCATAATATGCGCATAAGATTTTGTCATCCACAAATCTCTCTATTCATTTATATTCAAAGAGAACTAATAATGTGCCATTCCAGATAACGTTATAATAGCACGTGTATGGATGCTGTAAACAAGGGCGCATATACACCCTTGAATGACTGTCACTGATGTCAACAGTCTTCAGCTCCGCATTAAACGCCACTGGTAGTGTTCGGCACTCATTTTGGACCTAAGATAGATAGATTTAGTACGGGGTTTTTATAGCGGACATTTGCCGATTTGATGTAAACAACAAGAGCCGTTGACACTGAATTTGGCTCGCGCATTGCAGTGGTTTAACCTGAACTAACCGCCAGAAAGTTACGAGTGAATACAGCCTCTTTACCCAAAGAGAAGTTGGTGTATCAAAGCGAACATGCCATAAAATCAACCTTTGGACTATTTCTTTAGCCTTATCCTATGAATTACACACGTGTGTGCAGTATGTATTAAGGACAATAATAGCGACATGCTACGTCGCTAGCAAGATGGCATCCGCAGCTCTTCCACAAACACTTTCTCACCTCCTCCACTCGCATGTCAATAATCCTCTCCACTTCATATACATCTTCTTCTTCCTGTTCGCTGTCTCCAGGCTCCACTCTCTCGGCTCCGGAAGCCATTTATGCTTTAACTAAGCAAAATATTGACGCTAGGTGTTGTATTGATGCGCGCTAACAGCATGTAGGCCCCACGGCAGCCGAACTATTGCACATTCACACTGATACAGTAGGACCAGCGCACTGTCGGCGATAGCACTGTGTTGCCAGGTCGCGCAAGAAAGACGCGTTATTTGGCCAGGAAAAAACACCCCAAAGGTTGCGTGTGGTGAGCTGACGTGGCAACATGGGGAGTACTACAACAGGAGGAGGATCCCTGTGTAAACCGTGACAGATGATATGACTGATATATTTAAAATAATTTTTTCATTTATTGAAATAATAAATTAAATCAAATATATATATATATTTTAAAACCCTAACAACTTAAAATAATATAGGCCTATTTGTTTATAAATAATATAGTATTTTCGGAATCACTTTTTTAGTAAGGACGTTAAATGTTAACATGAATTAACGCAATGGTTATTAACCAGAATTAACAATGAACAATAGCCTACTTTTACAAATTCAACACGTTTGACTTTCATTGTTAAAATGTATTTGTATAGGTTAATAATTCGTTTATGCATTATGAGCCAATTCATCAAAAGAAGCATATGGATCCACAACACTTAAATACATAAATGTTTATGCAAAGATGACATTTGATTTTTTTATTATCCTCTAAGTAGGCCTACTTATTTACAGCTAATTTTGAATTTATTATATAATTTTATATTTAATGCTCATCTTTAAAAAAAAATTGCTAGTTGCAGCCCTGAATTCAATTAGATTTATTTAGGGCTGCAACTAATGGTTGTTTAAAGAATTTATTAATCTGTCTATCATTTCCTCAATTAATTAGACCCCCCCATACACACATACCCTATTCTGTATTTTTCTTCCTGTTCGCTGTCTCCAGGCTCCACTCTCTCGGCTCCGGAAGCCATTTATGCTTTAACTAAGCAAAATATTGACGCTAGGTGTTGTATAGATGCGCGCTAACAGCATGTAGGCCGCACGGCAGCCGAACTATTGCACATTCACACTGATACAGTAGGACCAGCGCACTGTCGGCGATAGCACTGTGTTGCCAGGTCGCGCAAGAAAGACGCGTTATTTGGCCAGGAAAAAACACCCCAAAGGTTGCGTGTGGTGAGCTGACGTGGCAACATGGGGAGTACTACAACAGGAGGAGGATCCCTGTGTAAACCGTGACAGATGATATGACTGATATATTTAAAATAATTATTTCATTTATTTAAATAATAAATTAAATCAAATATATATTTTTAAAAACCCTAACAACTTAAAATAATATAGGCCTATTTGTTTATAAATAATATAGTATTTTCGGAATCACTTTTTTAGTAAGGATGTTAAATGTTAACATGAATTAACTCAATAGTTATTAACCAGAATTAACAATGAACAATAGCCTACTTTTACAAATTCAACACGTTTGACTTTCATTGTTAAAATGTATTTGTATAGGTTAATAATTCGTTTATGCATTATGAGCCAATTCATCAAAAGAAACATATGGATCCACAACACTTAAATACATAAATGTTTATGCATAGATGACATTTGATTTTTTTATCATCCTCTAAGTAGGCCTACTTATTTACAGCTAATTTTGAATTTATTATATAATTGTATATTTAATGCTCATCTTTTAAAAAAATTGCTAGTTGCAGCCCTGAATTCAATTAGATTTATTTAGGGCTGCAAATAATGGTTGTTTAAAGAATTTATTAATCTGTCTATCATTTCCTCAATTAATTAGACCCCCCCCCATACACACATACCCTATTCTGTATTTTTTACATACAGTAAACATTTTACTATGCAAGGACATGCTTTTATTTCCTTAATATAATAGTATCCATAAAATGTCAGAGACTAGAATGTGTTAAGTCTAATTTAATTAGTAAGTTATTGCTGGTTTGCGTGTTGTTTCAAAATATAATCTTGTTTTTCATTAGAGATCTTCTACTAAGGTCTGAAAAGTCATTAATGGATTGCTGCGCTTCATCATCATCATCATTCATTATATGAACAGCACCATACCATCTCCTGTAAAAACACTTTAATTTACAAAAGTCCTGATTATTATTTTTTAAACTTTACAACAAATTCACAACACCATAAGAAGTCTTGCATAGACTGACATGACTTTATGCTGGCTATTGAAAAACAGCACCAAACAGCACTAAATGACACATATTGTAAAAAATATCTGACTTATTGCACAAAGAAAAAACATGAATCACAGCCACAGATCGTAAAGAGACTCTGTGCATGCACAGTTTTTGACATAAGAAGTAAAAAAAAAGGCTTATGTAAAAAATTAAATAAATTGATGAAAGTTAGATAATGCAACACCCCGTAATAAAACATCATTTTAATCGGGTAAAGAGGTTTGTAACGGCAATTTAATTCATATATAAAATAAACCTTTTTAAAATGATTTTCTTATATAAAAATGTGGCACATTTTGGAAAAGCAGCATTTGATGAATTAGCTGACAACAGTTCCTTTTCAAAACGTTCAGTAAGCATTTTTTTAGAAGTGCTAAGAATTGAATGACAAATATTCTTTTGATATGACCTGCTTAACTGCATTAAAGAAAACATGATTATTTCTGACACGGTGTCCTAAGATATTTTGACATTTAATGCTCAGTAACATGAAGTATGTCCGCTACTTAATACCTTATGATGACATGATGTCATGTGACTTGTCATGAAACTATGGCAGACAATTTTCTTCATTACTGTCCGCGCTTAAAAAGAGTCTTGATCCAAAACCCAGACTCCTTGGTCACAGAGTGCAGGTAATTGCTAATTCAGAACATTGTTTCCACAAGTGATTTGTGACGTTTGAGAATGTCTGTACATGGTATTATGATAGATTAGCACTGATCCGGATCCACTGCAGCCCTTGCCTGGTGTACTGGACGATATGGGCCATGCTGCTATGTAGAGTCAAGGGCCCAGTCAGTGTGTTCAGATAGTTGAAAAATTCTGGCGTGGGAGTGAGAGAGAATAAATAAATTGCCATTAGTTGAATTAGTGAATTGTCATTTATCATCAATAAATAAATACACACTGAGAATTTCTTTTAAAAAAAATACATAACAGTAAATATTAAAATAAAATGTAACGTTTAAGAACATAGAATAAAATAAGAACATACATGAAAAATATAATAATTTTTCTAAATGATTAAAATGGCCCCTATGAGATAGAACTGAATCTGGAAGTATTTTTTCTAAATGATTAAAATGGCCCCTATGAGATAGAACTGAATCCAAACTCACCTTTATTTTCTTTGGCCAGGGTATCAGCCACCTCCCAGTACTCGTAACTGTACAGGACACTGTTGGTAATGTTGAGGTGGTTTGCTGCCATCTGGTGGATGCGATGAGGAATGCTGATGACACTGTCCTGTGAGCTGCCTGTGTGAGATCCCATTATATTGACAGAGCAAATAGAGGCAGGAGCTACTGTTCCCCTGTAAAAGCACAAGCACACATGTACAGACACCCAAACACAACATACGGGTCTCACAGAGGCTGTGAAAAGCCTAACTACGATTAACTCTTACTTTCCAGCATTGTTCCGAGGAGCGGGTTTGAGAGGTCCTTTTGGAGAGCTCTAGTCAGAGTAAAAACAGTTACAAGAATCAGTAAATCATTGAATAAACTATACTGGCAGGTATTTTTTACATATTGATGTATAATAATTGAAAACGGCCTACTTTGAAGAAGTCCAGCAGGACTTTGGAGTATTTTAAAGCGTTGTCCTTTTTAAGTCTGAACATTTGCCAGTAAAGAAGAGCAAGACAGCGGAAACTGAAACCCAGAAACACAATTTGTGTTTTGTAAACAGACTTTGACATAATCAAGAAACAATTATACAGACAGTTGAAGATCTTGTCAGTGTTGTATTTACCATAGTACAGCTAGCTGTTTGTCTTCCTGGCTGGCTCCAGGGCCGGCGTGACTCTTAAGTTTCATAGCGTATCTATCCAACACATTGAACATGTCAACTCAATACAGAACGTCTGACAAACATAGGGCCTTTTCTGGCCATTTCTGTTTTGGCATCTATCAATATCAGTCATTGTGAAAACATCAAATCATTTGACGTTGTATTTGCATGTTTTGTGGCCTGTTGTTGATCCTGTCACAGCACTTAATCAAAGCCCACAGCTGCTGTAGGTAAAATACTGTCAGCATGAAGCCTGTCCCAACGAGTTACCCAGTCATGTAACATCGGGCCTATACAAAAAGAGTAACAGGGGAAATTAAACTCTTAATCACCTAATGAGCTCCACAGTTTCAGCATACATGGTGTAGGGGGACTTGGACTCCAGCGGTCCCTCTTCCATGGCTTTACCGCACTCCATGAAGGACAAAGCAGCATCCACATAATTCACAGCTTTTCCTAGCTTATCTACCTGCAAATAGGGATAGAGAGGCAAACGTGTAAAATAAAGTAGTTGATTAATTAGTTACATAGGATATAGACCACAGATTATAGACCATAATCCTTGGGACTCCACTCTCTGTCAAATAGCAATTGAAAAAGCATAATTTTAACAAAAAGTAATTTTACAGCATACAAAAATATTCATCTTAGGCAACTCCACACTCAGAAAAAAAAGACAAAAGCTGCCACTTTTTTTAAAAGGCACACATTAGTACCTAAATGGTAAATGTTTGTACCTTTTGTAAAAGGTCCTGCCCCAGTGACAGCTTTTGTACCTTTTTTCCTGTGAGTGCATGTGGGGTCATGACCCAAAGGTTACAAACCCCTGACCTCTGTAATAGTCTTTTCTAGTGGTAATATTCAATAATGTGTATGTTCACAAAGCTGTCTTACCATAACGTCTGCTCGATGTTTTAACCTCTTGGCCTCATGCATGTAGTACTCAGTATGATGAGAGCTAACATGAAGGGAAGTAAGGAGAGATTAGCTGAGAACTATGGGAAGGGATTTGACATTAAAGGGTTAGTTCACCCAAAAATGATAATTAGTTTTACTCACCCTCAAGGAAACCTAGGTGTGTATGAGTTTATTCTTTCAGATGAATCCAATCGGAGTAATAGTCAAAATTGTCCTGGCTATTCTAAACTTTATCATTGCATTCAGCGGGATTTTTCTGTTGCACAGTCCAAAACACGTCAAATAAAGTGTGCGAATCCATAAAAAAACAAAAGAAACGTGCCTCACACAGCTCCGGGGGGTGAATAAAGGCCTCCTGTAGCAAATCGGTGTTTTTGTAAAAAAAAAAACAATCCCTATTTAAAATGATATAAACAGTTTGGTATAACTTCCGTTATCTGTCGTACGAGAGACTGGGTTTCGGCAGATGACGTAGGACCGGACCGGTGCAGCGCATGCACGTGTGAGTCTCGCAAAAAACAATGTTTGTTTATAGGAGCAAAGTTTTCCTTACTTTAGCAAAGGAAAACTAGTCTCCTCTTGGCTTAGATCGAAATCTTCAGACATTTTTCTTTTCAAATCCTCATTTTGTGCTTCTAATTCATGACTGGAGTTTTGTTTTTTCTTTCTTCCATGTTCGTCACTAATCACGCTACGCATACGTCTTACGTCATCCACCGGAATGGCTTCCGCTTATGACAGTTAGATGAAGTGAGAGAGATGTGTTTATTACGTTTGAAATATGGATATTTTTCTAACAAAAACGCATGGATTCGGAGGCCTTTATTCATCCCCCAGAGCTGTGTGAGGCATGTTTTTTATGGATTCGCACACTTTATTTTGTGTGTTTTGGACTGTGCAACTGCAACGATAGAGCTTAGAAGAGCCAGGACAACTTTAAAAATAACTCTGATTGGATTCGTCTGAAAGAAGAAAGTCATATACACCTAGGATGGCTTAAGAGTGAGTAAATAACAGGATCATTTTCCCTTTTGGGTGAACTAATCCTTTACATGCCACAGCATTGTTAAATGAAACAGAGGCATTAACAGACATTAACTCACACATCACTGATAGGTACAGTTCCTCTGTAGTGAAGCGGAAGGTTTGAGGGAGGAACCAGCAATCCAGAGAGAGACTGGAGGTGACCTGACACCCCGACACACTCCACCTCTACCTTGGGCTGCGTCTTCTGAACCTGTTGAGACAACGGTCCTGTTTCATTAATAAATAATATAACAATTGTTACATTCCTTGTAGTCCAGTAGAGAATCTTCTTCCAGTACTGGCCATATAAGGTTATTGATTTGCTATATTGCTCTTTGAAGACAAGAAAGAAAGAAAGAAAGAAAGAAAGAAAGAAAGAAAGAAAGAAAGAAAGAAAGAAAGAAAGCAAGCAAGCAAGAAAGAAAAGCATAGTTTTAAGAACCTGTGTTTTCTGTGCTGTTGAATCTTTGTCTTTTTCTGGAGATGTGTGGTACTTCTCTACATGCTGAGCTTTTACTGAGGGTTTAGAGAGCTCCAGTATGCCGGATGGAGGAGACAAAGGGGATACAGGCCTCTTGGAATAAAAGTAATCATCCTGACATCTGCATACACAGCAATAAAAACCATTACGCCATCGTGTACCAGTGGACAAGAACAACAACAATGAATTGACATTTTTCATGTTTGCATTTAGGTCATAGGAACTTCCCATGACATTTTTCAATGTACTAAAGCAGGACTGTATAACAACAATATATTCACTGTGGAATTACTCGTGGACATCCCCTTATCATATGAACTTGCAATACCATATATATTCTGAATTTCTGAATCAACAAAATAACTGGAAAATAATACTTTCAGAGCAATATAAAAGCTTATTTAATATTACCTAAACTGTCTGTGCAAAGAGAGAGCACTGATGCATAAAATAAAAAAAATCCTCATTACAAACAAATTAAGTGATAGGTCTAAATATACCCATTTTGCTTGCTGAGGGTTTCCCCAGTCTCATTGTGGACTGACACTGGTAGTTTATCTGCACGAGAGGATTTCTCTTATTCTCTCTTTGAGCATCTCCATTTTCAGCCTGATAAAGTAAAACACAAAAACTTACATGCGTGCAAAAACACATCTAATATTCAAAACAATGTTAAAGAATTGCAGATTTGTATGCATTATTTAAATATAAAGAAGCCTTTTTCTTCCTCACTTTTCTTTTACTCCTGCCATCTCCAGGCAGTTGGTCCAAGTGGTGCAAGTGTTTCATCGATGTCTTTTCTTTTGCCTTTCCCGTTGACAAAACTGAAGATGAGGACTGTCTCTCAGTAATCTCATCTGCACTAGGGACTCTAACCAGAAGCGAGAGGTCTATCCTCACAACAAGTTTATTTAGGCCTCGATGTGCAACAGTGGGGGACTTTTCAGTTCGGCCAAAAGGCACCAATGTGTAGAGTTTGTGTCTGCCCCGACCTTGTGTCTCAGGGGTGTTTAAGCTCGACCCAGGGGGGTGAGCATCAGTGCCTGAACCCTGTTTGTCAAGCCTCCTTTTTGACACAGTTTTTTGGTTTGATGTTGAATCTGCAGGGACTTTGGCAACATTCCGGGGTGGACTAGACTCAGAGTCTGAATCAGAGGAAGATGATGAGGAAGAAGAGGATGACGAGGAGGATGAGGACGAGGAAGATGATGGGCGAGTGGGCTTGATGACAGGAGTAGGCGAAGGTGGAGAAAGTGGAGGAGAAGGGCTAGTGTCAGTCACACGAGGACCTGAGGAAATGTTCTCATTGCTCCACCTTCTCTTCTTCTTTCTCTGCTCCTCAAGGTTGTGTCCATTGTATTCTTTTTGAGTGTGAGGCTGGCTGTTGGTGTGAGGTCTTTGCTTGGGCTGCACTGCCTTCCATTCAACTTCCTGCTCCCTCCTCCTCCGTTTCCTCTCTCTTTCCCCTTCCTCTGTTCTCCTATCTTCCTTGTCTTCCTCTTCCTCAGAACTCCGAACCCAGCGACGCCTTATCACTTGCTCCTCCGCCAGTCTTCTTTGTCTCTGCTCCTTGCCAGTCTGCACCAGGGTTGCTCCCTGTGCCTTTCCTCGGTTGTCCACCTCTCGCTCTCTCTCTCTGGGCTTTGGGTCTTTTTGATAATGTCCGGTTCTGGGCACTGGGGCGTCCCCTAGTTTGACCTTGGGCTTTGGGCTGGAACTCTTTTGGGAAATCGGTTTAGAGCTGGACTGCTTTGTATCTGGGAAAGATTTAGTCTTCAAGCTGTGACTAGATCGACTGTTAACTTCGCTTCGGGACGAGTCCCTAGACTTTGACGAGGGACCACGGTCGGAACTCTTTAGAGTATTAGAATGAGACGAATGGCTCGATTTGGAGTGTGAACTGTGGATTGACACTCCTGTAGCTTCATTGCTTCTGTGATTATGTTCAATACTATGGTTAGCTGTAGATGATGAGTCCCTGACTTGTGGTTTTGGGCTAATGCTTGGTCTTTTCTTTGATGAATGCTTTGAAATGGGCTTCGAAGGTGAGTTAAACCTTTGCTTGCTTGTGGATTCAGAATTTTTGGCTTCAAGCTTGTGTATGAGATCTTTGTGTGACTTTTCTTTTGAGCTGTGCTCGGAATGACGGGGTTGTTGGGGAGGACCAGGTCTGGAGTCTTTGGATCGAGATTCTCTGGATCTAGAGTCTTTGGGTCTAGACACCTTTCTCTGGTTGGCACTATGGTCCGGAGGCACCCATGGCCTTACTTTGGGACGATGTGCTGGATTAGAGGCAACGGTTGGCTGTGCAATATGCCTGGGACTTTCTTGTTGAGGTGGCTGGACCTGAGGATATGTACCTTGGCTAGGTACTGCGGTGGATGAGAGACTTGGACTAGGGCTTCTGGGAGGGTGTAATGGTAAAGGGCTGGGACTTCGACTCCCTTGGAAGCTGGTTCCTGGACTTGGGCACACACTTGGCACTGGGCTCGGCACAAGGCTAATTCCTGGACTGGGGCATGGACTGTATTCTGGGCTGAGGCGAGGACTGTTTCTGGGGCTGTAGTCAAATTTTGGACTTGGGACTGGACTTTCACATGGACTGTAATCCCGTCTGGATTCAGAGTCTCTGCTCCAGTATCTTCCAGGTGATGGTCCTCGGCCACAGTCAGATTTCGCAGTCCGTCGCTGTCCTCCACCTGGATCGTGGTCAGATGACTGATGATTTTGAGGGACTTTCTCAAGCCACCTGTCCAGCTGCCACTGTGTGGTTGGTGGACTCTCCGTCTGAACAAGGACATGAGTTCAAGACAGAGAATGTATCAATGGTAAAACTGGTAAAATAATATTACTCTAAATATGAATTTGTTAAATTAACATGGCAATATAAATCCATAGTGATCTGTATTACAAAACATACTTGACAAGATTATGATTATCAGTGAATCTGCTCTTGACTATAAACTTGACCACTGAGGATGACAACAGTATAACTGTGAATACATTCCAGAACCTCTTTAACAAAGAAGTGTGTAGCTGACAGTTTAACAAAGTGAACATCACATTTAAAATCATAGTGGTGATGCACAGTCATGGCATTTATAGAACCTCTTCCAATTAAACGTCTCAATCCGTTACCCTACTGATGTAAAGTAACCACTGTATGTGAGTAGAAGATTGCATAAACCAATATCTGACTCCATTACAATATATTTACTCAACAATGTAAAGTATGGATGGAAAATGACTGAAAAATGGCAATGAGAAATTATTAGAATAAATTAATAGGAAATATGAGTATTTATGTAAACAGTGTCAGTGTGAGAGAGAGGAAAAAAAAAATGGAGGTGAGAGGGTAACCGAGAGAGAGAGAGAGAGAGAGAGAGAGAGAGAGAGAGAGAGAGAGAGAGAGAGAGGCCAGAAAACTGTGTAGATTGCTGAAACCCTAACAAACACTTTCTTTTAATTTCACACTGCTTTAACCATTACAACGCCTCTTGAGTTCACTTACTCCAAACTATTACAAACCAGAAATAAATAAGCGGCATTGAAAATAAATACTGTATGACAACATAATCACATTTTATAGAGTAATAAAATAAGCTATACTCACTTTTGACTTTACAAAACATTTTAATTAACGCCACAAAATTATTGCAAATACTCACTTGATAGCACACTTGAGGTGCAGGGCAGACGGAGCTTTCCTCGCTCGCCTCCAGTAGCTGACCAGAGCTAATTTAAACTTTTACTCCTCCACTCAACATTCCCCTTCCCTCTCTCTCTCTTTCCAGCAAAGACACTGCATCTCTTGTGCCCCTTTCCCACTGCCCCTCCCCACAAACCCCCCTCTACCTGGAACCGTGTGGCGTTTCCAAGCCGTCCTCCTCAGAGACACTACATGACTACACGTAGATGAAAAACACATGGTGTTCCCTCCTCCCTTCTCCACTGGTTCCAAATAGATGGCATGTTCAGTAATAGAGCCAGCTGTGTCACACAGACACCTTCATTCATATGGTGGTGTAGCCCTATGCTATGCTACTAGAGCTTTTAATCCCTCCTTCTCTTGAAAAAATTAAGACTTGCCAGAACATTAAATCCTTCAAATGTAGCTGTTATCAGCTCAGGATTGTTTGATGACGGAATATTATGTTATCATTTACTCACCCTCACATTGTTCCAAACCTGTATGACTTTCTTTCTTCTGTGGAACACAAAAGAAGATATTTTGAAAGATGTCTTTGTCCATACATTGAAAGTTAGTGAGGTCTAATATTGTTTTATAAAATAATACAGGTTTGGAACTACATTAGGGCGAGTAAACTGTGACATAATTTTCATTGTTTTGGGTAACCAATCCCGTTAGGGTCTGCTTTTTGTGACGAAATCAATGTTGACATGTACTACTTCCTATCTAGTTAGTCATCTGGGGCGCCACATGTTGACATGACACCCAGATTCTAAAGACTCAGCGGCCGCCCCGCCACATTCCTCTCTCCAGCCCCCACCATCCCTTTTTCACCTCATCCGCTAAAAACAACTACTTGGAAACAGAAAGCTAGACAATGAGAAATAACAGATTGCATGGCAAAAAAAATGCTACAGCATACCTCTGTGCTGCAGTTTAGGGTCCGCTGCTGGGTCGGTGTCCTGCACCGGTTGTGTGGCCCTGGGCTCGGACTGCGTGATCGCTGGCTGTGATCGCTTTCCCACTCACTGGAGGGGTCTGATCCTGAAGACCCTGAGCTAGAATGTCTCACTCTTCCAACATGTGTGTGTGTGTGGTGCTGCTGCTGGCCTGACAAGCTGTCAGTCAATACATACAAACAATGGAGAGGGATTGAGAAGTGCAGAGGCCACACTTCTTAGGCCACACACTTTTAGATGCATTTCCATGAACAACAATCTCGACTATCAAGTTCAAAGAAATTCATCAATTCCAAAATGTATGCAGACTAAACACTACAAGTGGTATGTGTGTGTGTTTCTGAGGGTTGAACATGTTGAAAGGCCAAAAGAAACAGTGGCTGGTCTATCATCCAGCTGTCACATTCCACATATTCTGACTTCTTCAATATATGTAATACACACACTCACACATACAGAACCAAACACTGGATAATAATGAGACCTGGTATAGTTACAAAGATAAAGCGGACAAAACACAAGCACACACTTACCGGTCATGATCAGCCCAGGAAGTTGTTTGCTTACTTCCCTGTTTAACAGATAGGAATAAAAAAACAAAACAACTTCATGGTCATTACTTGCATCTTGAAAGCAAATCAAAGCAAAAGCCATAGTCCTGCAGTAACGGCAGAAAGGTCATGCGTCTGGTGTATTCTATGACTCAGACTGTTATGACTCATAAACCTGGACTCCTGTGATAAGATGCACGCACACACAAGGAGCTGGTCTCGTAGGTTAAAGTTAGAGTCAAATATTGACCTTCTCAGTTTCAGAAAACCATGTCAGTTCAGCAGCACAGATATGGAGCAGTTGCGTTTTTCCCAAGGAGGCAGGAAGGCAGTGCCTCCTAAAAAAAATTGTGTAACATGAGATCATAATTTGTTTTTAATAGAACTCCTACTGAAGTGAATGTGAGGGAGGAGCAGCTAAATACTGTACAGTTCTCTCATGTAGCACCACAAATTAGCCTGAATCGGTTCAACTGGTCAAATTAGACAGACTAATTAGAGAGTAAATATCTCACCCACTTGAAATTATCTGAAAGTGAGATGTTTTTTTTAGCAATCCCTCAGCTTGGGTAAATTAAATGTCACCTCTTTATAAAGGTATGAAAAGGTTTTCTTTTATAAAGGTAGCATTTACAGATGATTTGATGATGAATAGTTATTGACTCATAATTATATGACGCAAACAATAGTGAGTAATTTAAACAAAAGGATTGACACTACCGTTCAAATGTTTGGGGTCAGTAAGATCATTTTAAAGAAATTCATACTTTAATTTTTCTGAATTTGTAACAATGAAGACATTTACAAAGTTACAAAAGATTTGTATTCCAAATAAATACTTTTCTTTTAAATGTTATACTCAATAGAACCTGAAAAATATATCATGGTTTCCACACAAATCTTAAGCAGCACTGTTTCAGTATCTGCATCAGTTTCCAACACTGATAATAATAAGAAATATTTCTTGAGCACCAAACCAGCATATTAAAATGATTTCTGAAGGATCATGTGACACTGAGGAGTGAGGACTGGAGTAATGATGCTGAAAATTCAGCTTTGCCATAACAGGAATAAAGTACATTTTAAAATATATTAAAATGCTAAAAGTATTTTTTGTGGCCGAGTTATTTTTAAGTGTAATATTGTTACACAATATTAATGTTTTTACTAAATTTTTCATCAAATAAATGCAGCCTTGGTGAGCGTAAGATACTTCTTATTACATTCCTAAAACCCCTTACTTTTGAACAGTAGTGTACATTAAATAATTTAGAATATTTAATTATAATAAAAAAATCAGTATGCTAAGATAAACAAAAGAGTATTTTAGTATTCGTATACTCTGGCTCACTGAGCTCTCCAAAGAGAAGAAGGGCAATGTTAGTGTTAATATAGAGCTACAATGAGAGCGCAATGCAAACACAAATGCCACAGCAGCCAGGTGACTGTCTGTAAAATGCATTTTGTGATGAATGAACAAATGAACTGGACTGTGCTCAAAACTAACAGTTAGCACAAGCAGTGCAAGACTTATTGATACTAGGATATCTGCTTTTCAACCCATTGCATCAACAATCGTAACAGGCACCCTACCTCGTCCTTGTCATCTTCGTCACTGCTGAGCTTCAGGTCATCAGCGAGCATGCTGGGAGGGCAAAGAGAGAGTCAAACATGAGAGAATGTCACACTCACTCGACAAAGAGACTTATTTGTTCTGCCAATCTGCAGTACATCTCTCTGTGTGTGTGTGTGTGTGTGTGTGTGTGTGTGTATTAAATGTGTGAGTTTGCCTCAAAACAGTCTGAACATATGAGATTATATCACATTACAAGCTTCAAAGAAAAAAAGTCATAAACACAGCGCTCTTATGTTGAACAGTGATGTTATGTGATGGTAGTGTGCTTCTGGGCTCTACCCTACTGTGTTAACCTGCTCTGTAATTAGATACTAACTCAGTGAAGTTTATGAGGTCAGTGAAGTTGGTACGGTGGTTCGAGACGGTGGAGATATAACACTGGCCTAACCCTTCATATGAAGCTGGTTTTACACAGCAGTTGGTCCAAAGCAGTTAAATTCCAGGAAGCCCAATCTAATTATACACACCAATATGCACAGACGTTCAACACTGAATTCTGTAAAGTCAGTTGTTTATGGTGTAATAAAGTGAAAATGCAGAAGCAGTTCAGCCACAACCTGGTGCTTGGTTACCGTGGACGGATTAGGTGCTGTGCACCCCACTTACGATTTATGAGGGGCCACGAGTGGACGAGAGGGCATCCTCATAGAGACACCATCCCTCACTGAGAGAGCCACAGGGAGAGAAATACATCAGCATTATGCAGGTTGTAAAACACTGCTATATTAGTACAGCTGTGTACATATACAGATATGAACTATAGCGATATCTCAAAGTAAACAAAGCAGGTGATGACGAGCCAGCTTCATATTAAACAAATCAGGCATGCACAATATATCTATTCCATATCGGTTTGGTATTAAATTATATTTATTAAGTATTGGTCAAATTGAATGTTTGATTTTACACCACTGTTCAAAAGTTTGGGGTCAGTAAGACATTTTTAATGACATTAATGCTTTTATTCAGCAAGGACACATTATATTGATCAACACTGATTCAAGACATTTATAAAGTTACAAGAGATGTCTATTTAAAATAATAGCTATTCTTTTGAACTTTCTATTCATCAAAGAGGCTGTTTAAATGCCACAAAAATATTATGCAGCACAACTGTTTTTAACATAGATAATATAAAAAAAATCTTTATATTAGAATGATTTATGAAGGACACTGAAGACTGGAGCAATGGCTGCTGAAAATTCAGCTTTGCCATTACTGAAATAAACTTTTCAAAATGTATTAAAAGCAGTTGTTTTAAATTGTAATAATATTTCTGTTTTTACTGTATTGGATCAAATAAATGCAGTCATTAGCGACCAAAACAATTAAAAATCTTACCCGTCCCAAACTTTTGAAAGGTTTTGAATGTTTTTACATAATTTAACACTCATTTAAAGTTATTCTTTAAAACAATAAATTCATAACACTGTTAAATGTAATGTCAAAATAAATGTTGTGTTTTTATATTGTATATTACAATGTTGTGGTGCCTAAATTAACTTAAATTCAAAATTATCACCAAAAATAAATACATTTTTAATAAAAAGTAAACAATATAATTATCAGTCAGGTAATGGTTATTGGCCATAACATGAAAATAAGCTTATCATATCAGTCAGAATGAATGTTGGTGCATCCCAAATAGAGAGACACATATCTGAGACAGAGCTCCAAACATCAATCCAGCATGCTTACCGTGTCTGTGTCGTGAACTGGGCTGCTTTCCCTCCTAAAACAGATAAACAGAATCAGTCAAATCAACACACAAACAGCATTTTTTTTCAGAGGGGTAAATTCACTAAACTGTACTAAACACAGTCACATTGTATCTTAGCACCTAACCTTGTACCTTAAGCCCCTGAAATCCAGTTTAACCAGGTGTCCATAAATTAAATCATATTTTCGGCATTAAAAAATAGACTCTTGATCGTATGGTAGAAAGATACTGTACAATCCCTAGAACTGACCTGCATTCGGCATTGTTTGGATAAAAGCGTCTGCAAAATGACTAAATGTAAATGTAATGTGCTTGGGGTAAATGTAATTTGCTTGGGGCATTGCAACCCGATTTTCATAATTTATGTAGTGACTAAAACAACACAGATTTATGAGTGTGTGCAAATAAACAAAGCAAGCATAATATCCGGCAGGGAAAGAGAAGAGGAGAAAGAGATAAACATACAGAGACAGAGCAGGGTTGGTTCATTATATTGGTGGATTTATCACACTAGCCTGCAGTCTGTAATAAACCCTGTGCGTACCTTAGAGTGTGAGTACAGGAAATGCTGAGTGCCTCCTTCCCCCGGGGGCTGCTGGTAAGGCCAGGACTGGGTCATGTCCTACGGAGAGATGAGAGGACAGAGGCTAAAAGTCAAAATGACTTGCATGTTTGGAAAATGGGGATTTGCACTGGCTGGGATGGCTGTGTTGTGTTTTGACGCATCAAAACTTTACAACCTTCATCTATATGCCAGTTTTAGGAACTCTTAACTTAAAGGGACAGTTCAGCCAAAAATGAATATCCTGTCATCATTTACTCAGCCTCATGTCATTACACAACAGTACGACTTTCATCAGAACACAAAAGAAGATATTTTGAGAAATGCCTCAGTATTTTTTGTCCACACAATGAAAGTCAATAGTCACCAAATCGGTTTGTTATCAACGTTCCACATAAGAAAGTGTATACAGGTTTGGAATTACATGAGGGTGAGTAAATGATAGAATATTTATTTTTGGTTGAATTGTCCCTATGATCACATCATCTGTAATAGTATGATAGATGACCTTCTAATATTTTTTCAGAATATATTAAATTATCAAATAAAAAATACATAAATTAAAAACATAAAATCCATGATAAAACATAAAAAACTTTAATCAAACTATCAATTAATTATGATTTTGCAGCAGCTCCTCCATTTACCTGATTATACTTTTCAAGACGTATATTGCTTTTAACCTGGCTGCTGTATTGATTTTAAATTCCAGTGACAAAAACAAAAAATCTAAGAAAAACACTTTCTGCATGTTCCTCATAATATTAGCTGGGTTTGCAGAAGTAATGCTTCATTTACTGTAGATTCTGTGTTAATCCACTTAATTGCCTAACATGCACCAGCAAGAGTTCATGACCTTTTGATAAAGAACTTTGTAGGTTTGAGGAAGTTTCTAGCATTTCTGATAATATGTGTGATTAAATTAATTCCTCAATAGAACGTTTACTGTAATCTGTGCCTGGAGCGTTTTTGTTAGTTAGAGCATGCGTGTGTGGTACAGAGCAGGAAGCAGTCTATGAAAAGTTCATGAGCCATCTACTCTGATAGTCGTTATAGGAAAACAGATGTGCGGTGTTTGACTAATCACAAGCTAAAATTAAATGCTCATGGACTGACAGTCATCTAAGTGTAAAACATTGAGTCAGAACTGTTTCAAAAAACAGTGCACAGAGTACTTTTTTAATTATACATGGCTGACTGGTGACTACTAATGGAAAATGCATGCAATAGTACAAATGGTTGTTTAGCAGCCATGCTGCTAAGTTGAACACAACTGCAATTTTGGCTAATGCCAATAAATAATAAAAGAATAATAAGAAAATAGTGTTTACACTTTCATGTTCTGACTTTGGTCATACATAGAGATGGTCAATGGATGAGCCGATGTTTCATGTGTCTGGATGGCTCAATATTTTAATATTTCTTACCTTTTTGGGGAACTCAACCTAATAATTATCCCATTAGCGAACTTTGGTGTAATTGTGCAGGCAAACGAGTGTATCTATGAAGCACAGTTCACACAAATGTGGCGAATCTGTGCGAACCTGCAACAAAATCGTTTGGCCTCATGAGGAATTCCTGACGGCGTAGACTCATGACTAGATTTTGCTCACGGAAATTTGCCAAACAACAGTGTGACCACACCTTTGTAGCTGTCTGTGCATGCATACAGTATTCAACAGAAGAAAGAAACTCCTACAGGTTTGGAATAACTTCATGGTGAGTAAATGATGACCTATTATCATTTTTGGCTGAACTATTCCTTTGAACTTGGAAAAGAGAAAGAATGTCTAATTGACATTACATTTATGCAGATGCTACAGCAACAGACATCTCCACTTTAGGCAAACTTATTAATCAATCCTAGGTCTCCTCATCATCTTTACAAATTAGTACAACATTAAAGATTCCTTAACACTCTACACTCATGAACTGTACTGGATTTGTGAGTGATAACAACAGCGGCCTTTCATTTTTAAACTCCACCGTGTCTTCAACAGTCTTCTAAAGTCGAACTGCAGAACAGTATCATATTGTAAACATACATTATACACATCAATCGTTCTTCATAGCCTGTAGCAATATTTCGAAAACACACTCCTCTCTCCAGAGCATAACTCTTCCCCCTTCCCTCTCATCCACCTGCTTCTTTATCTCTCTCGCTGCCTTTAGTCACTAAGGACTCATCTCTCCTCACCAACAACAAGGCTTCCCAGGTGAACCTGCAAATCTCTATGTATGTCCCTCTCACTCTTTAGAGGCATTGAAGTGGCCAGAGCCAGTCTACAACACATTAAAACAACTCACTCTCTTTTCCACCTTGATTTTTTCCTAATTTAAAATAAATAAATACTAATAAAAAAATCAAAGATTAAACTTAATTTGATTAAAAGATTAAAACCATGCACAGTCACATGAGCTAATACGCCTAATGTAAGCCACATAAGTCTAATAAACGCTGTTATATTTTACATAGAGCTGAGATGACTCGTGTGCTACCACATTAAGACCATTTAACCACCCAAGTATATTATTCACTTAATTTCAAGAACTCCTTTGTTATTGGCAATTTTCTGTTGAGGAATATTTAATCATAGCAGACTGTTGATTTGGCATTTTTCAACTGAAAGAGTACAATTAAAACAGCATTTTGAAAAGGCACAGACTCACACAAATGCTTGCAGAGACATCTGTTGTGCTCTTTCTAAAAATAGCTATGACCACAACACCGGCCCAGGGAAGACTTACACATCTATGCTATGTGCTTGTTCAACTACACAGAATTCAGACTGATGATAAAAGACCATAATATGATAATATGAGAAACCCAGTGCTGTATTGAACAATGCACATGTGCACTGCTTATCAAAACCGTGATATCGAAGACTGCATTTACATTTACTAAAACATTCAGCCCATGCAAAACTGGGGCAAAGTGTCATGTGCGTGAACACACAAACTGTTTGATAAATTAAGTGATCATGAAACAAGATGTTGATAAAAAAAGATGAGTGTAGTAAATCTACCCTTAGATCTTAAAATGCTTTCAACAGAAAACTACTAAACAAAAAGATTTCTTTGCTTTCTTTACCTTAACATAGAGAAACGCATTTTCTGAATCAGATGTCTGGAAACCACTAGAACCAAAGATTTGAATCTGCAGAAGTATTTCCCTCCAAAAATCAGTACCGCTGCATTTCATATCTGTCCTTTTAGGGTGAGTGGATCTGTTCTCAGCAGACATCACACGTGAATTATTGTTCATTTAGATGGCACTTACTCGTACCTGTTAGTGTTAGTGATTAATCTATAGAATAATCCTCCCCCGTTTCATTCAGTAAATGATTAAGCAGCCTCATTAATATCCCAACCAGAAGGGCTAAACTGCATAATATCTTTTGTAAACACACAATTCAGCTAAAATAAACTCAGCTTTAGTGGCTCCAACCCTTCTGTGCAGAGATTATCATACGATCTCCAATGCTAATTTACAATGTCAGGGTGAAAGTGTCTTGTAGTTAGCTTTTTGCAAAGAAGAGACACAGTGCTTTTAACCAATACTTAAGTGCAGTTATGCATAAAGCAGACAATTTGTCTGGATCAGAGCTGCTGGCCTGGGGTTATTTAATTTGAATAACCCTTTAGCATTTAAGGATGTGTTTTGAATGGGAGTCAAACCGGCGTTTACAGTAGAACTGACGTGTTGGAGGAAAAACCTGAACCTCAAATCAAATAGAAGTACAACATAATATACAATGAGCTGGTGTGCCTGAAGGGTTTTACCCAGCATGGAGGGGGTTATTTTGTAGTAATGATAGGCTGACTGTGCGTTATCATACTTACATGAAATACTGATTTAAATTTATGGTTAAATTTTATTTTAAAGTGTAATTATACGTTAGAATACAGGTTTGATTTAGGGTTAGTTTCATGTAATTATGCATAATTTACAGTTATTACAATTTGGTACCTTTCTCAGAAAAAAGGTACAAAAGCTCTCACTGGGACGGTACCCTTTCAAAAGGTATTAATATGTACCATTTAGGTACCAAAATGGACCCTTTAGGGATAAATAGATTAGGGTGTCTTTTTTCAAAAGGTACTGCCCCAGTGACAGCGTTCTCTTTCTGAGTGTGTACTTGTAAAAGACACCGTAAAATAAAGTGTTACCAAAAGTATTTTATTATATAATTACACACTTACTCGTCCATTTTATACAAAAAATATTTTATATAATTTATGAAATTGACCAGTTACAGTAATAATGAACTATTATTTTGAATAGTGTACATTTTATAACATTCTAATTCAGTTTGGATTAAAGAATTAAAGGCCTTTTTACTGTATATTTATAGAAAGATGTCACAGATATCTAAACGAAAATAATGAGCAGTGCAACCCTGGAAAATATCTGAACAGTCAGGTCATTTCCAATCAGTACTAATCAATATAACACCACTTATTATAAGCTGAGCTTCATATTTGTAATCAAACCTTAGGAATGCACTGCAACTGTATGTATGCATGTATATACCAAGAGCTTCTTAAAAACCACAACAAATTCCTGGTGTGTTTGAGCACACTTGGCGAATAAAGCTCATTCTGATTCTGAAATGAATATAATGCTGCACAGCTGACATCTGCATTTATCTGCAGGTGGTGTGAATGCCATGTGGTTGTCTGCACACATGCACTTGTATGAAATGAAATATACAGAAGTGTCCTCAAAAGCTCTCAGTGTGAGGGCTGACTCACACACAGCTAGAGGAAATTGCAATGTTTTTTTTTTTCTTTCTTTCTTTTGATGATCCCTTATTTTTAAATAAGCCTTATTCACAGCACCTGTTTTATTACCCTCAAAATGACTGAGAATGAGTCATCTGTGAAGCCAGTGTGTTTGCACGAGTGCAGCAGTGAATGAGTGTGTGTGTGTGTGTGTGTGTGTGAGAGAGAGGGAGAAATCCCCAAAGTTCAGAAGCTAAACTAGGTGTATTTAACCTTAGCCTACTCACTTAGCACTGGTCCTCCTGCGCCCTCAGCTGATCGTCAACTCGGTCTTCTCTCAGGATTGTTTTTTAAATTACTATTATACTCAAATATGAGTCAGTAAATATTAGTACAAGCGAACCTATAGTCAGACAGCGCGCAAAATCTCCCAGGTGCCATCGGGTCTCTGTGGAGAAGTCCAAACCGAGACACTAAAGCGCAGAGATAAACATGATGTAACGGCAGGAGAGGCAGGTGAGGATTGCCTTGATAGAGCGAAGAAGCTCTTCGGAGTGACAAAAGAGGAAGTCGCTTTTTAAAAATTTGAATTTGAATGTTTTGTTACACCACCTAATCAAAGCTGCGCGCGCCACACAGTAAAACCGAAAACACCAAGCTGCGCTCAAAATATTCACACCGGAAAACAGTTCAACTGACAAAACCATAAACCATCACATCTCAGAAGTTATGCTATAGAGATATGACAACGCATTATTCTTCTAACTAGCCTACAGATTTGTTTCACCATTATTACTCAATAATCAAAAAGCATACAAAGCAATAATCAACATTTTCAATTTCAAACTTAGTTAGGGTGCCTATTTGTACCTAACGTTAAAAAGACTGGCGATGAGAAATCGCGTTCGCCTGAGGAGGTAACCATGGCAACAGCACGCGACTGTACATTTCGTGAGGATCAACATCGGAAGGAACATTAACAAAACAAACAATAAACATTATTTACCACTAGCCTGTATACTTGCACATCACAGGTATATCACAAACATTTTTGTGTTTTGTTTAAAAAGTAAAAAATTGTTTAAAGAAGTTGACGTTTGTTTACATTTGGAAAAAACTAAATAAAAAAAGGGTTGCGCGAGACTGCACTCCTAAATGCTCGGTAGAAATTCATCATTAATAGCCTAACAACAACAACAACATATCAAATATGCTAGAGAGTAGGCTAAATAGGATGACACCAAACAAAAAATGGTCGTTTTGGTCTCTCCCTGAAAAACAATGAAATTGAAACGCATTAGGTTTATAACACTAACCTGGGATGCGTGCTGGAGCATGAAACAAACACGTGCAAGTTTTCCCTTACTTCCATTAATGGTAGGCATGTTGAGGTCGATTGTTTAATTGTCCATTCTGGCAGCTACAGAAGCGCAGCACCGCGCTCCGCAGGAGAACGAGGGTCAACGCGTCACGCATCAGAGGCACGCTCGGTGTTTCTGTGGAAGCACGCGATGGGCGGAGGCTGATGTACCGGAGGCTCGGCGTTGACACCCAAACATCGCGTCAGAGCACCATGACGGCGATGAACGGAGATGATACACTCCCGCGTAAGCAAGCGGGGAGGAGGGAAACAGAGGCACCGAGAAACTGAAGCATGAAATCCTCTGGGAAAGCGAACAAAACGTATCTATCTATCTATCTATCTATCTATCTATCTATCTATCTATCTATCTATCTATCTATCTAGTGATGATTTTAACAAAGTAAACGCATATATATTTTAAAATATACAAGAAATAAGCATATGTAGCCTGTAGCCTACATCTGTGAAGACAAAGGAAGAATTGAATGCAACCTTTTACATGCCCACAGAAAAGGATTAGGCAAGAAATGATTTCCACTGAATTTCCAGATGTGTCTGAATGTGTGTTGAGGTAGAGAAATAGCATTGTGTTACTCACTGCTGACTCACAGATATCTTGGAGTCCATCTCCACCCACATTGCTTCATACATTTCACTGAAAAGAAAGAATGAAAACAGAGCCTAACATCTTTAAGGATATAAATGCATCATGATAGCCATGATACAATTTACGGCGATGCGACATGCACTCTCTCTGTGAACTGATTTTTCATTCTCTTGCAGCTGCGCCAAAAAAGGAACATCAGTGCATTATGACATTTGTTTAAGGCTGTGTGAGACTTGCAACAACTATTCCTGATATCTGACACAGACAACCTTGTCCAATAACGAAACATTAGGAGACTAATAATCTCAAAATGACTGATTTCCTACACATTCTAGCCATCTTGATTTGTTGTTTTCCAAAAAAATATGTATTTGCACTGGATGTGTTTGAGGTTGATCAGCTTGACTCATTTGTGGCCTGTTTATAGAAAATGCAGCCATTTACATTCTTCTAAAACATACACTATACTGCCAAAAGTATCGGGTCACCCTCTTTTAATGAAAGGTTTGACTATAGTAATTTCCATGAGTACACATCTTAATGTCTAAGCATATAATGATGTTCTGGGGAATTGCTTTCTTCTATTTTTTTTAGCAACAGTTTGGTCAGGACTCTTTTCTATTCTAACATGGCAGTGTCTCTGTGTATAAGGCAAGGGTCAAATATAAATGATGATTCAGTCAGTGTGGAAGAACTTGACTGGTCAGCAGAAAGACAAGTCCTAATCTCAGCTGAACACTTCTGGTGTGTCTTTAAATGCAGACCTTGAGCAAAAAATTAATCACCAAACACCAATGACTTGAGTTCCTCAGTTGTCCTCAGTGTGAAAAGATGGATCTCAAAATCATACAGTCGTTGGAAACGGTTCAAATACACAAAAATGCTGTTAAACCAAAGAATTTGTGGGAGCTGAAGGATTTTTCCAAAGAACAGCAGACAGTTTAACGGTTCAGGACAAACAAGGGACTCATAAACAACTATCACTAAACAAAAACACAGCTGTGGATAGTTCAACTTACAACACAGTGTTAAGAATGAAGCGTATGTAATCTTTTGACTTCAACTGTATATATATATATATATATATATGCATGATGACATGGGTTTCTAGGGTGTAGCTTTCTGTCTTACTGGCCCAAAAAGCCAAAATTAGAAAAGCCAAAAAGAGTCAACCCTCTGATCTCAATGATATTGTGGCTAGATTTGGCTCAGGTTGCTGGTTTCCTGTTAAGTTTAAGGGACAACATTTTCATCCGTTATATGTGCACCAGATAAAATAAGTCTGATCACTAAGAAAAGTAATAATTTACCAATCAGTGTGCATGATTTAAGGTGATTTGACAAACAGTGTTTGTGTGCATGGTAGTGACAGGAATGCCCCAGATGTGCTGCTGATCCTTCTTTCTCACAGTTGTGGTTTCATTACTGAGAGCGCTCTTCTTATAACCTCTCAGCCATTACTCACCCTCATGAAGAGAGACCCACACCTGGAGGACAAAAAATAATCAAAAACAGATTGAAACCGAGAAAGCGCATGCACCGTGTCAGAGAGAGAGAGAGATATGTTTTATGGCATGCAGTATTAAAAACAAAAATCTTAGAGAAGTGGAAAAATTGGACTAAAATGAATCAGTGAAGCTTGTTTAAATCTAAAGCACTTACAAGCGTTTGACAAAAGGATATGCCTGTGTTTGAGAGTTTTATGAATAATGAATGTGCATGTTTTTGTACAGGCAGAATATGTTTGAGAGTTTTATGAATAATGAATGTGCATGTTTTTGTACAGGCAGAATATTTTCTTGCGTTTTAGTTGTCGCTACAAAAAACAGAACAGATGCATAACACACACTGATGTCATAATTTAAACTGTAATCATAAAACTGTAATGTATGACAATAAACAGGCACAGCCTTATTTTTGTGTCTTTTATACATATAGTATTGCATTTACATATAATGCAGAACTATTGAGATGGGTAATAAATTATAGACACTCTTTGCTCAGGTGGTGACACTAATGTATTTTACAAGCAGACACGCTGATAATTTTTTTTTTTTTAAATAAGCAAATACAAATAAAAGGACACTTGGAAAACTAGAGTGATTAAGACAGTATACTTCAATGTAAAATTGAATAAAATGTTTAAAGAAATTAAAAAGGGTCGAGGGTGCACCTAGAGAGTTCTCTTGGAGGAAATATTGCAAGGGCATCCTTGGTTACAGCTACTAGAGATGGTGGGTCTGGGGGATTGTGAGTAGTCCCATGGCAGGCCTGTTAAAACATGACGGTCTGCCCTCCCAGCCACAGAGGGGTTGCTTTTCTCCTTCAGCTGACTCGAGACGAGTACCGAACCTCCACCGGTATCCATGGTGACCCACTGGGAACTCAGATTCCTCTATGTAGCTAGCCAGATGATTCAGGAGGGAGCAGGAGTGAGTGGTAAACTGGTGGTTTATGCTGTCTATCCAATTTAACTAGTGAAGGGTTTTGATAAATGTTTCAGTTCCACCATTCACGCTCATGCTGATTTAGATTATACTTGGTTACTCTGACTGTGCCAGTTTACTGTTATGCATGACTCAGAGCTTGTTCATTAAAAATTGGGTGCGTAATGGCTCTTTATTGTCATTTGTGCATTTGTGCACTGTTCACGTAAACTCCCTTGATGCTTAGCAAGAATTGCATGGAACAATAAACACCATACTGATATTTATCAAATGAAATTGTGGGAAATTACAACAGGAATCTAACTATAACACATAACTAATGTACTATATTTTTGGTTTTATATAAAAGACGTATGGAAGCGTGTAGTGCAAATTGTAATATCATGTGATGCATGTGCCATATATTCTCAGTACTTGTAATGCAAGTTGTATAACATGTATGTTCAAGGTCTATGTTGTGCAACAGGAGGATGGCTTTTGGATGGAAAGTTATCACAGTGTTTAGTGGTTGGTGGGATTAGTGGGGGAGAGGTGATGCGTGACTCGAGAGTCATTTATAAGGCTTGGCTTATCCTCATCTTAGTTACTGCAGTCACACATGGAAATACAGCAGTCAATATTTAAAGTGGATCGAAAAAGTTAATCAAAGTTGTCCTAAGACAAGAACGCAATTTGGTTTTAGGTTTTAGGACAACTTTGATGAAAGGTTTCGATCCACTTCAAATGTTGACTAGTGTATATAAGCTATGCTACTGTTGAAATGTATGGGGTCAGCATTTTTTTTATGAGTTAAGTTGAGTGACAGTAAAAGCATTTACAAAGATTTCCATTTTAAAAAATCAGTTCTTTGGAAATTCCTATTAAAATAAATAAATAAATAAATAAATAAATGAATGCACACACACACACACACACACACACACACACACATACAGAAATGTATAGCAATAAACATGCTCAGCCATCTCTCAGATATATACATTGACCAAAAATATAAATGTTTTTGCCTCCATTTTTCTTGAGCTGAACTCAAAGATCTAAAACTTTTTCTATGTACACAAAAGGACTATTTCTCTCAAACATTGTTCACAAATCTGTCTAAATCTGTGTTAGTGAGCACTTCTCCTTTGCCGAGATAATCATCCACCTCACAGGTGTGGCATATCAAGATGCTGTTTAGACAGCATGATTATTGCACAGGTGTGCCTTAGGCTGGCCACAATAAAAGACCACTCTAAAATGAGCAGTTTTATCACACAGCACAATGCCACAAATGTCACAAGTTTTGAGGGAGCGTGCAATTGGCATACTGACTGCAGGAATGTCCACCAGAACTGTTGCCCGTGAATTGAATGTTCATTTCTCTACAATAAGCCGTCTCCAAAAGAGTTTCAGAGGCCTCACAACCACAGACCACATGTAACCACAACAGCCCAGGACCTCCACATCCAGCATCTTCATCTCCAAGATCATCTGAGACCAGCTGCTGCAACAATCGGTTTGCATAACCAAAGAATTTCTGCACAAACTGTCAGAAACCGTCTCAGGGAAGCTCATCTGCATGCTCGTCGTCCTCATCGGGGTCTCGACCTGACTGCAGTTCATCGTCATAACCGACTTGAGTGGGCAAATGCTCACATTCGATGGGGTCTGGAACTTTGGAGAGGTGTTCTCTTCACGGATGAATCCCGGTTTTCACTGTACAGGTCAGATGGCAGACAGCGTGTATGGCGTCGTGTGGGTGAGCGGTTTGCTGATGTCAGCATTGTGATCAAGTGGCCCATGGTGGCGGTGGGGTTATGGTATTGGCAGGCGTATGTTATGGACAATGAACACAGGTGCATTTTATTGATAGCATTTTGAATGCACAGAGATACCGTGATGAGATCCTGAGGCCCATTGTTGTGCCATTCATCCACGACCATCACCTCATGTTTCAGCATGATAATGCACGGCCCCATGTTGCAAGGATCTGTACACAATTCCTGGAAGCTTAAAACTTCCCAGTTCTTGCATGGCCAGCATACTCACCAGACATGTCACCCATTGAGCATGTTTGGGATACTCTGGATCGGCGCATACAACTGCGTGTTCCAGTTCCTGCCAATATCCAGCAACTTCACACAGCCATTGAAGAAGAGTGGACCAACATTCCACGGACCACAATCAACAACCTGATCAACTCTATGCGAAGGAGATGTGTTGCACTGCATGAGGCAAATGGTGTTCACACCCGATACTGACTGGTTTTCAGACCTCCCCAATACAGTAAAACTGCACATTTTAGAGTGGCCTTTTATTGTGGCCAGCCTAAGGCACACCTGTGCAATAATCATGCTGTCTAATCAGCATCTTGATATGCCACACCTGTGAGGTGGATGATTATCTCGGCAAAGGAGAAATGCTCACTAACACAGATTTAGACAGATTTGTGAACAATATTTGAGAGAAATAGGCCTTTTGAGTACATAGAAAAAGTCTTAGATCTTGAGTTCAGCTCATGAAAAATGAAAGCAAAAACAAGTGTTGCGTTTATAATTTTGGTCAGTGTTTATATTTATCACCCCAAAAAATGTGACTCTCTCTGTGAAATCCAGGCTAAAGTCTCAAAATCTAATTATGGGAAAACAAGCATCAAAGTTTGATTTCTACAATTTATTTCCCTATAATTTCAATCTTTGACATGACCTTACTCAGCCAATATTAAATATATAAAGTTTACATTTTCACAGAATGTTCTTTACCATATGAAGGATGATTTTCTTTTGTAGAAAACAGCAAATCACTAAAAAATAACTTGCTGGGTTTTCACAGAGAGGGTCACAAATATTAAGCAGATAGCAGAGCAACACATTTTAATATTGATTAGAAATGTTTCTTGAGCACCAACACAGCATTTTAGAATGATTTCTGAAGGATCAAGTGATACTGAAGACAACTGGCTGCTGGAAAACAAATCTTACTCCTACTTACATACTACTATTCAGAGATGGATAAAAGAAAACAGACAACGAAGAACATCAAATTACACAAACTGCTTACACAGACTACCTTGCTTTTAAAAAGACTGGTTTCCCACTCTCATCTGTTTTGAGGACTGGCGAGACTGAGAGAACATTAAGGCCAGTCTAAACCAGCTCAAAATCATTAAACCATTTTAGGCTGGTTCGGTGTGGTTCTCAAACATGTCCTGGAGAACCCTCAGCCCTGCACTTTTTGTATGTCTCCCTCATCTATCACACCTGATTCAACTCATCAGCTCATTAGTGGAGAGGAGACTGCAAGCCCAGAAGTGGGTGTGTCAGATATTGGAGACTGAGGGTAGTTCATGCCATGGAGAGGTTTGAGAACCACTGTGCAATAAGGACGCCACCCTGCGGACCACATATGAACTTCACTATTCTAATAAAAACAACAATATCGTATAACCAGCCCAATAACGGGAGGGTTGAAGTCTGCATATTTAAAATCCCCAATAGTACTGTATGTATCCATTCACACTCTCACAATGTACGCTTCACAACGTCCTTTTATTAAGGGTGTTAACCAAATGCTAATTGTCAATAATCTCTAAAAATAGATCTTGTATTAAATGAACACTAGATATTTCTGTTACAACACATTGGTCATGCAAAGAGCAGGTGCAGTCCACATGCAAAGCAGGATGCGAAGCAGACTGGTCACATATGCTGTGTCTATGCTGTGATGTCATCTGCCGGAAGACGCAGGTTTTGTGCGCTGACTGTATTCCAGTGAAAGGCGTTTGACAGCTTGTCGTAATAAAGGAAATGGGAGCGAAGCGATAGCATTACTCATCTCAATGGAGCGCCATATAATGCGCCATCCCTCAAACAACACGTTTTAGAGGAAAATGGTGCCCAGTTCAACGACTGGTTAATAACAGACAGCCTAATTCTTCCCCCGTTACAATCGGTATTCCGAGAGCATCGACGTTGCTGGTGTGGCCATGAATCCGGCGGAACAAACGGTTACTTGGCTTATTACGCTCGGGGTTTTGGAATCACCAAAAAAGACCATTTTGGACCCCGATGGATTTCTGCAGTCTTCGCTAAAGGATGGGGTCGTCCTGTGCAGGTTGCTGGAGCGGCTGCGTCCAGGCACTACGGATAAAGTAAGCGCGCATCCTCCCTTTGGCGCACCGTGTTTCACTGTTCCTGTAATCTTCACACTACACGCGCTTTGATATTTATTATAACACAAGTGGCATATATAGACATATTATAGGTCACACCAGATGTCTAATCCTGTGTATGAATGTAAATGCTGACATTGGAGCAGCTGCAGCAGCAGGTCGGTAGAGGCGCCTCGTTTAGTGCGCGCTAGTGCTGCTGTTGCTCCAGGCAACAACACTGGCATTTTATTGTGAGATCTGTACCAAGCTGAATGGTGAACGCATTTGACTGTCATATTTAATAGAAAACCAGTAGAACATACATATTATCCGACTGCATGTGAGATGTAAATGATAACCTATTTAGTATACGCTATGGAAACCTGAGGATAAGCGCGTGCAAATCGCATTACATGGCTGAATAGCATTAATCTGTTAGGTATTATCAAGGTTAGCTATGAACCCTTGCTTATATGGTCTACACTGGAAATGGACCGCCATAGACAGCAAACAGACAAAAAAGCAGATGCGCTCTCGTTTAAAGAAACAGTGTTTTTTAATATTCCCATAAGCCCCTGCTTCTGTCCAATGTAATGCAATGCAAACTGGAAAGGCATAACAAATGGCATTCAACTGCAGTTCAGCACACGTTGTTTTCTTATCTCAATTAAATTGCACAGAAATAATCAGAATGCAATAACATTAAACCACACGATAACGCAATTCATAGTATCAGAGCAAAAACAATATATTCCACTGAACAAGATACCTGAGGGTAAATGCAAATTTATGAAAGGCATAAAGACTTTAATATGCCTCTCAGAGGGAACAGAATTCAAATTAGAAATGCCTATTTGTTTTCTATAATTAAAGCTGCACATGACCACTCAGGTATAATGATATCCAACATGTTTTCTGAAGCAGTTCGTCTTTTCCATAAATAATGCATGGAGTCTGTTCTTTTTGGTTTGGTGTAGGCTATACAGCGGGGGTGCGTTTTAAGAAATCAGTCATATTCAGGGTCAGCTCTGACAACGACTAACAATCTATGACAGCAGCAATAACCTCTTTTCAAGCTCCATCTGGTTTCTTATCAAATTTCACATTCTCACTGTGAACATAACAATAGGATGTTTACAGCAGGTATTTATCCTGGCAAGGGAGCTATGTTGAAGTAAAAAAAATAACTAAAGTTGCATATTTAAAGTGGAAAATGAAATAATAGTGCACTTGATATTTTTTTAGATGGTGTGGGCAGAAGGATCATGTTTCTGTTGGGACTGTCCACATGATCAACCTAACTAACCTGTTATGCAACTGTCATTTAATACAACATAAAAATAAAAATAAATATGACTTGTGTGACTCATGTCACTTCTTTTATTATCATCAGCACATAAACATTGATGTTTTGACCCACATATCTGTCATAATATTTTTGACTATCAAAATCTGAAATTAAGCAACAATTGAACAAAATTATCATACGCACTTAATTCTGGTACATGCTCTGTGCAATAATGAGAACAAGTCTATTTGATATTTGCTTTCATGTATAATGCAGATTTGTCTCCTGCAATGGACAGTTACTGCCATTACTAGATTTGCTACTCCACTTTGTATCTCTAAAGGATATAAAATATTTTAAAGAAAATATGAGGGTGTTCAGACATAAGGATCCTAACAATTCACAACAACATGTAAATATATGCTAGCTTCAGCTGTAAGGCCCTAGCTAAAGTCTTTGCAGCTCCTAATACGATGACACTGCAAAGAAGGAAAGCTTTATTGACATTGCAATTTGATTTGCTGATACTTTCATTCTTGAACATCTCTCAGCAAATCAGCTCGTAATGTATTCTGGTTGCCATAACAATAACTTAAAACCATACTTTTGCTTCATGCCGTCCAACTTCGTGGAAGCATTTGAAGTTTTACATGTAGAATGACATTTTACAGTTTTAGGTTATGTATTTTATGTTAAAGAGATGTACACCCAAAATGAAAATTTTGTCATCAATAACTCACCCTCATGTCAAAACTAACCCATAAAACATTTGTTCATTTTCAGAATGCAGATGAAGATATTTTTAATGAAACCTGAGACTTTGAGTAGACTTAGATTAAATCACGATTCATATGCATCTCTTTTTTAATGACTGCATGATATTTTTAAACCATCAAAATGTTCAAGGGCGTTCAATGATAGGACAGAAACCTCTCAGGTTTCATACAAATATCTTAATTTGGGATTCAAAGACGAATGACAGACAAATGGTTTTGGAATGACATGAAGGTGAGTAAGGGATGACAGACTTTTCATTTTTGGTGAATACCCCATCTTAAATGATATGATGAAATGTGTTTAACTGTACATCTAACTGTACATGTAAATGGTAAAATCTAAACACGTTTGTTGTGTAAATACATTTGTTATTTGCATTCCATTCAATTTTCTGTAGATACTGCAATTCCTATTATTATTTCAGATAAGGATGAGTGGGTTGGCAGGCACCTTCCATTAAAAAATGTACAAGAATTAATTTTATCCCAATCTGATCATTTTGTAGTGTAAAAATGAGAAACAGATTGCCACACTGGCAGAACCTCTAGGTCTCTGGGGAACCTACAAAATGGAGCACATGCAGTTATTCCTGAAAAAACTGTAACCCCCAGAAACCCCATTAAAAGAGAAAGACTTTGAGGCACTAGAAATATGTGTCTTTGAAGTTTATTATCAAGTACACATTAAGATAGTTAAGCTAGCTAGTTTAAAAGGTGGCTACAGTGACTCAGTGCCTATAGGTTTCAATCTGACAACCCAAACGGTGACTCAAGTATTTTTCTTTACAGAGATAAAATTATATATTGACTTAATTAGTTCTGGTTCCATCCCAGACACATTTCAGTGCCAACCCACCACATGTTTTCTTTTCTGTGTTGTTCAGCTCACAACACATTGTCAACATATGCCTTCATGCTGCAGTATACAACATTTTTGTCACTGACATTGATGCTGGAGTTTTGTCTATTTTGTTTTTGACAAGCAGACATTTTACTTTAAATAATGCTTCACAGAGCGGCAAAAACACTGCCAGGAGCCAAAATGTGATATATTTGACCCTGGACCACAAAACCAGTCAGTCGCTGGGGTATATTTGCAGCAATTACAAATAATACATTGTATGGGTCAAAATTATCGATTTTTCTTTTATGTCAAAAATCATTAGGATATTAAGTACCGGTCATGTTCCATTACGATATTTGGTAATTTCCAACCATAAAAACGTAATTTTTGATTAGTAATATGTATTACTAAAAACTTAATTTGGACAACTTTAAAGGCGATTTTCTCAATATTTTATTTTTTTGCACCCCAGACTCCAGATTTTCAAACAGTTGTTCCTCAGCCAAGTATTGTCCTATCCTAACAAACCATAAATCAACGAAAAGCTTATTTACTCCGTTTTCAGATGATGAATACATCTCCATTAAAAAAAAAACTGACCATTATGACTGGTTTTGTGGTCCAGGGCCACAATGACAATGTCTGCAGTGTATACCAAAATGCATTCCCCTCATTTACCTCTCAAAATACCTGCTCTGACCGACGGACCCGTTTTAATCCCCCCCGCCAGAGCAGGGGTGTGTTGATCATGTCCCATTGTGTTCGGCGTCCATCTGCAAACGTCACTTCCTCTCGCGCTTCCTGCTGTCCATCTCCACGGTGCTGCAGATCTGTTTCGCGATGTGTGTGGGGATGTGGTGGTTATAGTCAGCCCGTGGACTCGAGCCAGTCCTTCACCCCCAAAGCTTTCACACTCTTCAACTGCTTTCCCGTTTCCCTCAGATCTACCAAGATCCCAAGAACGACAGCGAGTGCTTGAGCAACATCACGGAGTTTCTCAAGGGCTGCGCGGTGTTTCGCGTCGAGGTAAGTTGGTGTGTTTATGGTCCTTTGACTCTACTGTATGTTGCTGCATTGGCGCCACAATGAAAACAATCAACAAAAGAGACATGCAGTAGACAGAGGAGACGCAATTGAGTGAGATCATGCCCTGCACATCGGTTCATTGTCACAGTCTGATGGGACAAAAGCTTGGTAATGTTATGAAAAGGTCGCTAGGGCTTATTTGATTGTGGTTGTAATTTTTGTCAATAAGATAACTGGATTTTGCTGGCGAGTTTGTGCGCTACAGCATATAGGACAGTGTCATCTAAGAATAGCGTGTCTTTGTCCATTCATGTAGTTACAGTTTGTCTCATTTGAGTCTGCATGAAATGTGAAGCTCTGGTATAGACTCAAGCTTTGTTTGTGCTTGGTTAAGTTCAACAAAAGTGACTTTCATAATGTTTCAACTTTTATTTTTTTTCTCCAAGTACCCCCAATACTATGATCATTTTGTGAGGCATGTACTGTACGTCCTTCCAAAAATATAAAGACAAATATATATTTTAATAGATACAGAAATGTCCATACAGTATGAGGCATGAGGATTGTATGGGAAAAATAATGCTATAGACATGTTTTTTGCTAAATTAAATAATTCGGTTTTATTGGTCAGTGCTATTATATGATAAAATTATAATATGAAGTTATATTTTAATATCGATTGTATTATTATTATGTGAACTCTATTTTTTCAGTTTTTTTTTCAGAAAGACATACAAAGGGCTAATGGGATTTTGATCTATGCGCATTTATTAAGGAACAGATGGTTCAGGGTAATGCTAATGTATTGTCAAGTGCATCTAGATGTGGTGAGGTTGAGGCCCATGTCACATATGGAGCTCTTGGTAGCCGCATAATGTGTGATGCATATATCTAAACAAGTACTGATAATATTTTAAGAAAATATGCCCTTTACTCAAGTTCAGTGGACATCATTACTCCATCTTTGAGATTTATGCTGTGCCTGATGCGCATCTAAGTCTTCTACTCTGATCTATTGGGTGTTTGTTCTGCTGGAGATTGTGTTAATGAATTCATCTCAGGGGTTGTTCGCATACATATACTTTCCCACTGTTCGCTTTGCTTTTTACCTCTTCTAAATTGTGTGTGTTTAGGTTTGAGTTTTCTCATATGGACGGAGCATTCTTGTGTTCGAGTTTGCTGTTGCTCCTCTCTGACCTGTTAAAAGGTATTCGTTTGACCTGGCAGTGCCCAAGGCTCCATTGGGGTTCAGCGCTGCATCACCAGCACCATCACAGTGTGCTACATTTAGGAATAGAAATGAGCTGTTAGTAAACATTTCGTTTTAGTCTTATGTGTGAAAGATTACAGCTGTGAGCGTTGTCACAGATATTGCAGAGAAGTGTTATTGTTGTCATCCCTCCAGCCCATGATTTGTATGCACATTCCCAAACGACAAACCTCGCGTATAGGTTATGTTACCTATAACTAGGCCTGATTGAAAGGCCTTTTTAATTGTAAGAGAGTTTGTTTTGTACTTTTTTTGTATTAAAGTAAGACTCTTTGACCTCTGGGATGAAAGCTTATCCCTTTGCTCCAAATTTGTGGTTTACAGGATTTCCGCTAATCTGTGTCCAGTTCGCTCTGCCTTATGAGCAGCCTCTTCTGATGCTCCTTCAGCGAGAAGCACTGAGCTCATTCAGCTGTGAGGATGTGATCTCAAGCTTAACTACATGATGCCATTTTCAGATCTCCAGTCTGGCTGTACATTTTGCTCAGACTCTGTCACGCATCTCCCACTGTTGTTAATGTTTGATTCTACTCGAAATGGGATCACGCCACAGTATGGCTAAAATCACATTGTTTTTGCTGGAATTAAATAATGCACAGCGATATCCAAATACATAATTCTTTAATCGAATGAGTTATATGCAATAATTAAGAGAGATTATTTGTTTGTTTTTGTTTGTCTTGGAATTTATTGGAAACGAGCACCTGTGATGTGAAATGAATATGTCCGCCTTCACATTATGACACACTTGAAACTAAATATGATAAATATGATAAAAGGCTCTTATTGTGTCACACAATACTGCTCAAATCATTTTAAAGTATCTTGCTCCCTGAGACTGCATTAAAAAATACAGTGCAAACCGTAATATTGTGAAATATTACAATTCAAAATAAATGCTTTTTATTTTAAGATATTTAAAATATAATTTATTAATGTGAGGGTGAATTTTCAGCACCATTACTGTAGTCTTCAGTGTCACACGATCCTTCAGAAACCTGTCTAATATACTGATTCTTATTGTTATCTATTAGTATATTTATAACAACTGTGATGCTTTATAGTTTTGTGGAAGCTGTTTCAGGATAGATAAATAGAAAGTTCTGAAGAACAGCATTTATACACATGTATATTTATATAAACATTTAGTAACAATATAAATGTTGACAATGTAATTTTTTATCAAATTAATGCATGCTTACTAAATAAAAGTCTTAGTTTTATTTTTTCAGAGTTGCTGACCCCAAATTTGTTTCTGATACAATTACCAAAATAATTGGAACTCCACATTTTCATTGATTTTTGGTGGTGGGAGAGCATAGAAGATCACTTATCATAAAACGTATGATGGATGTTCTTATATGTTAGCTGTAGAAGTAGGGCATCATTTTAAAACAGACACGTTCCTACAGTGATTGAGTAAATCACTGAAGGAGCAGCATTACTTTGAAAGGCAAAGCTCTCAAGATGATGCATTGTCACTTATTCACACACACACACACACACACACACACACACACACACACACACACACTTCTCTCAGGGCATAAACGGTAATCAGAGCGGAAGCTGATATTTTCTCCTGAAGTTCTCATGCACACAGCCACTGATAGAAGTACACAAGACTATCCATCAAACAGTTCAAATACTGACAAAGATCAACACAGGACAGACCATATAGAGCTGAACAAATCAAATTTCTCACTTCATGAGCAAAGAGACATCAGTGACCTCTAGCTAACCACACCACCTGCTCAGACACCAAACGGCACACACAAAGAATACCTGACGATTGCCTGTAATAGATGCTGTATGTGGACTCTTTTATTGTTCATAACAGGTCTGGATGATATATATATATATGAAATATTCACCATATGCACATTTTTTGCTTGCAAGCAATATTGTGAACATGACAATATCACAAAGTGACTTTTATTTGTCCATTACGTTTTGGACTAATACAACTAATACATTTCTCATAAGCGTTAAGTGCTTGAAATAGGCCAGAGTCCTACATGGTTCACTCACAGTTTTAACTGACATGTAGGTGGTCTAGATTAATGATGTTATATCATGTTTTTCTCTCTCTGTAGCCTTTTGAGGCTGGTGACCTGTTTAAGGGCCACAACTTCAGCAGAGTCCTTACTACACTGGTTGCCCTCAATAAAGTTACTGCAGGTAAGAATTATTCTATTTAGATTTTCATAATATAAATTGAGCCATTTTAAAAAACAACAACAAAGAAACAATAAACTGTGACTTTAAAGCCAGCTATCAACAGTTTCCAATGTGTTCAAAGTTGCTAATGTGTGACAGTGTTTCAGATGTTCCCACTGGTTATTATTCTCTCTGTTGGTGTAGATATTGGCATAGGCAGCGACTCTGTATGTACCCGTCACTCTTCTGCCCACCGGATCAAGTCCTTCGAATCACTGGCCTCCCAGTCCTCATTGGGCCGATCTTCTAAATTGCTCCATAACCAGTTCCGCAGCCTTGTGAGTAAAACTGGGGTGAGAACACTTAACCAGCCACGGCGGATCTCAATCAAAATATTCATTTACATGTGCGTTACATCTACATTACCAAAGTTAGGGGCCAATAAGATTATTCAAATGTTTTGAAAGAAGTGTCTTATACTTATAATTTGAACAATAATATATAACATTTCTGTGTATGTGAAGAGCAGCTTGACACCCCAGTGCGTAATTTCCATGTGGGTGTATTTTTAACTACAGTAGAAAAGCAAAGATGTCTTTCGTCTGATGTTTCTAAATTAAATTGTTGGCGTTGTGGTGACCGTGTCCAGAATCTCTGTCTTGCCTAAACATATTAATTTATGTAAATGTGTCAGTTTTGATTTTTGGAGCTTGTTAGCACACTATAATGCTGCATCATGTAAACATAAGTACTCTCTCTCTCTCATAGGACATGACGGAGAACAGTAACTCTCAGTTAGTGGTTAAAGCTCGCTTCAACTTCCAGCAGACCAATGAGGATGAGCTTTCTTTCAGTAAGGGTGACATCATCAATGTTACTCGCACCGAAGAAGGGGGTTGGTGGGAAGGATCCCTCAACGGCAAGACAGGCTGGTTTCCAAGTAATTATGTCAAAGAGGTTAAAGGGTCTGGTAAGTGTCAGTTTGCTGTGGAGCGTTATAAATATATAAACACGGTCTGCTCTCGATCCACAGTGACCCCTTATTAAAACTGTGTCTTTACAGACAAACAAGTGTCCCCTAAATCTGGAACTCTTAACAGCCCTTCCAAAGGTTTCGATACCACATCCATCAGTAAAACCTACTACAACCTGGTAAGCACACTTCCACCACTTACCCTTTTCAAGGCTCACCAGGTTGATTTGCTTAAACAGTGCATAAACAGTGATCAGACTCAATTGATTTGTAATCATTGTGTTAAAAATATCGTATCTAAAAATAGCTGCTGATTGTTTGTCTTCAGGTGCTACAGAACATTTTAGAAACTGAAACAGTGTATTCAAAGGAGCTCCAGACCCTTTTGACCAACTACCTGAGACCTCTACAGATGACAGAAAAGTAAAAAGCTTTGCTTTTCCTTTGAAGAAACACACAACCAATAAAACATAAGAAGGACATACACAATTTAGTTTTAGTTTATTCTGTGTTCTCTGGCTTTTGGGTGCAAAGTGTTAATTTAGTGTAATTAATTAAGAAAATAATGTGATAAATAATGTAATCTGAAGTTTTCTTAGCATTTGCATAAATGTTTGAGCACCAATTTACAGTTCTTATTGTTTCTCATAGACTGAGCCCAGCAGATGTAAGTGTCATTCTCGGGAACCTGGAGGAAATCAGCACTTTCCAGCAGACTCTGGTCCAGTCACTGGAGGACACTACCAAGTGAGTATTCTGCTAACCGTGAGCAGCTGTGTGATTCCCGGCCCTGAGTAATTTACGACAGGAGGGCCGAAGCACTCCGTGAAACTGAGACTCAATCAAATGTATCAAGTTTCAACACTTAGATGATGAAAATAGACCTGGGCAGTAACCCGAGGTCCATTAAAAGGATTTGAATATCACTAGAGGTTTCTAATGTTTACACTGACCTCTAGAGGTAAATCCTTCAATACCTTTGGAAAATGCTAACTGAGTTTACCAGCAAAACAATTTATACCTCTCAAAGAAAGTAATTGAGCATATTAAAGTAAAATAATGTTATTTTTTTTGTTAGAAACTTTAGACTTAATGATGAATATACATATATTTTGTCTAAGATCAAAGAAAAAAATAACATAAAATAATACATATAACTATTCAAATGCATGAATAAAAAGGAGGTGTTATATTATATTACTTTATATTATTATTATTATATTATTGTACATTTTAGCTGGGCTGACCATGCTCTGTTGAGTCCTGTTTGCAAAAAAACAAATATAGATATTTAAAACTAAGACCGAAAGTACACTACCATTCCAAAATTTGGGGTCAGTAATATTTTTTTAAGTCTCTTATGCTCATTAAAGCTGCTTTTATTTTGATCAGAAATAGAGTAAAATTGTGAAACATTGCTGCAATTTAAAATACGTTTTCAAATTGAATTTATTAAAATGCATTAACGATATTGCATGATAATTTTTTTTGATGAATATAAAGTTTATCAGCATGTATTAAAAATAGAAATCTTTTGTAACATTATAAATATCTTTGCTGCCACTTTTGATCAATTTAATGCATCCTTGGTGAATAAAAGTATTAATTTATTTCTTTCAAAAAATCCTACTCCAAACGTTTGAATGGTGAATTATCTACAAAATAAGTGGAGACTTTAAATTGAAGCTGTTTGGGATTAATAAATTGCAGAATGTGTTGTTAATATTGGGAATATAGATTTATATCCTAGGTTCAGAAAACTCCTAAGCAGAATATTAGCACGATATTTGTGTAATAATTCTCCTCAATGTTCTGTGATTGAAGGCTTCCGGAGCTCCAGCAGAAAGTGGGAGGGTTCTTCCTGAATCTCATGCCCCAGATAAGGTCTCTTTATGTGTCTTACTGCTCCAACCACCCATCGGCAGTCAGTATTCTCACCGATTACAGGTACACCACCACACTGTGTCCTGATTCCACAGAGAAACTCTACACTGATAACTGTGATAACGTCTCGTTTCTGTCCCTGCAGCGAGGAACTCGGGGAGTTCATGGAGGGGAGGGGTGCGTCGATACCAGGTATTCTCACATTGACCTCTGGCCTCAGCAAACCCTTCATGAGACTTGACAAATATCCCACATTACTTAAGGAACTGGAGAGACACATGGAGGTAGGAGAGAGAGACATCGAGTTTATGTGATTTCTGTTAAGGTTTTAATGCTTGGTGGCGTTTCAATGTGACACTGTCTTCTTTCCTCTTCAGGAGGGTCATCCAGACAGGACAGAAATTCAGAAATGTATGACGGCTTTCAAGAATCTCTCTGTGAGTGTTAACTGTCTAGTTAATATGCTAAAGCAGACTGGCGTCCCGTGGCTTTACTGCTGCAGTTAGGTGTGGAGCATTCTCATAGCAACCAGACTTCTAAAGGTATTGTATTACCGTGGTTACAGGCACAATGTCAGGAGGTGCGGAAGCGCAAGGAGCTCGAGCTTCAGATCCTGACTGAGATGATTCGCCTGTGGGAGGGGGAAGACATTAAGACCCTGGGTTCAGTGCTGTATATGAGCCAGGCCATGGTCCAGAACCACGGCTGTGAGGTGAGGCTGAGACGTCTGATGCATAGTCAGCATGAAATGAAAATCCACCCTTTTCTAAATGCATGTTATTAAATATATTGTGAATGATTCATTCATGCAGGTTTAATTTTTTGACAATGTTTAATAAAAATGGCATAAATTGCTCTTCCAGTGAAACATCAGACTTCTCTTTGGTCACATACAGTGCTATTGAAAAGTACGATTTTTTACGTTTTGAAAAAAAAAGATGTTTCGTATGCTCATTACAGCTACATTTATTTGATAAAAATACTGTAATTTTGTGAAATATTATTGTAATTTAAAGTAACAGTTTTCTATTTTAATATACTTTACAATAATAATTTATTCCTGTGAAGGAACGCTGAATTTTCAGAAACATTACTCTTTAGTGCCACATGATCCTTCAGAAATTGTTCTAATATGCTGATTTATAATCAGTACTGCTTAATATTTTTTGGGACCTGTGATAGTTTTTTTCAGGATTCTTTGGTAAATAAGGAGTAATTGTTGATGAAATTCCACGCTGCGTCACAGAAATAAATAATATTTTAAAGTATATTAAAATAGGAAACCAATACTAGAAAATGGAACAATATTTCACTATATTACTGTTTTTGGTCAAATAAATACAACCTCGATGAGCATCAGGGACTCCATTAAGGATTATTTCACCCAAAAATGAAAATTCTGTCATTAATCACTCTCCCTCATGTCGTTTCAAACCCATAAGACCTTCATCCATCTTCAGAACATAAATTAAGATATTTTTGATGAAATCCAAGAGCTTTCTAACTATTTTACCGCTGCCCTTACTACATTTCTGAGTCTGCATCGCTGTCTATGCAGGGTCAGAAAGCTCTCGGATTTCATCAGAAATACCTTAATTTGTATTCTGAAGATGAATGAAGGTCTTATGGGTTTGAAACTACATAATTAATAAGTAATTAATGACAGAATTTAGATTTTTGGGTGAACTAACCCTTTTAAAACATTTCAATCTTACCGATCCCAAACTTCTTTACAGCAGTGTATGCGGGACTTCTCAAGTTATTTAGTCTGCTCCTTTCTTGCAAACAACCAATGAATTAAACTCTGCCCTGCATTTTCTTTTTTGATAATCCGTTTACTCAGATGCACATCAAAATATAGAAGAAAAGATTGTTGCTGCTTCTGTTTCACTGTGGCTTTAACTATCAAAGTGGCATCTGGGCTCTTCTATCAAATATAAAAATTCAAAATGGTAAAATCCTCTGACAGAATGTTTGTTTGCAGTAACATGCCCTATGTCTGGGAGTGACAAGGTGTCAAACCATTCTGAATGAAAAATACAAATATTCTTAAATAATTTGCTAAAATAACATGTTTGATGCAACCACGACTATCAGTAGTGTTCATGCAGCCTTGTATAATTACTGTTATTAATAAGGTTCGAGTAAGTAGTGATGTGTTTGTGCAGTGGGTTTTTATGGCTCAGAATTCTGTATGAATCAATCATGTTTAATTTTCTAAACAAGTTTTATCAAAAAAGAACTTGTTTCAATAAGACCTGTTGCTAATCCATATTGACAAAAATGCCAATAGTTTTCTCTGATTTCAGGCCTACAGTTTAATGGCTGTGTGGTATTAACATTTTTTTCATATTTTGTTTTTTAGGATAAGCATGAACGTTACCTTCTGCTGTTTCCTCATGTTTTGCTCATCCTGTCTGCCAGTCCAAGGATGAGTGGCTTCATCTACCAGGTCAGAAACCAGCCCCTGTCAGAAATGATTAGTACGCAGCCAAATCATTCTCACTGTCCTCGCTCTACAACCCCCTAAAATCCACTCAAGACCTCAGCTTTTCAAACATTAAAATGGCACTTGCGGCTCTAGCACAAAGAGAAAACGTCTGCTTTGTTTCTCTCAGGGCAAGCTGCCTTTGAGCGGGATGACGGTGACCCCATTAGAAGACTGTGAAAGTCATAACAATGCTTTTGAACTCTCAGGTAAGGACAAACTGACAGATCTTTTGTGTTCATGACACAGTCAAGTGTTATTGATCATCCTTAGTCATTTATTGACTCTTTGTGTCCATTCATCAGGAAGCATGTTTGAGAGACTTCAGGTGATCTGCTATAGCAAACAGGATCTGCAGGACTGGCTCGAGCATCTGAACCGACAGACCAAGCACACCACCATGGCGGCTCCCAGCATGAAACCCCTCACTGTTCCCTGCCACACAGTGAGTCACCTGTTTAACATCACGTCTTAGAAAACCACACATGTAGTATTTAAAGGGATAGTTCTCCCAAAATGAAAATTACCCCATGGTTTACACACCATGAGGTAATTTTCATCAGTTTAGGTGTAAATTATTTTCTTCTTTCAGACAAATACAATCGGAGTTAAATTTAAAAATGTCCAGGCTCTTCCAAGCTTTATAATGGCAGTGAATGGGTTTTGATGTTTTATAGTCCAAAAGAAGTCCAACAAAGCACATTCACCCATCATAAAAAAGTGCTCCTCGCGGCTCCTGGGGGTTAATAAAGGCCTCCTGAAGTGAATCGATGCATTTTTGTAAGAAAAATATCCATATATAAAACTTTAGAAACTGTAATCTCTTTTTGTTGGATATCAATGCCTATTAACTGCCATAATAAAGCTTGGAAGAGTCAGGACATTTTTTTATATAATTTTAAATAATTCATCTGAAAGAAGAAGGTCAAATACACCTAGGATGGCTTGAGGGTGAGTAAATGGGTGGGGTCATTTTAATTTTTGGGTGAACTATCCTTTTAAATATTGATAAATATAATGTTTTAGAAATATGTTTTTATCTGTATTTTTTAATACATTGCCAATATATTACAAAAAAGTAGAAACAACACACATTTGAAAATAGGCATAAATATCTATCTGTCTGTCTCTTTTATTTATTTTATGCTTTTATTGGCGCACAAAGAGCATTGCAAAAAAGTAAAGCACATTTGTAAACACAGACATAAAGAAGTTTACAAAATCCATTATCTTCAACTTAAAGGTTAAGTACATTTTTCCCCTCCAGCTCCCGTCTCACCCTCTGACGCCGTCCAGACATGCAGAAAGCCGGGGCCTGACAGTTGCTCCTGCCTACCACACCTTACCACACCCCTCCTCTCATGGGGCCCCTCATAGCACCATGATGTGGGGCCCCCTGGAGCCCCCCAAAACCCAGAAGCCCTGGAGCCTGAGCTGCTTGCGTCCAGCACCTCCACTCAGGCCCTCAGCTGCTCTCTGCTATAAAGAGGTATTCAGATTAAAGCTGATTATGCAGCACGCTTGACTTCCAAATAAAATATTGTAAAAATTATTAAATGTATTATAATATCATACAAACATATTAATTGTTGATTATTTCCCTTGATATTGTGGTCACTTTTATTTTGATACCAATATGTGAACACTAATTAACACAACTCATTTAAAGTCTGTGTAAAGTCAATATTAAATGTGTGTTCTGAGTTTGTCACACCACAGAAAAATGTGTTATCAACCACCCAGCCAAATTTGAATGCTAAAAGAAACCGCCAAGTAAATAAAATAAGGTATCAAAATCTTGAAAAAATAAGTAGTATTCTCTGCCCTCAAACGCTGGGGGCGTGTCCACTGGTGTCGCTGAAACCACACCCACTCGCAGGGAAGATGCCTTCTCTCTCAACTGTCTTCCTGTAGCAGCTTATTTAATAAGGAGACCGAGCTGTTTTGTAAATGATTGCAACCAGGTATTATGCATTTACGTGACGAAGGCATAGCTAGCTAACAAACTGTAGGCTGTAACATAATGACAGTAACTCGCGATTGAGCCGTGAACCACTGATGCTAATGCGCTCTAGTTATTAGGTGTGTTCAACTTGAACGATCAGTATATGACATCAAAACACCGCAAGAGTGATTCGAAAGCATCAGGAGCGTCTGCTCTCTGTAGCTCTCACTGTACTTTGATGGCACACACCGGTCGGTCTGCAGCGCTGCTTCAAGTCGAACGCACCTCGTATAGTGTTTGGGAAAGGGACCGTGCTCGGTGACTCGATTGCATCATCAGCCCCGTCCAAATCCTGATCACAGAAATGGTGAAAAACAGTTTTACAGTCTAACTCCACAATTAAGTACAATTAAGTACATCGTCTTTGTAACATGTTTCAGCAATGCATTTCTAACATTTATAATGTGACTTTTCACAGACTTCAACTAAATAACATCATACTTTCTCTCATGGCTCTGTAATCTCAGTTTTACCAACTTCTGTGTCCCTTTTCTTCTTCCAGGACCTCAGTAAAAGCCCCAAAACTATGAAAAAGCTTCTTCCCAAGAGGAAGCCAGAGAGGAAGCCGTCCGATGAAGAGTTTGCACTGAGGAAGAGTAAGTCAGCTGGTTTAAATTGTTACTGATAGTGAGAGTTTGTGAAAGATTGTGCGTCTGATGTAACCTCTGACCTGCGCAGGTACTGTAGCTTTGGAGGAAGATGCTCAGATCCTGAAAGTGATCGAGGCCTACTGCACGAGTGCCAAAACCAGACAGACTCTGAACTCAAGTAAGTCTCGTACGCGGGCCTGTTCACCTCCGATCTCGTTTCCTCTAGTCTGAGACATTCCTCATTCATACCTACTTTTCTATGTGCAGCATAGAAATAAACTAAAGCCTGTTGATCTTAACAAGATAATTCTGGGGTCTCTTATAACCGTATCCTCTCTCTTTTTTCCTCATCATACTTAATGTTCATTTATTTATCATGACCCCCTCCTCCCCATATTTTGATTTTGACATCTTCACACATCATTTTTCATTTAATCATTTATTTATAAAACTAATTTACTCTCTTGGGGTATAATTGGTTCTCCCATCTTTGTGGTTGCACAACCCACATCCATTCTTTCCATTTGCAACCTCCCTCCGTCCCTTCATTCATATGATTTGATCCCGCTCTCATCATCCGCGAACGGACGGCCTCTTCAGCATGGCAAGGCACTGATCTCATGCATAACCACGTTTTGGATCAATCCAGTGTGGACTCTCTGGGCCGCCGTAGCAGCATCTCAAGGCCCGAGGCCACCTCGGACCTCTCAGAGGACTCTGACTATGACAGTATATGGACGGCCCACAGTTACAGGATGGGCTCTGTTTCCCGTAAGAGCTCCTACATCTCCCACCAAAATTAAGCTCCCCCTCACTCCTCTTATTTCAAGTGACTTATATTTATTTGAAACTATTTATTTATTTAATGATCTGTCACTGTAATGCCTATTTATTTGATTCATTTTTATTTATTTATTTTTTAGTGTTGTATAAATCGCACCTCATTGTTATTTTCTGCATATATATATATGCACTTTCCCAAAGCAGTTCCCGGTTGCCTTGACATCTTAACTCCCCTAAAACCACCTTTTACCAATACACTTAACTCGGTTGTTTTTTATTGTTTGCCTCGCATTTGGTATTTATTTAAGTGTCCTTTAAAAAATGATGTTTTCATTCCTTCATTCCTGGATGTGTTTAATTATTAATGCTGTTGAAGGTACGATGCACTCCGAAGGCAACAAGGACAGGTTCTGCTGTAAAAGAAAAAAGATGCTAAAATCTCTTAATGTGTCTGTAAATATTCGAGTATGTCATTCATCTGAAATGTGTGGTATTAACTTGGACTGAATGTGAACATTAGATTGAAATGAGAAGTTGGGTCTTTTACCAGAAAGCTTCATGAATGAGAGGAACTATAGTTCTCAGATAGCACCACGGACAGTATTACTGGGGACGTTTTGTTCATACTTACGTGATATAAATGTATTTATTTTCAATTTGTAAATGTATTTTGAATGATATTGGACTTTTTGTATGCTTGTATCTAACCTGTAAGTTTATAGTGGTGTCTATGGTTAAAAACGTATGGACGTTTACAAAACAATGTTGAATTTAATGTTGGTTTAAATTCTATTAGAATCCATTCAAATCAGGTGTGTGAATGTAATAGTCTAGAGTTCTTCAGCGTGCATTCGAGACTCTGTCAAAGCCTCAGTGTTTGATGCTTTTCCTCTTTTATGTATGACATGTAATGAGACAAACAAGAAAATCGACTTGCCGGTTATTTCAATAATGACAAAGAGTATAATTCCTCATGTTATGTGATTTCTTGTGACCAAGTTCTATTCTGTGGTTAAAAAAAGAACAAGAAAAAATGAATTGACTACCTTTTTGTCGGTCGTTTCATTCAGATATTCTTAAAACCGTTCAACAGAGATAATTCAGTGATGTTTATGTGGTTTGAAATGAAACATTGTGTTTGTTATATATGTATATGCAGAGTCAAATATATGACAAAATACCACAAACATTGTAATATACATTTTGAATAAATCTTGGGTTGTTTTGTACAGTATGTTTATCTTTTCAAAAATTGATCTCTTATAACAAAAAGTTTGGTTTTTGTTTGATTTGGGGGCTTTTTTTGTATAAATGCACTGTTTATTTTCAATGAATGGTTATTTTTTTTGGTCTTGTTCGGGTTTTGTTTGTGGTTAGTTTTGCCGCCCTTCAGGTAACCCTTGACCCTCTGGTTTTGAATGCTTTTAGTTCTCTTGGATGATCCCTCTCTGCATGACTAACTCCTGTCTCACTCGCGCACAGTCCTGTGTAAGTTTGATCCAGTCCCAAACCCTTTTCTGAGGCACAGTGGTCCTGTACTGACCTAATCAACTAGTCCTACTTAACTAGACCTCCTGAAATCAGTCTGCTGGGCTTCTCTTTTGAAACAGGACAGTGGAAAGATGCCAGTCCAGCACTGATAGTTCCTGGGGAGGAGAAGTTCAGTGTAGACGAGTTGAAGAGTAATGGACAGACTCTTCCGGAGGAGAAGTAAGACCACATATTTGTCCATTCCCAGAACAGGGTTTATAATGAGAAAAAAAGAGGGATGTTTGTCAAGAGAACACAAAATGAACAGAGCTACAATATGGATTAAAAACCTATTTACTGACATATTTGATATTCTATGTTTCAGGAGCCTTGTGGATGTTGTTTATGCTCTGAGAGATGAGGTACAAGAACTTAAACAGGTGAGTGAGGATCAGAGGTTTTTCCTAATATTTAAATTCATAGAAAACTATATTTAATATTTCTCATTTCCTGCTTACATGATTTTACCATTCTAACAGGACTGTAAAAAAATGAAGAAATCCCTGGAGGAAGAACAGAAAGCCCGGAAAGATCTGGAGAGGATAGTTCGAAAAATGTTAAAGAATATAAACGATCCTTCTTGGGATGAGACCAATTTATGATAACAATGTTGCCCCTCATTAGGTTTCGTTCTTTTACATTAATGGTTCAAATGACCTTGAAGTTCATCCAGAACGTTTTCTTACATTGAAACCACTTTTGATGTTTGCGGGTATGAGTCTGTAGTAACATAATGCTGCATATTTGACCTAATGGCTCATTCTGGTGTACACACTCTAAATGGTGGTCTTTTAGTGCATCTACACCAAACAGATTTTTCTTTTCTTTTTTTATTTGGCTTAATTCTGAAGAAGTTTAAAACAGCCAGTTTCTAGAACAATCATGACGTGACTTGCTTGCTTGAAGTCGTAGTTAATCTCGGTGGCATGAGTGTAACCTGTGACTTTCCCTGACGAGTTCGTCTTTCACCTGATGTTAAGCTGTTGAGATAGACAGACTCAGTCTACACATCCCACTGATGTTTGGGATTTTGTAATTTAATTACAAAGGTTCAAGAGATCATCATATTTTACTGTTACGTTTAATTTTTAACACATTTTATTCAGATGCTCTCTGATTTAAGATGTTGAATCTGTGAATATATCCATGATGTGGTACATGGAACATTTTCATTCCAGTTAATTATCGTTTACAAATGACTCAAATGTTGATACTTGAATTCAACAGAGTTGAGTGTGTACAAGCATAGCACAACGCGGGACATGACGCTTATGCTTATATGTCAGTATGTTTAGTACATGTTTTAGGTGCCATTGTAATTCAAGCTGTGACAGAAGTTCAATATTATGATTCCCAGGATTATTTTTGTAATCATGCAAGTTATGTCTGTATACATTTCAGTGTCACTTAGTGAGACCAAAACAAATGCCAAACTCTTATTTATGGACTTTACTGTCTGTGACTTATTACTGTACTTGACATTTATTCCTATAGGTCTTACACAACACTAATATCCTCATCAGAATTCATGTTGGATATTTATTTAGCGTTCTTTACCTCTGCTCCATGTTACTGTACATTAATTCTGTAAATAAAGAGAGTTGTTTATTTGCTTCTCTACATCGTTGGCATCAGTTGGGCTTTAAAATGACGTCATAATACACTTTAAAAAATATATTTTTTACGTTTTTGAAAGAAGTCTATTATGCTCACCAAGGCTGCATTTATTTTTTAATCAGTACTTTACTTATAATGAATACTTTTAAGTATAATATTGTGAAATAATATTAAATTTTAAACCAACTCTTCAATTTTAATGTACTTAAAAATGTTATTAGGATTTTAATATTGTTTTCTAGTGATGGCAAAGTCTTCACATTATCCTTCAGAAATCATTTGCATATTCTGATTTGCTGCTCAAGAAACATTTATTTTTATTGCCAATGTTAAAAACAGTTGCTGCTTAATATTTCAATTTTCTGTGATGAATAGAAAGTTCAAAAAGTGTCTTTTGTTTTGATCGATTCATTGTGTCCACGCATTTATTTTGTATTTATACGTCACTATAATTATAACCTTAGGCATTTTTTTCCACTGAGAAAACCTTGAGCCTCCAACTCTGACCTCCGATGTTTACCACATGAGCAATGTGATAACGCATCTCGCAGATGTATTAACAGTGTGTGAATGAACAGACGCGAGGGCTGCTCAACTCAGGAGTTTAAGCTTTAAGTTTCTGTTCTCTGTCAGGGGAAGGGCACAATGACACGGGTGACTTTATACCCTTGTCTTTCGTCTGCACACAACAGTTCTGGGTGAAGGTTGTGCATGCGCCAGGCTCTATCACAGTGACAAGGCAATCTAGTCCCTTTGTGGGCGATGATTCTACTTCATTGATTTACAATGGAAAGGATATAATTTTGCTGGTGTTGGCAAAAAGCTCAAATGTCAGGCTTTTCAGAATGCCAGCATTGCCTTGTTCGCAGATGAATAAGGAGAAAGTCACCTTTTGTCTCCTGTTAAATATTCCTGCATAAATACAAAGGAGCATAATGCCCTCCTGATAAAAGGAAGCCTGATTTATCCTTTAGTGTATAGATAAAACCTGCAGATAAATGCCAGGTTGGCCTTTTCATTTTTGTTCTCTGCGGTTCGCTTCCCTTCATATCGAGTTTGGAACACAGGTGTCGCTTTTAGTGATGCTTTGGTTTTGTGGAAAGGACACATCTAGTGCTACCTTGCCATCATCAGTATAATATATCGCAATTTGTCACTGAAGATGCTTCAGACCTTCATTATTGACATTCATGTCGTTCTGAAGCACAACACAACAGTTGTGTAGTTTAACAATCTGTTACTGTTAAAAACTTTGACTCCCAGGTACTAACAGCCTCTTCACAGTAACGGCTAAAGCACACAACCTGTGGTTGAAATGCAAAAGGGATGGCAGGACTTTGTGGACATGGAATCAATTAGCTTTTGACCAGTCTATACACACGCACACACAGTCGCTTGTCTAAGACCCTGTCTTTCCCTTTCTTTCCCTCCTTTGGTCTATTCAGTAGCCTGTGATCATTTAGATTTGACATGCATTGTGGCTGAGCTGGTCTCTTTCTTTTGCGCTCTCTCTCTCTCTCCCTCTTTTGCTACTGTCTGTCATTAATTTCCAGGCTTTACAATTTGCCAAAAAAAGAAAGAGAAAAGAGTGAGTGAGTGGTGGAAGGATAAGAGCTCAGTGTCCTTTTGAAGGGGTTTGTTATTGCACAAAAAAAACAGCCGCCCAATAATTTTTCGTCAATGTTTAACTCTAAAAGCTTTTCCCCGTCAGCTTTTGAAAAGAAGAGCAATAAAGCCCTATTCATACAGACTGAATAAAAACAGTCCTCTGGGGGCTATGACCGAAGGGCTTCTTTTCTTCTGCCTCTAATCAAATAGGAACTGAAATGAATTAGAGTTTTCTTATGAAAATAGCCTTTGTTGTCAGGCAGGCCAGTAATTCATAAACAATAAGCAACGTCATTGTGTGGCTAGTAATATATTCATGCTGTGGAAAGGCTAGAAGGCAGTGCAGGACTATGGCTCTGTGAATGAGGGGAGGGAAGGATTGGTCCTGGACTCTTCATTTGCAGTCGGCACAGTGGGTGGTTCTGGTAACCACCAGTTTCTCTCCGTCTCTCTCCATTTCTCTCATCCTCCTGGCATGGTCTCCTCATGCTCCTCATTTCTTCAATGATTCTTTCGTTCCCATCTTTCTTCTTCCTGCAGTTGCTGGCTCGTTTCGACCTTTCTCAAAGGCCTCTCGCTCTTCCCCTGTGTTCTGACCTGTCAGGTTTTTGTTTGCTTTCACCTTCCCCTCCCCTCTTCTTTAATCTGAGCAAAGCTATATATTCTTGAGAACTTCTGGGCGGTGTTGGATTCTGCCCTCAAACTCTTCTCTCTTGGGAAAAGCAGTGGATTATTCGAAGTAGGAGGGTGTGTGCGTGAAGAGTTGCGGTCAGAGGGCAACTGGACGCCAGCGAGTTTGATCTTGAACCTCAGGACCAAGAGAGGATTGTCACTGACCAAAACAAAAAGCATCTACTTGATTATTAAGGATTAGTTTTATACTTTCGGTGGACCTGGACATTTGTCGTGTCACTTGGACATTACATCTTTCAATGTGAATTTGCTGTCATCACTTGCTCTTCTATTTAGTTATTAGCCGATACATGTTTATGGCAGATTTTGTCAAGGCTGTTTCCATCTTACTTGGATACTTTTCCAAAAAACAAGAACTCAAAAGGATATCCTTGTGGCACAAACATTTATACTTTTTTCAGCTGTTAACTGCTTAAAATTGAGAGCAGCTACTGCAACTGGTGCTATGAACACTTAGAATGTCATATTCCTGGATTAAAGAATGTCATATTCCTGGATTTTCTGATTTTCTATAGCCTATAAGAACTTCTGCTGCTTGATGACACTCAAATAAATCACCAGCTACCAACAGTACGTGAGTGTTATTTCAGACTTTTGTGGTGATATTGAGTGTGTTGTGCTTTGTGCGTACTTAAAAAGCTAATTACCTGAGTTTTCAAAAGAGTTTGACAACTTAATTTAGAGGCTAAAAATGACGGAAGAAAATCTGTGAAGTTTCTTTACTCCTAATCAAAGGTACCTCTACGCCATTGAATATTTCAATGACGCTGAGGCATTGAAATAAGCGCCAGCTAATTTCCTTTTATTTAATAACAGTTCTTCAAGCTAGGCATAAATTCTCCGCCCACTCGTCTAGTTTTCATGTAGCCTATTTTGAAACTTTTAGGTACAAACTAATTTAACAGTTTAAAAATTAAGGATGCTTATTTCAAGTTCAGATAAATATCTGACTTCGCGTAATTACGCGATTATGACGATTATGACCGAGACGTTTTGAAGGTAATTTTCCTGTCAGAGCATACAAACGACCACAAGTTGTATTATCTTCTGAACCTCTCTCTTAATTAACGTTATATCCTAGAATAGCATGTCAGCGGGTGTGATTCAACCGTACATGACTTGTTTTCTCGTTAAATCCATAAGTTATAATGAATATACACGGTCAGATTCACAGAGTCAGTACTGCAGCTCAACAGCAGGTGGCAGCGTCGCTCCACGAGACAGACGCAAAGAGCAGCAGGTTGGAAAATAGTAACAACATTTAACTTGAGATGTTTAACACAGGCAAGTTATTGCTGGACTATATCATGTCCAGATACAGTGCAAAGATATATATTTTTATTTAATTAATCTTTTATATTTTTAAACGATTAATTTGTGCAAATTAAATGTCTGTAAATGCATTCGTGCCACCGCTGTAACAGTTAGGTAACGTTAGCCCTCAAACATTTAACGTTAACCGAGTAGAAAATCATGTTTTGAGATGTTTACATTAATTTATAAACCGTTTTATAAAAATTTGTCCTGACATTTGAACTTTCCTTATATATGAATCTATGTAGACTTCGGTGTTTCATCAAATCTAACATTTTGTCTGCCTCACGGCCTACTACAAACAAATGTTGCCACAAAATGGCGACTTTTAAAGAAATATAGTATTTTTTTAAACATACATCTATAGTCATTTGCCGTTTATCAGCAAACTGTATCACTGTTAAAGGGACAGCTCAAACATAAATGATCATTTATGATAATATAAAGCCCAAGTTACCTTCATGCAGTTCCAACCCTATGAAACACAAACGCAGATCTTATGAACTGGCTCCATCAGTCATCGTTCATTTTCATTGCATCTGTTTTCCACACAACGAATTATTTTGATGGGAAGAAAGTCAAGGTTTGGAACAGCATGTGCGTGAGTGAATTGTCGTGTTTTTGTGAACTGGTAACGTGCAGTAGCTGTCTTTGTCCTCTAGAGGGCGCGCAAGACCGTTATAACACTGTTCACATCCGAACCGCGCGCTGGAGATATTCGCTTTACAAAGGTTGAACAGTTGTCTGATTATACTTGGCAAATGTTAATTTTAAAAATGGACTACATGTACACTTCAAACACGGAGTAATTGATTAAAACTTAGATTTAATTGTATTTTTCTATAGAAAAGAAAGCCAGTAAAAATAAACATTGTTGCACTATAATTAATACATCAACCCAAACAAACACTGTGCCTTTGTTTCACTTTTTGTATCCAGCAAAAATAACACAATAAACATTACCACAAGTGCAAATGTCATCATTGTGGTTAATTTAAATTTGATTTATTTTACAATTAAACATCAAAAGCGGAATCGATAATCCCGCAAACAAACACTGTGCCTTAAAACAAATTAATAGACTATCAGGAGAAACCAGATTTAATTGAAGCTCCTTAAATTCAACCATGCATAAGCAGAACAATAATCTTAATAATATATGTTTAACTCTAAATGTTATTTATTCAAAAATAACAAGTATAGTGACAGAAAAGTCTCTCACCGTTATATGCACAATTGTTCACTGCCACCTCCTTTTATCTCTGTCTGCGACATGGCTTCTCATCACACACTCAGATATTAAAACAAATGTTGAACACAGGACGTGACTTACGGATGTGGGTGAAAGGAAAGAATCATCTTATTTCTTACCACCTGGTTTTACATTTCACAAATAGATGGGCGTTGGCATGGGAACATGCCCCTGGCTGCTACCTGAATGAGGACGCAGGGCCTCTGCAGTCAAAGGAATGACCCAGCAGGCTGCACATTTTACCTTCAGCCGTATCCATGACAACAAAGTCCCATGCCCACTACCGGCCTCTGCTATTGAATATTTGATTGACAGATGTCCAAATGTCAACCACTCCCTCTCAGGTAAACAGTCCAGGAGTTTTGCATTTTCATTTTTTATCCTTCACTTGCACACCGTATGCAGCTTGGCAGGGTCACAGGACATGCACCTTTTATTTTGTGCCTGAGTGTTTGTATGTGCTTTTACTTCTTTTTGAATTGACATCGGCTCTGACTGCCAGCTTGCTGCTTTACTTAGCGAGTGTATTTTTATATGTGATTCGCATTAGCAGAGACAGATCCGCTATACAGAGCTGGGCCATCTTTTATAGCAAAAGGACTGTATTAATCCATCTCCTCGGCCTAAAAGAGGCGCTGTACTTAAAGTACCACAGTCTCTTCCATATTAGAGCGTCAACGTGGAGATTCAATCACAGTAATGGTCAGCGTCTCACGGCGCATCTCCATCGATCCAGGGGACAGTGTATTGGCTGCGTTAGTGAAAAGGAAATTGAGTGCTATTTTCTAGTCGTCATAATCTATTTGTCATTCAGAATTGAGACATGCAGGTCTATGGTTTGAATTATGCATGTCAAAGCTGGCCGTATATCTCTGTGTGTGTATTTAAAGAATATTTGGAGCAGTTATTTATGAATGTGTATGTATATATTTTAAGCAGCCCAGAGTACATATTTTTGTATTGTTGGAGAAAGAGAATTCCATGCACGATATTCAGTATAATATACTATGATACTATATGCTATCAAGTTTTATTGATATGCTTACATTGTAATTCAAATAGCAAATTAGAATTAAGTATTGTATATACTGTACATAGATAAATTGTGTGTGTGTGTGTGTTTCTGTACACACACACAATTTATCTATGTACAGTATATACAATACTTAATTCTAATTTGCTATTTGTCCTGTACACACACACACACACACACACACACACACACACACACACACATTATAAAATACAATATATAAAATACTAAACAATAAAATATTAATAATTTATAAAATACTTGATATTTATGCATCTTGCATTTGTATTATTTAATATACAGAACATAAACCGACACACACAGGACATCTAATATGCTGTTCAAATTAAGAAGGTCAATTAATAATATGTATTAAATTGTTATTTACCTTAATTAATATCTTATAGTATCTGATCTTAAAAAGCATATTAGAATGTAATATACATGTTTAAATTGTGCGTGTTTTGTTCATCTTTACATAATTTGAATGACAGAATAGTATTTTATATACATTCAATATATATAACTTTGTTTTGTGTGTATTTTATTAATAATATCTTTACATAATGATTTTGAGGGTATATTTTATATAAATACAAAAATATATATATTTAGTATTTTATATATAGACATAGTATTATATCAATTCTATATATTTTATAAATGTATGTGAGTGTGTGTATTTTTTACTGAAGACTTCTAATTTGCTGCTCAAAAAAAGAAGATCAAATTTGTATAACCATTACGTAATGTGGCTTTATTGTGCTTTAAAGCATATTATGCATGATTTTATTTTGGGCAGGTTATGTGTTTTTTTATAAAGACGCAGGCAGCACACAGCGTGCGTAAACTCTTTTGTTGTGAATCATTACGAGCTCTGTAAATTCTCTTATCTCCAGCTCTGATAACCCATTCACAATCTGGCCATAAAGAATTTGATAAGCTAATTGAATAGGGCTTCGATGCACACTTTTGTAATAGAGCATTATAAATCTGGAACGAAGGTGACAGGGGTACAAAAGGGAGCGAGACTCCCTCCCTTTCACCCGCTGACTTTACAATAAGTTTTGCAGCTTTGAATGTTTGGCTGTAAAAGAGTGCTCTCTGCTTGAATCGATTGCCCTCACCTAACAAGTCCTCTGTCCTCCAACACTGAGAGAGCGAGCGATGGATTTGTTGAGGGCAGTGATACAGAGGCCTGGCTGCTATCTTGATCCTTCATGTGCTGCAGGGCCACATGGACCATTAACCCTCACAGTTTTATCTAAACGTAGTGATTAGCGTCAAGACCTTGCAGTCCTATTGACGGCGTGTGTACGTAAAGGTGATGATATATGACTATTACCTCTCTAACATTTATCTCCTTTTGTCTGTCTTTTCGTATTTAGGGAAAGAATTAGTGGAGGTCTGCTGACTCTCTGATGTGATGTTGATAGCATTATTTGCCGTTTGTGTGAATTGCTTCCTTAATTTATCTCTTCTCTTGTGATTGAGACGGTATGGGATGAGGTGTACTAGTACTTTTTCTTCTGTCTGGTAACACAATGAGTTACAGGTTTATCTGTTTCAGCCACACATTCCATGTTCCTTCTTTTTCCATTTTGTGTTTTAAGATTTTTCTATCTATAATGGCATAATCTTAGACATAATGTTAATTCTTTTTGATTCTCTAATACACAATAGTTTGAGCATTCAAATTGATCAATATAATAAAACACACTTAAGTATTATATTTAGCATATAACGAGGATATTTCTCACTCAGGATAGATTTGTATTTGTAAAAAAAAATATGAAAGTTGATAAATAGTATAAATTCACAGCACACCCACATATTAAATTATATGTATGTATGTAAGTGTATATTATATATATGGTGAGAGATCAGAGAGTTCAAGCTAAATGTTTTTTGACACGAAAGAGTGAGAACAAGAGTGGTACGTTTCTCTTTTAGTTTTTGAATGACACTTGCCTTTGCCGTTCTCAGAGTTTTTCAATAATTTGTTTATTTTTCAATGACAGTCATTTTTAATAAGAGCTTAACACAAAGGTGTTAATATTAATCATGTTTCCCCCCACTGTTATTCATGCTATTTCTGGCTAATACCTGCTCTGCTTTGTTATTCATGCTAGAAAATATTACAGCAGTCTTACACCAGTGTAAGTGTTTTTCTTACTAAAATCTGTCTTCTGTTCGTTCACATGAACACTGAATCCAGAATTCAAAATACAGTCAATTAAGCATGTTGAAATCAGCCCGGAGTTCACAATCTGATCAATAGGCACGTTTCATAGATGGTCAGCCCTGGATGTCAAAACTAGATATCTTTCAGCCAATATGAAAAGGTATGATTTAATACAAATGTGGTTTTATACATTTTCTTAGCTTGCATTTTGCGTATGAGAGGAAAATGGAGAAAGCCTGTATTAAGTGCAAGTGGCAGAAATTCGACAAAGCCCATATCAAAGAGCTGAAAAGAGGAAATCGATGGAAAATGGTCCAAAATTGTCCATAACATGTTTAGCTAAAGCTATCTTATTCTTTAGAATAATATCACTATATCAACACCCACGACTTCCACTGAAGCTCTGCTATAGAGTTTGACACTGACCTGCTTAAAGAAACTCAGTACGATATTTAACAGAGGGGTTTTACTTGTGTGGACCTTCCAGTCTGCCGGTGTTTAGTTTTGGCTCAGTGCGCTGGCACCCCACGTATACTCACACTCACTGCACTAATATTTACGTGTGTTTTATCTGTAATGGTGTTTAGTGTGCTCTTGAATACTGAGGGTTGTTGAAAGTGAGAGGGGAGGAGTGCGCTGCCATCACTTTACCTGTCAGTGCGAATACACACACACACACACACACACACACACACACACACACACACACACACACACACACACACAAACCTGTCAGAGAGGACGCTTTGAGTCAATGGTGCTACATGGAGAGGCCTGTAATGGCGTCTATTTCGACACAAGTGCTGTTCTCTTAAATTGAGTGACACTTACATTTCAGTCACTGTAGCTCAGACAGTGCAATTTACAGGATTCGACTTTCGCTTAATTTATTTGTTTATCTCAAAACTGGTTGAACAACATGGAGTTTAATTGTTGGCTTGGACGTTTCGCTCACATTAAGCTAAATGGCTTTATTTGGTTGAAGAGGTTGGAGAACTTTTGAGTTAGTCTTAAACCAAATTGTTTTGGTCAAAGGGTCAGTGGCACATAATGACATTGTCCAGATAAATAAAAAGTCATTTAAAATGCTTCTTAGAAATGTATTTTTCTGTGTTTATGTTGGTTTTGAAAACTTGTATATTGTTTTCAAGAAGAGTTTCAGTGACACTAAAACAACTGTGTTTTGTGACTATTAAGTAATATGTAATAATAACGCATTTTCCTTACACAATGAATACATGGAGTGTACACATCTTAGTAATTAAGTATCTCAAATTATTAATTCATAAGTATCATTCAGCTTTTTAGGAGTTGCACCATATCACATATTAAAACCTGATCTAACTTTTCCTTGTCATAAAAGTTCAAACTGGTCTGATATTGTAAGGCACTTATTGAGCTTGCCAGTCATATATTTCATTTATTAAGAAATCATTACAAAAGATGATGCCAGACTACTTCATATGGTTTTCTTTTCAAAGATAATATTTGGTCCCACTATGTATATGGCCTTAACTACTATGTACTTACATTCAATATAGTTACACCGTTGACCCATCCTTTACACCTTAACCCACCCTTAAACCTACCCATAACACCAAACCTGTCCCTAACCTTACCGGATCCCACCTCAGTAGTAGCAAATGTGCTTTGCAATACAATATGAAGACAAAAAGTACATTTTAATTTTTGATGTAAGTACATAGTATTTAAGGCCAATTAATATAAAGTGGGACCTAATATTTTTGTATTATTATTTTCATTATTAAAATGGTCTTGACAAATTTTTCATTTTATGTTCCCTAATAATATACAAATTAATTTGTATATAGAAATTTAAAACAAGCTCTTAATTGATTAGGCATATTTAAGTCATTGTATGTATGGGTTGTATTTAAAAAAAAATAGCCTAAATTAATAGATCAGGACAGTCTTAAGTGTGTAAGGAATTTGTCAGTGATCTGATAAAGCTGCAAGTGCACTAGTGGGAACATGAAAGTATTGAAGTATTCATGCTTGAAGTAAGGGAAAGATATGAAGATGATAAGCCATGTGCAGTTGTGCAGTTCTCCTTTCTGTTTGTAGGTGGTGCTTTAGCTGTGCATTTGGCCTGGAAGGGAATTTACAGTAGACTCCATTATGGAATATATTCAAAGCCTTAGCCAGCTGAAATCTAATTTCAAGGAGGCCTTAATTTCACTTCATTTCGTCCTTACCTCAGATCACATTTTCTCTCTATTGTTTGCACAAACGTAGCCATATCCAGCGGCCCTCAGTTTTTGATCGCTAATCAAATTCAATTCGACCTCCAAAGTAAATATACACTTTATTTTAGCTCTCATTTTCTCCCTCTTTCCCTCCACGCCAGGAACTTTCTCTGTGAAGAACCGATGCTCCAGTCGACGCGTGTTTGTATGTTTCCATGTGCGCGCGTGGGGTGAGACAGAGATGTGAGTGATTTTGCCAATTGCTGAAGTGGGATGCAAACTCATCTTATTTACCAGAGAATAGGCCAATTAAGGCTGAGTCGGGAATGAGCCGTGGTACAGGAAACCAAGTGAATGTTCCATTGATTAGCAGCGTTTGCTTAATCACAGTCTCTCATAAGCTCATGTGCCGCTGTCAGCTGGGTCTTGCTCTCCACTCCTTTTCGAGGAGCAAAGGTTCGGGTGTCAGCGTGGAGGTGACACAGGCCAGTGATTACGTTTCCGTCTCCTCAAAGACATCAGGATGTCATCCAGAAAAATGAGGCGCGATTAGCTCCAGCAACTTTTCCTGCCGCATGAAAAACAAGAATTCCCAATTGGCAGGAAATGGGAAGTTTTCATTGAGGGATGGCTCTGAATGAGCGCTAATGCTGGCGTTACGCGTGTGTTTGTGGAGGGTAATGGATGTAAAACATCAGCACGTATTGACGCTCTTTTTCCTAAAGCCCTGCTTCCCCTTTTTTCGAGCCTTGCCTAAATTTGAGCAAATTGAAAAGCGATAAAGAAGCAGACTCGTCTAATAAGCATTACTTATCATATTAATTAAAAGAGGATGACACAATATGGCTGACAGCTGTGGGTTTTGATTTGTTGTGTTGCTAATGTGACACTCATTATACAGGTCATGGTGAGACAAAGCCGCAGGGGTAGCCGTGGTAACATGCAGATGCAGAGACTGAGGCCTGCTACACAAACACTGGGGTCTCGCCTAAACAGCCCATAATTACCTCAACGCGCAGACAAACAGTAACCATGGAGAGGTGAGCGGCAGTTATGACCCCAGAGCGGGACATGGATTCATTTCTGTAATTGTTTTTTAATGGAATTATAGTTTTCGCCTGATTTTTCGAGAGGATCCGTCTTTTTGCACGAAAGCTCGCATTCAAAGGCGCCGGCGTTAATGACTGTATAAATGCTGAGCTGCCTGTGCGCGGCCCTTTATCTTCCATCTCTCTTTCATTTTATGAGGTTTGTTGAATATGTAGAACAGCACAGAAAACATATTAGCGCTCTGACCTGCGAGGTGACGGTATCTCCCTGTATTGCACCTATCCAGTTTTATTACCAGCCTACCATTCATTCGGATTATTAAAGGAAAGCGTGTGAGTATAGAGTGAGCTTTCGGTCGCTTGGAGAGTTGCGAGTTGCTCTGAAAGGGTCCATGGTGGGACAATTGATTTTTGGGGGCTTCTTTCTAAAGTTTTGAAAATTGACTCTCGCATCAATCCACCGGATAATTTTGACATCTCTCATTTTCTTAAAAAAAAGAAGAAGGAGCTCAAATCTGGGTTACAGTGAAACACATACAATGGAAGTGAATGGGATCAATCCATAAATGTTTGAATACTGTTCAACACTATAGACACAAACGGGACCAATATTCATGTTTAGATGATTTTAGTGTGAAAAAAGAACTACATTACAAAATCAATTACATTCTACAACTGTGTTGACATGACAGCCCATTGCCTAAAACATTAAAACAACCTAAAAAACAAGTTTGCATAACAGAAGAATGAATTTAAGTGCTTAAATAAAGTTAAGCTTCACATTTCTGTTTAAATCCTTCAAAAATGTCCCCATTAACTTCTATTGTAAATGCCTCACTGAAACCTATTTGAATTATTTATTTTTGAAGAAAACAAGGTACAAAATAAAATAATTTTTGTGCTAATCAGCATTATGCTATTGATTAAGTTTCACTAGTATCATCCTTGTTCTTAGTCACTGTTATGTTAATAATCTGAAGCACATCTGTATATATATATATATATATATATATATGGATTCCATTTCCCTGCCCATGCAAGTGTTGAAATGAAACAGCATTATGCAAATCTAATCATACTGTATGCTATATAAGGTAAATCTCTCTTAAAGCCTTTTGAATATTCATAGCTCCATATGTGTGTAATCTGATATATTTGTAACATGATCTGACTGACAAAACATATCTGCTTGATACTATGAAGGACGACATGGGCTATGTGAAGCATTAGCCAACATGCTGATCAAAACGTCGTTTCATGCATATTGATTGTTGTGTTGGCATGCAGATGAAAATGATGTTGTTGGCTGCATACTAAGAGGAGGTGTGTGTATAAGAGCATGTAGATGAAAGACAATATAACTATGCGTAATGACTTTTCAGTGTGTGGCCCTAGAGACAGGACGTTTTCTGCCTATTTGAGCATTTAGGAAGCCGCTAGAGATGGTTCATCAGCGCTGTGGTGTATTAGATGAGATCTGACAGGATCTTATGGAGATTCGGGCACAGGCCAGACAGGGGAGCGAGTGAGGTGACGACGAGGGGTCAGGATTGGATGCCCTGAAACGCCAGAGGGCACACAGAGCTGGAGGTCACCGTGGTTGGGTCAGCTCAGAGGTGATCCAATTCCCCTCTAGTTTCAGCTTTTCTAGATTGTGCGAGATTGTGTGTGGGTCCTTTTGAACCTGCTCCGCTCGGAGGTCAGCTGAAAGAGATGAAGAACCATAACGTATCATAAAAACCCTGTGTTTGTATGCCGGTGTGTGTTTGTGTAGCTGTGGTCGTTTTAAATTGATTTCCCACGAGTTGAGTGACAAGGGTCTGAGTGCACATATAGAGTATATATATATGTTTGCGTGTTTATATGCATAACAGTATGTGTGTATGACACATTAGTGTTGGCACTTGTGAATCTAAGTGACATTGACTGGGCCAGACTGTAATTAGGGATCGGGTTGGATGGTCTGTGAAAGCAATGCATAATGGGATGTTTCCTCTGACACTGAGCATTTCCCAACAGCTGCCTGTCAGTCTTATCTCGGTCCCTTTAAAAGAGGACACTTTAATTAGTCACAATCCCTAGAGGAGCCTCTCATTTACAGTCATGCCCATCTTGATGTAAATCAGCTTTCTAACCATCACTCTTTTCTCCTTTCACTCCCTTTTTTATCTAGCGTTTCCCTCCATCACTCTGTGGCTCCATCATTATGTCATTTTATTCTCCACAGCACACCTGTCTCTCTTTCTCTCCATCTCCGAAGTTCATTTTCTCTGCCCTCTCTGTCCCACCTATTCATCTCCACCCTTTCTCATTTGCATAATCTCCATTTCCTTCAGTCCTCTCAGACTTTAGCTCTGCCAAGATGACTTCTCTAGACTATATATACAGTATCTTACAAAAGTGAGTAAGATAAAAAAAAATGTAGTATAATTTCTCAAGGGACAATACTGCACAAATTAAACTTGGATATATTTTAGAGTATTCAATGTGCAGCTTGTATAGAAGTACAAATTTACTGTCCTCTAAATATAACTCAACATATAACCGTTATTGTCCAAATACCTGGCAACAAAAATGAGTAAACCCTTAGTGAACATGTAAAAACTGTCTCCAAAGTGTCAATATCTTGTAGGGGAACCATTGTTATCTAGCACTGCCTTAATCCTCCTGTGCATGGAATTCACCAGAGCTGCACAGGTTGTTTGCTGGCCTCTTTTTCCACTCCTCCATAATGATATCACGGAGCTGCTGGATGTTAGACACATGGCGCTTCTCCACCTTCTGCTTGAGGATGCCCCACATGTGCTCAATAGGGTTCAGGTCTGGAGACATACTTGGCCACTCCATCACCTTCACCTTCAGCAGTAAGGCAGTTGTCATCTTGGTGGTGTGTTTGGGATGGTTGTTCGGTTGGAAATTAGTTTCTGAAGGGACGGCATCATCTTCTGCTTCAGAATGTCACAGTACATGTTGGAATCCATGTTTCCCTCAATTAACCGCAGCTTCCCAGTACCAGCAGTAGTCATGCAGCCCCAGACCAGGTTGCAACCACCACCATGCTTGACTGTAGGCAAGACACAATTTTCTTGGTACTCCTCACCAGGGCGTCACCACACATGCTGGACACCATCTGAGTCAAACAAGTTTACCTTAGACTCATCAGACCACAGGACATAGTTCCAGTAATTCATGATCTTGGCCAGGCTGTCTTCAGTAAACTGTTTGGAGGCTTTTTTGTGAGCCATCTTCAGAAGAGGCTTCCTTCTGGGACGACGGCCATGCAAACCGACTTGTTGCAGTGCGTAGTATGGTCTGAGCACTGACAAGCTAACCTTCCGCTTCTGCAACCACTAATGCAATGCCGGCAGCACTCATGCGTTTGTTTTTTTAAGCCAGATTATGCATCTGACGCACAGCACAAGGACTCAACATGTGAGTACACCCCTCACATTTTTGTAAATATTTTATTTTATCTTTTCATGTGACAACACTTATGAAATGACACTTTGCTACAATGTAGTGAGTGTACAGCTTGTATAACAGTGTAAATGTGCTGTCCACTCAAAATAACTAAACACACAGCCATTAATGGATTACTGGAACCATGTCCTGTGGTCTGATGAGACCAAGATAAACTTATTTGGTTCAGATGGTGTCAAGCGTGTGTGGCGGCAACCAGCGAGGAGTACAAAGATAAGTGTGTCTTGCCTACAATCAAGCATGGTGGTGGGAGTGTCATGGTTTGGGGCTGCATGAGTGCTGCCAGCACTGGGGAGCTACAGTTCATTGAGGGAACCATGAATGCCAAAATGTACTGTGACATACTGAAGCAGAGCATGATCCCCTCCCTTCGGAGACTGGGCCGCAGGGAAGTATTCCAACATGATAACAACCCCAAACACACCTCCGAGATGACCACTGCCTTCCTAAAGAAGTTGAGGGTAAAGGTAATCTGTGGGGCATCCTCAAACGGAAGGTGGAGGAGCGCAAGATCTCTAACATCCACCAGCTCTGTGATGTCATCATGGAGGAGTGGAAGATGGCTCCAGTGGCAACCTGTGAAGCTGTAGTGAACTCCATGCCCAAGAGGGTTAAGGCAGTGCTGAAAAATAATGGTGGCCACACAAAATATTGACACCTTGGGCCTAATTCAGACATTTTCACTTAGGGGTGTACTCACTTTTGTGGCCAGCGCTTTAGACATTAATGGTTGTGTGTTGAGTTATTTTGAGAGCACATCAAATTTACACTGTTATACAAGCTGTACACTTACTACTTTACATTGTAGCTTAGTGTCATTTCTTCAGTGCTGTCACGTGAAAATATATAATAAAATATTTACAAAAATGTGAGGGGTGTACTCACTTCTGTGAGATACTGTATATACAGTATATATATATATGTATATAATATAAACTATTATATATATATAAACGTACACATGCACACACACACATATTAGAATGGAAGTTTCTAATTTGATTTTCAAAACGTTTCCCTTTTTATTATTGTGAAAACTCAGTTGATCCATAAACCAGCGTGGCAATTCGTGAAAATCTGGTGTTTTCATACATGATGCTTTCCACATGATGCTTTGCTCATTTCTGAACATAATTTCTGTTCCCATTTTCTAATGTGTTCAACTTTCACTTACTTACTCCCACCATCATCTTGTATTTTCAGTCAGACAACATGTTGGCCAGCCTGGTGTATTTTCTGCTGACCCCAAGAGTGTTTTTGTGTGGGAGGTGACATTGTTTCCTGACCCTGGGGAGATCCTGTCATGGCGCACTCTTGTCTGGTCCCTGATTGCTTTCTCTTTCTCCTTGTTTTTCAATAGCACGCAGTATCTCTCCCTTCATCTCAACACACATTGCCTCACGAGGAACAGTTTCACCTTGACCGGCTCAGAGTTTGAACCGAGCACCTTGCTGCCCCATCCTTAGAAATAAAGGTTTGCGATTCAGTGAACTATTAATGACCGTTATTTAAGGTTCTGATTTTCCACACATCTACAACTGAAAGCATCTTCTCTACATATAATAAACATCAACATTAACCTTACTGCAATACTCAGCTGCTGTCTGTATTTTACCTTGGTTTCTACAGTACACTAGAGTTGTTTTCTGGCAATTTTGTCCTCTTTCTTTTCTGTTCATTTCTTTCCATTGTTCATGTTCTATTGTGAGCTCAGTGAATGGAACAACATTGCTGTGTGTTTCCTGTCAGTCACATTGGTTTTAAAGGAGGGTGAACTCATCGGCTGTTGACTGTTGCGGTACTGTCAGAGCCGTCCATCTCTCAGTGTCAGCCAGTGAAGTTGTCATTTCCAATGTCATTCTGACATGGGAATAATCAAGCAGAGTCAAATATGTTTCACCCTTCTTTCTTCATCACCCTCTTTGAAAAATATTTGTACTCCTACTCACTAACCTCATGTGGCAAATTAAATCATAATGTGTTTGAAAACTGGCACAAAGTATCCCACATGTTTGATCTATTCTGACAAGATGAAATCAGTCAGACAGGTGACAGATTGTCTCAGAACTCTGAAATCTGCAGACTTTTGTCAAGTAGCATAGTCCAAACTAAAAATCAAGGCAAACATCTGTCCAAAAGATTGCAGCCTTTAAAATTTATATTTCTACTATAGTTTCCCTAGCAGACTTGTAAAATATAAATATCTATTGAATAAGTTTGTAGATTGTTTTTGGTTTCAATAAGCCACCAATCATGGGTGAGAGTTATGAGATCAAGAATGGAAACAGTTAAAACGCATTTGTATAATATACTCTGATGTGTACAAAGAAATCAGCCTCTTTAGTGTGCTGCCAGAGCTCGCAGCCGCTGGTTTGACTGTGTGTCCATTAGACTAGGGTCAGTTTCACTTAGAGAAGGCTGAGATGGAGCCCTTGAGGCTTTGGAGTCAGAGGTTGAAGGTAACATAGAGAAGCTTTTTAGATATAATCCTTCTGAGGTACTGTAGACTCTTCATCTTCAGACAGATTAGGGTTGAGCCAATATAGCTGCCAGAGGGATTACTGGCGGCTCTGTTTTTGTCATGCCCCCTTGATCCCTTTTTTGTTGGGAAGTGTCCCCCTGAGTCTCACGTCAGATGTCTGGGCGCAGTTAGGCTATGTTCACATTACTGGTCTTAATGCTGACTTCCAATTTTTTGTTCAGAAGTGATCATTGTGCTGCTGCTCACACATTTATCTGTGTAGGAGAAACGTATTTGTCACCTGCCCTGCTCTCAAGCATCTGCTCACACTGAAGCTCTGGGGAGTGTCAGTGGCATAGTGGTTAAGTTAATGTAAAGTATCATTGGGTATTATTAAAATTCCTTAAAATCCCTTAAAACTTAAAATTATATTTGTAACAGCAACAAATAATCTATTATTATTATTGGGTCTCTCATATATTGGTGTCTTTGGGTATTATTGAGGTACATTTCCCCAGTTGTTTTATTTTATGCTTATTTTTATTAGTAGTTTTTTTGTGCTATTTTTATATTATTTTATTTATACAATAATTTATCATATTTTTTTAATTATTGTTGCAATAACAATTTTTATGAAAATGCTTTTGCCATCTGTTAATGATGGATTGAAGGACTTTAGTGACATCATGTTTGTCCTGTCATTCCCAGCTGCAGGGATCCACCTTCACGTGTTTACGCCATCACAGGCTGACACACTTGTCACAAAGCTAGAACATTTGTTATCCATCCTTGATGCAAATCAGCCCTAAATTACCCATTTATTTATGGGATGTCACTTAGCACCCTTTTCATCCATTGTCACCAATGTTAGTTGGTTAAGCATGAGAGGAACCACATATAATTTTAAGGGATAGTTCATCCAAAAATGAAAATTCTGTCATCATTTCGTCTTTGTTGTTCCTTAGACTTTCTTTCTTCTCTGGGGTATGAAAGAAGATATTTTGAGAAACGTATAATGGGAAATATTTTCATAAACGTATAAAGTCAGTGGTCAACAAAACTGTTGCTAAAAAATCTCTTCTTTTGTGTTCCACGGAAGAAAGAAAGCCATGCAGAATTGGAACGACATTAAGGTGGATTTTCCTTCAACCTTGAGTTAAGTACTAGAGCAGAGAAAGAAATAGAAAGTGTAACCATAGCACTGACAGAAACATGTCCATCTAATAATCTCTTATGAGCCATATGTGCTGGATTCTAATATAGCACTGTGTTACTCGGGCCGGTGTCCCATGAGTCTCTGTGGAACCGTCAAGCTGATGAGACAGCTTTATTTTTTCTCTTCTATTAAGTGATTTTTAATCAACCCAATGTTTGCATACCCAGGGGAGCTGACCAGAAGGGGATGGGTTTTGGAAGGGTGGGCTCATGGGAGATTTAACTCCAGCAGTTCTGGAGATGCTCAAGATGAGGATGTCCTATCGGAGACACCATAATTTAAAGGTTAAAATCTCCTGCATGAAACATCACGGATGAGAAACACGTCAAATGTCGATTTCAGCTCCCTGGTTTTTTATTCAGATCAGCTAATGCGTGTCCTGAAGGTCTTTTGGATGGATGTTGCCATCCCACAACGGCGGACATTGGCTCTGTTTCAGAAAGAAGGTTGCTGAATTTCATTTCGTGTTTATTTAATCTGTGCTTTGCAAACAGACCTGGGGGCCAATGCTCTCTATCCCACTTTATTGTGTTACAGCCTCAATACACTCTGCTAAGAGAAAAACACATACGGGCTGCCATGGCCTCTGTGGCTGGGTTCAACAGAGAAGTGACGCTTTCTAAGGGACATTTATTGAGCATAAGGACACTTCTGTTTCTCTCCATCCTGCAAACCATTTGTTGTGTCAGCCCTGGAAAGCACAGTGAGGTAAATATCAATAAGTATCATGATACATGCCTGAAAATGTCCGTTATTTCACGTCAGCCGTAGTTGCAGTCACGCATCCTTCTGCAGCACATGGAAGTGCGCGAGTGCGTGCACGCAGTCCAACAGACAGTGGCGGGGAGATAACTCCTAACTTTGTTTTGACACTTTTGATTAAGGACCATTGAAGGGACACCTGTACTGCGGAGATGAACAATAGTCGGGCCCCAGGAGAGATTGATTTTCTGCATGAGAAGAGGAGTCTTTGTCTAAAGCCACACGCTCCTTTCTTATGCTAACGAGCCGTGGAAGATTTCCAATTCAATTTCACCTGAGCGCTGGTCAGCTCTCCGCTCTTTTGTGCGCCGTCCCTCGAGCCCCCCGACAAGCTCGCACACGCACGCCCAGCTGCAATTTGGCTTTGGTGGGTGGGGAGTCCGCGGGGAGGTGGATGGAAGATTGACAGGTGGCTTGGAGCTGTTATATCTCTCGGTCCTGTTGCATCACAGGAGAAGCGGCGTCAAACTCCCAGGCCTTCAACTTAAAAGGCGGATCAGGGGCATGCTGGGATTGATCTGAAATACCCTGATGCTTACAGTCTGTGCATGCTTTTACTAAGCTATTAGTGTCAATTCTAATTTATCCACTCTGGCGTGACATCGCTGCACCGACTTATCCTGGACGGCAGAGATATTAAGACGAAATGATGACAATGAGCGCCACTTATTTTCGTTTTTATTCATGGTATTACTGTAACTGGCAAGCATTGTTGGTGATGCAACAATTATACCCAAACAATAACAATGTTGTAATCCTCCATGATGACTGTGCCTTCATATTTACAATCACAGGACTCTGGAGCTCAGCTCACTCTCTCCAGCAGATCTGCCTTTAACTCTTTTATGTTTATTAAATGTTTACCCTATTATAAATCTGATTCGTTTTAGCCCATCCTATATCACAAATAAGATAGCTTATTAATAATAATAATAAAAAATTGTTACATTTATATAGCGCTTTTCTAGACACTCAAAGCTCTTTACATAGTAAGGGGGGTATCTCCTCACCTACCTCCAATGTGCAGCATCCACTTGGATGATGCGACGGCAGCCATATTGTGCCAGAACACCCACCACACACCAGCTTACTGGTGGAGAGGAGAAAGAGTGATGAAAGCCAATCAGTGTATGGGGATGATTAGGAGGCCATGATGGTCAGAGGCCATTGGGCGATTTGACCAAGATGCCGGGGTTACACCCCCTACTCTTTTTCAAAGGACATCCTGGGATTTTTAATGACCACAGAGTGTCAGGACCTCGGTTTAACGTCTCATCCGAAGGACGGAAAGTTGCCTCTCCTAGACTTAAATGGATAGTTCACCCAAAAAGGACATTTCTAACACAGTTTACTCACGCTCATGACATTCTAAACCTGTAGGACTTCCTTTCTTCTACAGTTATAAGACCCCACTAACTTTCAATATATTGACAAAAAAGATATGGAAAATAGCTTATTTAGTATTTTCTCCTGGAAAAAGGCCTACAATAGTAATTTCACATATTGTGTTTTCAGTATGAACTCAAGCATTTCTCATACGATACCTGTGTTATTTCATATCTCTATACTGTTACTGTATGCCAAAATTGTCTAATTTCCTTCCATTTTAATTTCTCCAAAAATGTTTTACTATCTTAGGCAACTTTGGCTTTTAAATAAAGCATAAATTAGATTTCTATTAATCCCCATTAACCACAAAAGGGCAACCTTTGGATTTTTGTAAAAACAAAACACAAGATACTAAACATACAAAAAGACTTATCAGTGTGTAGATGAGAAATTAAATATCTTCAAACTTAATTGAAAATTTCCTCTTTTAAATATGACCTTAATTAAAGCATAGACGCATTATGGGGGTAAATGGCACAACGACTGATTAGGATTTTGCAGTGTCTGAATGCAGGCAAAATAATAAAGAAACGCTCATATTAATGCAATGCTCATCCTAAAGCAGAAAATGAAAATGTGAAATCTTTAACACTTGAATAGACTTTTTCGGCTCTTCTACTGTTTTAACGCTGCTATAGAAATTCACTAGATATTCGCACTGAGTTAGTCAGAAAAGCAAGTGCTGTTTAATTAATTTCTCTCAGTTGATAGAAAAGCACATACGGATGAATCTGATCCAAACAGTGCTTTGTTTTGGGTTAACGAGCTCAGAGCTCTACGAAACCTGATGACCGTGTCACTCAGATAATAAATCATCTCTTTCCAGATGTTGGGTTCGTGTAGGTGAATTATTAAGAGGATAGAGTTTGTCAGATTTTGTTTACACGATTTAGTGTAACTATTTAAACATTTTACCGATGTGTGTTTTTACTGAAGTGTTGCCAAAACCTCATGGTGACACCTCAAATGGCTTATATAAAAACAAGAAATTTATGATGCAACAATCTGCAATTATGTTGTGCTATCATGCAAGAGTGACTCAGCCATTAACAATTTCCCCCCATCGCATAGCGAACTCTTAATTAATTTGTTGCTTATTTGAGCGTGTGAGTAGCTGGTTTTCGTTCTGTATCACACGTCTTTATTAGGTAATTCGATACCTCAGTTAAAGCAACATATAATCTTTGCCTGAGGAAATGATATATTTAGTGGCAGGGGTATTGTTGGGCCTGTTACTGTGAATATGAAAAATAATTAAGGCTGTTTGATCCTGAATAGACGCATGACTGTTCTTTGAGAAGTGCTTTCTTTGGACTCAGACTGTAAAATCGTTTGAGGGCTGTTTCCTGTGGCTCTTTGCAGCATCCTCTGAGATGCTCACCTCCGTAGCACACATGGGGCCCTACAGGCCCTCTCAGAGCAAAAGGGAAATGACTTAAAGAATAAAGGAAAAATTGAACAAACACCGTTCCTCCTGGGTTTAGTGTCTTGGTAAAATCCCAAATCCCCTCATTTTTAATTTTTTTTAGACTCCAATGCCGATTCTACGCTTGCCAATCTTAAGAACAGGATTTCCTTGGTCTGTTTCCCATATTCCTGTCTTTCAGTCTCCCTCCTCCTCTCTGCAGTGCTGGAGGCATGATTAGGGTGTTCAGCTCCTGCCCCCGCATGTTGGTTACAAGATGCCCCCTTCTCCTCTTCAACTCCCTCGAACGCACGCTCACAACCTACATTTCTTACCTTAAGAAGCAGCGGCGCTCACACAAGCACTTGTTTTATTAATTCGGTCTGATTCACGTCTTCATCACCTTCAGTCATTGATTACTAAATGCAGATCTCGGGCTTCTTTGGCATTTTTAGGATGAGAGTTGATTCAAGGCTGCCGAATCACAGGACGGTCATCATCAGATCTGAGAGACGAAACATGAACTGAATATTCAATCAGCTCATCCAAACGTCCAAAATACAGGACCCAATATGCTTAGCATTTTCTAATAATTATTGGTCATCATTTTGGGTTGTTAATTCTGACACTAATTATTATTTTTTTTTAGTCTTTTTTATGATCCCATATTATGATATTAGCTTTTTAAATGAGCTTTTCTGTTATTGTAGAATGTTAGGGTTATGAAATCTACTGTTTGTTTTGTGAAAATATGATATTCAGTCAATTCAAAGTTTCTAAATACTAATTTATTTATACAACAGAAGTTGACCCAAAGTGCTCTTAAAGTAATAACTTAATGAGCAAAACCTCAATCGCAAAGGATACATGAAAGTACGGGTGAAATAAAACAATAAAAACAATACAACAACAACAGTATATTTTCTGCTTACTTTTTATCCCTAACCCTAACATAAATGTTCTTTTTTTGTATTTATTTATTTAGAATTACAATAGAATTATAGCATTTTGCTGTTTAATATGAAGCGGGTAACATTTTTCAAAACTAATCGTTCGTTTTTGAAAGTTTTCAATTTTGGGACTGAAGAGGTTAACAATGAAACATGTGCTTGTTTTGCCCCTGGTTCATGCCAACTATGAACTGAAATAAGGCTGTGGATCAGACACATGACCTGTCCTTTGCTTTAGTCCCCTAATGACCATTGGAGCTGTCATTCAGTCACTCCGGCTCATACATCAAAGTCAGACACCCTTACCAGCCACTGTTCTTTCATCTATAGAAGATGAATGTAAAGCTGTTATGTGATGCCTCTCAAGTTCACGTGTAAGGTCAACAGTCACCCAAGGGTGTATTTGAGACAGGTAGAGGAGACGAGGTAAAGTTTCACCTGTTAGAGGAGACAGGTGCGGCGGTAATTAATGACTCTTCCTCCTCCTCTCCACCCACATTTACTTCATCTCTGTCCTTAGAAACCCACATCCTAATTTAAACTTCCTTTTTCATCAACAGTGCTGTAAACAATTAGATCTGTACCTTTAATGGTGAGCATACTGGTTTAATATTATTTGTATGATGGCTTGTAGCTGTAGCTAATTCAGAATAGGGAATATGTGTGTGATTTTGTGAGGGATTAAATGCTTTATTTCAGAAGTGTCATGCACTTAATGCACTAATAATAATAATAATTCATAGTAATAATTCAGCTGATGAGCTCATTAGCTTTAGACTCAAAAATGCCACTGTTGGATGTGTGATGCTTTCTGGTTTAGTTAAGTGACTTTGTTGAGTGTTGCAGGGATGACATATTTTTGTAGGCCAAAACCCAGACAGTGGGTTTTTTGAATGGGTTTTTGGTTAAATGCCTGAAAAAAGTTCAAGTTCAAGTTCAAGTTGAGCTTTATTGTCATTCCGCTACATGTGTGGACATACAGTGGGACGAGATGTCGTGCCTCACAGGACCACGGTGCTACATGAATACAGATATACAACACGAAGTAAAACAGTATAAACCTATACACAACTAACCTACTGTCAGCTTTGACTATACATATGCTATATATAAAAGTGGTTACCTATACATAAACTAAAAAAAATACAAACTGTACAACTGTGCAGATGACTTCAAATACTGTACATGTGCAAAAAGAGAGACATTCAAGCAGCTGTCTGGGGAACAGTGTAAGGTGATTTGTGGTGCATGAGCCAGTAAACATACATACATTACAGTCATATATTACAATCAGTCTTTTGTGGGATTATGGACACACAATGGTGTGTGAAAGTGTCTAGTGCATGTAGAGGAGAGTGTGTTGCTACAGGTGGCTTGTGCAGGCCCGCTCACCTGTGCGCAGCACACTTGAATTGCACAGAAATAAAAGTTTAACAGTTTTTTCCTGTGATGTGGTAAGGTGGGGGTGGGGGGTTTGTTTGGGGTTTCAGAGAGGGGCGGTGTGATGTGAGTTCAGGGCTCTCACAGCCTGGGGGAAAAAGCTGTTGAGCAGTCTGGCGGAGCGGGCTCTGATACTCCGGTACCGTCTACCTGAGGGTAGGAGCTGGAAGAGACTGTGGGAGGGATGGGTGGGGTCCTTCAAGATACTTTTTGCTTTGCTGGAGCATCGTGTAAGGAAAATATACATGATGGAGGGGAGAGGGGCACCAATTATTTTTGCAGCGGTGTTCACTGTCCGCTGGAGGGTCTTATGGTCTGTTGCACAACAGTTCCCGTACCAGACAGTGATGCAGCTGGTCAGCATGCTCTCAATGGTACCCCTGTAGAAGGTGGTGAGGATGGGTGGAGGGAGGCTTGCTCTTTTCAGCCGGCGGAGAAAGTGTAGGCGCTGTTGTGCCTTCTTGGAGACAGACATGGTGTTGGTGGTCCAGGTGAGGTCCTCTGTGATGTGCACCCCCAGGAATTTAGTGCTGCTGACTCTCTCCACAGTCGAGCTGTCGATGGTCAGTGGGGGGTGGTCAACAGGGTTTCTCCTGAAGTCCATCACAACCTCCTTTGTCTTCTCCAAAAAAGGTCTGTGGATAACAAAAGCTTAAAATATTTTCATAAACTCTCATAAAAATACGTACCTCTGTGCACTTTCTGTGCGACACCGTTTTATGTACCTTACTGCACGTTTCACCACAGTTTCAAAGAGAAATGTCCAGCAACTAAGCAACTGTAACTAATTACAATTACTTTTTATTTTGTAATTAAATGACGTAATTCCGTTACATGTTACTATTTACTCCCCAAAACTCTCTGTGAGCTACCAAACAAATTTATCATCTATGAAAATCCACAGATACGAGACTGGAAATGTGCGATGATAACGTTCAAAAGCATCAGTTTTCAAATCTCCCAGCTTTTTAATATAGTTTTGAAGTCAAAATATGATATTCTTCAAGTAATTGTGTGAAAATTATTCTTTATTAATCAAAACTCTGTACATTTATGTGAAAAAGGAGTAAAAAATTTCGGAGTTTTACTGCCTGTAGTGTGTTTCTTTTGGAAACGGCAGTAATATGTAGTTATTGGTACGTATTTCGTGTCTCGCTAAAAAGTGCACCCAGGTATGTAAATGCTATGAAACCAGGTATAATACATCAGTAATATACCTCACTTGTTGTGGGTCTAAACTTAGTTGCTTTACTACTGTCATGCTGAACAAATAAACCTATCTACTATATAGTCCACTTTTACAGCCTCATTGTGTTTATAATCGTACTATATTGCAAACTAATCTAACTCCTAACTCTAGCTATTTTCTCTAACTATTTTCACTTTCAGTTAAAATGTTTTTAAATAAAGACTGAATGAGTTATCATAAGCCCATTGGGACGTTGAAATCGTGGTGTAGCTCTTTTATAGCCTTTGTTTATCTTTGTTTTGTCTAGCTTGTTTAGGGCGACTGTATTTATAGGCTTCAAAATTCATAAAACCTGTTCATTTGCAGAGGTTATCAAGATGAACAAAACATGTAAGAATCATAAACTTTTATTAGTTACAGTGCTTATTTTCTTTCAAAAGCCAATGGAAAAATCCTAATCAGGTTTTGTTGAGGGAACCAGGGTAAAGCAAACTTCTAGGTTGGCCTACAAAATACTGTATGTAATTGATGCAGCTTTCTATTTCAGTGCCAAATAGTGCAGAGCAAAGAAATGAAAATATATTTAATATAACAAAACAAAATATTTAAGGCAGTTTGACCCCATATAGGTACACAATCATCCTTTTAGATGCTTTCTTTCTGTAAAATAGATTGAGTGCTGTTGTGTGAACTAGTGTCTAAAGACCCCTCGTACTGTAAGGGTATTACTTGACCTTTGGTGTATACTTCATAAGCATGCTGTAATTGTTGACCGGAGGGGTTGTTTATTGGATAATGTGTTAGTCCAGCAGTATTTATTGGCGAGTAGCGTGCTGTAATTGTGTAATGTAGTTGCTGTGGTTGTGTATTGGTCAGACTGTTCATTGGCGTGTAATGGGATCATCCCTCTGTGCTGCTGGATATCACAAAACACCATCAGTGGAGGGAGTGGATGATGCACCGGGAGATGAGAGGCCTAATCCTCTCCCTTTGCTTTCTGCTGGAGGGGGAACGCCTCTCTCTCTCTCTCTCTCTCTCTCTCTCTCTCTCTCTTGCCTCTCTCTCTCTCTCTCTGCCTCTCTCCGTCTCTCTCTCCCTGTATTATTATCCCATGCTTGGCGTCCTTCCCCTGCTTCTCCCAGTGCCAGCCAGTGGGTAGAAGAGGCAGCAGGGGAATTTAGAGTCTAAATATACTCACCATGGGTAAATATGTCCGCTCACACCGAGAGAGAGTGGAATAATCCTACAGGCCTGAGAGAGATTAGAGATTTCCATGTTTAATCCCCCCCCCCCCCCAGGTTGGCTGTTACCAAGTGGGTCCTCTCCGCTTGTCATGTTGTTCGTTTTCCTGGCATTTAATCAGGTCTTTTTTTAAAGTTGGTCTCAACATTCAATATTTTCCAAATCAGCGAGAGGACAGGAGAAAAATGATATGATAGCCTCAGTTGTTTTGACTTCAGCCAACACATTGTGTACAACAAATGAAAACATTTTTAATAATGAACAAATGTTGCGAAAGTGAAAAAGTCAAGTCAGTGAAGCATTTCTATTATATAAAACGTTTATTTATCAAATGCATAAATATAATACATGATTGCAGGCAACGGAATGTTGTTTGTGCAAGCTCCAGATAGAAAATATTTAGAATCACAAATAAGGTAATAAATAAATAAATTCATAAAAATACTTTACAATGAGGTTCCATTTGTTAACATTAGTTCCTGAACCTTGAAATAATAGTAAATGTTAATTTTTACATTTTACAATTATTCATTAATAGACAAAATCTAGATGAAGATGAATCCTATTCCATTAAAGTCCTAAACTTTAATGTTAGTTAATACAGCAATAACACAATAATAATAATAAATAAAATAAAATTAAGCTAAGGAAGTAAAAGAAAAATAAGAAAGAACAGACATTAAAAACTATGCCAAGAAAACTTTGTGAACCCTTTTTTATTTTCTTGGATTTTAACAGAAGTTGATCTTAAAATATGAGTCTTAAGCCACAGCAATAGACAAACACTATAGAATGACACACAATGTTCAGCAGCATCTTACACGGATTGTAAACATACATACAACAATCTCTGTATCTTTAAATATGGATATGAAAGAAGGAAAAGTGTGCACAATTTAAAAACTAATATACAATGTGAAATTACAGGAGCAAATGTTCTGAAATGTGATATTTATTTAACCATATTTATTTAGTAAAAATATTTAATCATCAAATTGCAGTTGCTTTGAATTCTGCATATGCATGTTTTCTTTTTTGTAAAAGAACACTATTGTTTTTAATTCATATTTAAATAATTTTGCACGATTTTATATTTCAGGTTTAGTATATTGCGCTATTTTTACGAAATTGCAGATTTTGCATTTGGCAGATTTAATTACTAATCTGGAATTTGAGATCCCGCAGCACCCGTTAAATCCTCAGTCCTGGAGTCGAGAATGTGTCTCGTATGATACGGCTGCAGTGCTCAGTATGCAGCCGGAGTCAAGACTCTGCGGTGGCTCCTCAGTCAAAAACAGCCGCCCCTGTTTTTATGCAGACCTTGATTAGTTTACTGTCGCCTGATTAGAAATTAATTAAAATGATGAAACAGACTCCAGAGGGGAGGTGGAGGGACGCTTTAAGGGGGGAGGGGGCTGATGACTTTCACACAGCCATTGTGCCTCAGTCCGAAGGGATGCACTATGTGTGTGTGTGTGTGTGTGTGTGTGTGTGTGTGTGTGTGTTTGTGTGGGTATATTTTTGAGCACAATAATCAGCATTCCACTTATGGTTGTCAGAGTAAGGAAGAAGGCCAGCTATGTGGTGTACAGTCCCTTCCCCCATCTCTGCGTGTTTTCTCTTTTTCTGCACTCATTCATCCCTCTATTTTTCTTTTCATTTCTTGTTTTTAAAGCCTCCTTTATTTTGCACAAATTTGATCAGCTGATTGATCATTTAATATACATCAGTAGCTGTGTGCAACATGTTTGCAGTCTAAATCTGCAGCCTGAATCCTGAAGCACCAAAACATGAGCAGAGATACAACCAGACCTGGAGTTAATTATCAGAATTGCTGTAGACAAGCCCTCTAACATTATGTAATGATAAATACTGTGCCATATTAGGGCCTGATAACATCAATGTTGTGGATAGCAAGCAAATTGCCGCTCCATAAGCGGTTTATACAGCTGTTGCATTTCTACATTTCACAGATGAATGAACCTGTAATTGGAGACTAATGAAGCCCGGAGGGGCTGTGTGGCACGCAGCGCTCACTTCGCTATTTATTTAACTGTGGACTCTTCAGATCAAAAGGCTCCTGTGTTTACCCCATGGCTCTGTGGATCATCTTTTCAATTTAGCCTGACAACCGCTGAACAGCAATCCCTCAGAGACCGACTCAATCTCAAATAGGTGAAGATAGAGAGAGTGGTTAGAAGCGAGTGTGTGTGTAGGAGAGAGAAAGGGAAAGGTGGAGGAGACAGCCGTAGTGGGTGGAGGGAGACGCGGAGAGTATTGTTTTATGACAGGAATTTATTTGATAGAAAAACAGGATTTGTTTTGAATTGTCTTGAATATTGACATGCCTGTCATGATGTCAGATTCTTTAGCGGTTTAGTCGAGTGCTGCTGGGATTGACAATTTTCTCATCTGTCGCCACTGACGTAGAAACCACTGGTTGCAGGCATAACTCTCAGATATTGTTTGTAGGAGCATCAACTTGATGTTTATGACTGTTTAAAGGAGAGTTCATGCTAATTTTTAAGTACGCCTGTCATCATTTACTCACCCTCATGTTGTCCCCAATCACTGTTGTCTTCTGCAGTAAACAAAAGAAGATATTTAAAAGAATGTTTTAGCTGTTATTGTCGTCACACTTCAAGGGTTTCAAGGACATAAAAGTATCCAAACTATTCTAGTGGTTTACTCCAAGTGTTCTGAAGTGATAATAAACATAAAACATAAAATTCAATCAATCAATCAAAACCAACAGCTGTGCCAGGAATTTACTGAGAGAAATATGATGAAAATGTTTCAGCTATTACAGGATGACATATTAGTGCCTGTAGATTTTACAAATTATAACCATGTATTAAGTGATGTAATGTTAATATTCCCTTCTACGTGAACTGCCAAAATGCTTTGCATCTCAAAAGTACCAATCGCCACCATAATGATACAGGTGACACAATGGAAAACAACACAATGAATCAGAGTTCACAGAAAGTGGCTTGTCCATTAAACATGGACAATACTAATATACAGATGGTGCAGACCATACACACAAAGACAACACACCATCAGGGTGACACACACGACACTAAAAACTACATAAAATATGATACAATAATGTACATTACTGAGAACAAAAAAGAGAAGTAAAAGAGAAGTGGGTTATTTATTTAAAATATGTTACATTCTGGTAATGTACTTTAACAGTTTTTCATTATATATTTATTTCTGCAGCATTTGTATTTATTAATACTCAGTATTTATGAGATGATTGTGATTTGATTTGATCTGAGAGTGAATCAAGTTTTGGATTACTTATATGATACCTTAATGTCCTTTTGGTAGCTTGAAACATTTTGACCAAACTGACTTTTATTGTACAGACAAAACATCTGTACCATTCTTCAAAACATTTCTCTTGTGTCCCACAGAAGAGAGAAAGTCATACATGTTTGGAATGACATGAAGGTGAGTAAATTATCACAGAATCATGTTCATTTTTGAGTGAACTATCCCATTCAGGATGCTGCATGGGTCTGACAACAGTTTAGGTGGTGTTTTCCCCTTTATTTGGCCGATTTGGAGTTGAGGGAGACTTAGTGGAAGTGTTCAGATACATTCACAGCTACATACACTTGTGTACACTCTTCCCTCTGTGAGCCGTTCCTGATGCATGGTGGTCTTTTTAAATGAGTGTGTAAAGCCTAATTGGAAAATGCTTTAAATAATTTCTAATTAGATGGAGTGTGGTTGTAATTGGTTTGGTAATCTCTGGATTAATTAGCAGTGTTGTGTAATGTGTGTATATGTGTGTCTGTGCATGGATTTGTGTGTGTGAATGGATGAATTAATGGGACTTGCAGGTTTTTTGCAGACCTCCAGCCACTCAAGAGCTTCTGTGGGAGCATTGGCCCCAACAGAGGCATCTTTGTTTGGGTTGTTGTTCTGTGGGTGGCCTGCTGCACCTGAGAGAGACACATTTATTAAACCGAGCCTATCAAAATACCTCAAACCCTAAAGTCTTGTCTCTACTTCCTTCCTAAAATCTGCTTCAATTTAAGATGGGATTGGTCCATTTTAAACCGATCCTCTCAGCCTCTTCGATTTCTCTTCCTGTCTTCATTTCCACCACTCTTCTGCACTTACTTCTCCATTCCTTCTCCTCCTCCAAGCGTGGTACCCTTGTACACAGTGCTAAGTGGCCACTCATGCAGTAGATGGAGAAATGAGGTGAGCTCTGGATCTCTAGACCTCCCCCTCCTGCCATTACTCCATTCTTACCTCACTAAGAAATGCAGGGGGAGAAGAAAAGGAGCGAGAGGTCTCTGGACACTTGTTACTTCAAGGCTCTTATTAAACATATTGCTTCACAAATTGATTCAAGATGGTCATACGGGAGCAGAGCATCCCGAAAATTTCAGGAATTACACATTGCTATTTTCAGCCTGATTTTCATTTAAATTTAGGCGGACTACAGTTGTTTTTCTTTTGCTGTTGCATTATTTCCTAGTATTTCCTTAAGCTTTTCATGCATTTTTTTTGTTTGTCTTTAATTTCATTCTCTCATTCATAATTTCCACATCCAGAAACACATACACCCCCACACTGACTTCTAATATCCTGTCATTTTTCCATTTATACTCAGTTTCTGCTATATGTAACCATAAATTAATTATAGAGCACTTAATTACACATAACCATATTTCCGCAGTGTCATAGAGAATATGTACAACGATCTCAATAACACAAAGTCTCATTTTTGAAGATGTTCAGTAGTGAATGTGACATATGCACAAACATTTTCAGAAATACGCTGATTTCTGGATGTGAATGTGTGAGACTAGCCACATAGGTAAAAACTAGAAGAATAATGAAGTGCTGTAAACTTTAAAACTATTTGAGCCACAATCCACTGTGTTTATGATTACAATAACACATTTCAATAACATGACAACAAATACAACTGCAACATCAAGCAGTTATAACAGACTGATTTTGTACAGCTAAAATAGCTAGATGACATTAGAAACCCTGCACATTCAATTTAAAAAATTTCTTATGTTATAAATAATGTAAATAACTTGATAGCAGTATGTGTTGCTTTATATAAAAGTGTCTTCTGAATGCATTAATGTAATGTGTAGTTGTCGTACCACTGCAAAAAACATTACCATGTTTCAAACCTCTTTTCTTTGATGCTAAAGTACGTCTAAAGGCATGTTTTGTCTATCGCTTGGCCCACCTTAATCCTGACCTGCGTGCTTTATTCTAGATCCTAATGTATATAGGGTACTGCTGCTCCCCTGGCCTTTTCCTTGACATTTATTGGGCCTGTGCAAGGACATGCCCTTTTCTCCATCTCCCGGTTCCTCCCTGTTAATCGGGAGGGTGGATGGGGGGTATTGGGGGGTGGCGAAAAGCAGGCAGATAAGCCCATTGTTTGGCCTGACAATGTCCTGATGATACGGCCAGAGAGGATCGCTAGCCTGCGCCTCCCCTTTCAGAGCCCGCCTGCCACCAGAGAGAACTCATTACTACAGAGCAACCAGGTTAATTAGCTCACAGAGAGAAAAAAAGAGACAGAGCGTGAGCGAAGACAGACAGAAAGATGGAGAGACCTCAGGGTATCTTAAAGAAAAATAGACTGACATCTGTATTTACTCCAGAATAAGTTTTTATAAACGGATTTCCGTCTGGCTGAAGGCTACTTACTTGCTCACTTGCATGAAGTGAGGATTCTGGATAACATCGAAGCTTGTCATAGACTGATAGCTTTCTAAATGTGTTGGCCATGCATATCTAAAATACTGTATGCTTTACTTTCAAAGTTATGTATGTCAGCAAATTTCATGAAAATTGTGTACTTTAAGAACTGATCAACAGGGGGAGCTCTGCAACCCCACAACTCAGCCCTAAGCAAAATAACCCACAAGCAATCAGAGGTCATCCATGAGCACTTTATTTTATCACGGTTATATACTGATGGGCCCTGTCTTTTTGTGTCTGTACACATGCAGCTCTATGGTGTATTTGGGAAAACCTGTACTAGAGTTCCTGTAGCTCAATTATACTATCAAGGCCCAATTCAGACAACATTCATACTGAACGTATAAATGACTTAAATACACTGTAAGCCACATCTAAGAATATATAATTTGGTCAGTGTATGCAAGCTGCATAACTGTAGATGTGATGTAATGGTTCGTTCCAAACCTCTATGACCTTTTTTCAGTGGAGGATAAAGGGTGGGTTTTTAAGTTATTTGGCAACCCTTTTCAGTATAATGAAGTGAATGAGTACTGGGGCTGTCAAGGTTCTGACAAGACAAAAACATCATACAAATGTCTACTTTATATTCGAAGGTGTTTTGTATGGGTGACAAACAGTATAACATTTTATACTTTAAACTTTAAAACTTTAAAAAGTTTTTAAAAAGTAAGTCAACTTCTGTAAGAATAGTTATTTTCCATCAAATGGACCAGTGAATCGATTAAGTCAGTTTGCAAAGCCAGTTTGAATGATTTGTTTTTAATCTGTTCTCCAGTTCAACTCACGGTGTCAATGATCTTAACAGCCCATTGAAAGATTTTGAGTGAATAACGACTTAAATTGCAGTCTGTTTGTCAAACCAAGCTATTGTATGACTAGAGAATACTTGAAATAGTGCACAAGTGTTATAATACAGTGGCCCAGTAGAGCACAACGAAATCTCCCCAACACAATGGAAACAAGCCTCAACACAATGAAATTAGCACAACTCATCAGAAACAACCCTAAACACAACAAAATTAGCACAACACAATGGACACAAGCCACAACACAATGAAATTAGCACAACACAACACAATGTAAACGAGCCACAACACAATGAAATTAGCATAAAACATCAAAATTAGTCCTATGTGTTGTGTTACACAAGCTTCAGTAAGGATCCAACCCTTAAAAGATCTGAGATGACCAAACACCTGAGAAGAGATGATGCCAACCCCTCAGAGGACCTCAGATGATGCCAACCCTGAAACAACACAGAGAACTACCAAATTTAGCTGTGAGCTTGATTGCAACATATAATCATTGCTGTTTATAGTGTTCACTCTCTGTTTGATTACGTCATTAACTGATTTTTACCATACATTTCTGCCATCTGTACATCAACTTGACATAGTCACCGCTGATAAGCTACAACTAAATATATTGTAGAAACTTCATTTCCTGTAAAGCTGCTTTGCAACGGTTTGTATTGTGAAAAGCGCTATACAAATAATCTTGAATTGAAAACTTGAATTGAATTGTGGTGATTTCGTTGTTGTGGACTTCTGGGCCACCGTAGTTATAGTCCAATTTTATGATGTTTGTTAAGGACTAACTTAGACAAGTAAGAGCTTGATCCAAGTGCAGATTATGATTTATTATTAAAAAAAGAAAATACAGAACTACGAAACATGGAAACTAAGAACAGAACACAAAGAAACAAGAGACGTTGGAACATAGAGAACAAACAACTAAGTACCAGTGCTGAAAAGGTCAATACCTGACAAAAAAATATTGACAACTCATGTATAAGTGCACAGAAAACTGACTAACAAAAGTTTAATGAAACATCCTTGTTTTCAGTGGATGAAAGAAATCCTACAGGTTTGAAATGACAAGAGGGTGAGTAACTGAAGACGGAATTTTAATTTGAGGGTTGAATTATCCCTGGTCTGGACAGCTTGTCTTCAGAAAATGTTCAGCAGGTGAAGATGCTGGGATGAAATGTTTATTTGCAGCTTGTTTTTACTGTATCTTTAAGTCTACATCAGTTACAAAACCAGTAAAAGTGCAATAGAAATACAGAAGTGTTTCTTCTAAGACTGCGTGTGCGCATGTGTGTCCACTTTTTGACATTTCTTAAAGTCAGCTTGATATCAGCTAGGCTAAATATCTGTGTTTCTGCAGCTCAGGGGGCTTTGTTAGATTCTTGCCTTCATCAGTGCGCTCCATAATTTGGATCACAGGGGGTGAGACACCTTTCAGCCCAGTCACTTTGGAGCCTACATTAGAGTACATTACTGAAATAGGGCACGACAACAGGCACCTGTTCAAGTCCTCTATAATCTTCGTCAGATTGACTCTTACCTCTCTCTCTCCTATACAATGCCATGAAGATGAGAGGGATCTAGAGGCGTTTTCACCCCTTTCTATATCATTATCCAATCATTTCTCATGTGTCTGTGATCCTCCTGATGCAAACACATGCACTCTGCAGATGGAGAAATGATAGAGTTGGAGACGCAACTAAACTGCACTCAGATGAGAGGTGTCCTGTCCATTTGCAAGAAGTGCTTGGTCAAAATGCTTTTAATATGATTTACAACAGTCATATTTGAGGAGCATATTTGACAGGCAGAGTTTCTGCTCACAGCTCACATATAAACTCAGAAATCCAATGTATCTTGTTGGGTATAATAACTGAAGATGCCTCTGTTAAGAACAATGTGCATTTACTTTCAAATTCTAACATATTTAGATATATGTTTATTAAGTGCAGGATGATAATGCATCAGCCAGTGTGTTATTAATGGGACAGTTCACCCAACAATGAAAAGCTGTCATTAATTACTCACCTTCATTCATCTTCGAAACACAACATAAAACATTATTGATGAAATCCAGAAATAATTTTCTGATCCCGCATAGACAGCAACGCAGCTGACTCATTCAAGGCCCAGAAACCACTGATGTCACATGGACTATTTTAATGATGTCCTTACTACCTTTGTGGGCTTTGAACGTTTCAGTTGCATTGCTGTCTAAGCAGGGTCAGAAAGCACTCGGATTTCAACAAAAAAATACCTTGATTTGTGTTACAAAGATGAGCAAACGTCGTTTGGAATGACATGAGGGTGAGTAATTAATAACAGTATTATCATCTTGGTTAAACTGTCTCTTATAGGGACATAAATAGTATAATTTGGTAATTTAGTTGACATAGCAAAAAATGTCAAATTAATAATATTAAAATGACCCACTACCGGGGTTAGATGTCCTCCTATCTGGAACAAGAATCCCCCGGGTAAAATTTTATAGAATGTAGAATATCATTCTTATTAATATTTCTATATTTTATAGTATAATTAATGTAAAATACTAAATCAATAATTCTATTCAAAATAGTTTTGACAATTTGGTTGAATAACTAAATAATGACAGACAAGTAAAAGAGATTCATCTGAAAGGTAAATGCAAGACTTATATACAAGCATATGAATATTTACAAATTTAATTTCCCATATTTATTTGTAGATATGTCTTAATAGCAACACTGTGGATTCAAATTTAATGAATTTACTTAATTAGCTGGTTTTAATGAAAAATGAAAATATCTGAAATGTACATCTAATTCATGGAAATACTGAAAAATTACAATAAATATTAAACAAAAAAATTATAACACTAGTAACAACATGCCACTCAGGGCTTTCTGTGGTAATTCTGTGGGGGCATTTTACCTCCAAATTATATTTTGAGAATGTGCTGCTAAATTTATCAAGGTTTCACAGTTTGTTTCGGCCACGCTTTGTTCTGTTACAGTATCAGACAGGCAGCATGTGTGTCAGACTGTGAGCATTATCTGCCTACCACAGTATCAGAGCACAATCCCATCAGTAGGCTGCATGGTGTAAGGGCCTGTTTAAACAGCTGATGGGAAATAATCCTCTCAAATCCTACCCTTTCCAGTGTTTACGAGTGTGCGTTGTGTGTTTGTGTGTGCACGTGCCTGTAAATGAGGCTGTGTTTACCTACACCGGCCCCGTCGTTCTTTACCCCGGTTAAGTTACAGGTTTGATGGACTGATTTCACTTCTCCTTCCCCTCCCTACAACCCTCCATCCATCCCACTCCCACCCCCTCCTCCTCCAACCCCCCCCCTCCCCCTGTCTCTTCATTCTCTCTTTTCTTTAGAAAGAGCGAGAGGAGATGAGTGGAGCAGAGCGAGAGAATCCACGGCCATTGTGTGTCAATCACAGTGTGTGTCATGGTCTCTCCCCTTTCTGGTGATTAGCTCTCTTAGAGCAGCTCCTCCGTATCTTCCCCAACAAATGCATCCAGTCTGCAGCCAGCCAGCGAGGCCTTGAGCATGAGCAGTACACACACACACACACACAATCCAATTACTCACCATTTTTGTCACACCCAGCTAACACCACACAACACACTAACCATACTATAAATTACTATGTTACTGTGCAGTTCTCCCACCGTGACCCCAGAATGGGCGAGATGTTACTGCAAGGAATATCATGCAGCGTTATAGCTGATAATGTGCACTTTAACACTCCCAGGGTCATTCATACAAAACTCAGTTCACCAAATAACCCTGGCAGTCCATAGCGCACTCTTAAAAATACAAGGTTTTTTATTGACATGGATGGTTTCATGAAGAACATTAATGGAACCTTTCTATTGCACAAAATGTTTGTAAAATGTTCTTCACACTAAGGTTCTATTAAGAACTGTTCACCGAAAGGTTCTTTTGAGAACCAGAAATGGTTCTTCTATGAAACCCCAATTTTGGAACCTTTATTTTTAGGAGTGTAGTACAATCCTATGAGTACTATATGAAATGATTCCACTTGTTTTAATGTGAGGTAAGTCCACTTGTAAAGCCGCTTAGAGATCAAGGCGGCCTGACTCCGGAAGATACTCGCTAGAACAGCAGGATAAGATACTGGGGAGGTGATGGAGACGGTGAAATCAGTCTGTGTCTGTGGCTTCCGCCTTTGTGCAGTCTGTCAGTGAAACTTCAACATACACTTTTGGTTGTGGGCAGCTGGAACGTTTCCTGCTTCACAGCAGGAAGTCTGGAAACAGAGGAGTTATCAAAAGTGCTGTCGTCCCTTAGCAAGTATTCATCTTGTCGCTTTTTGTTTCAGAGTTGTGGTGCATCGAGATTCAAAGGAGCGTGAAAAATGGTAGTGATTCTTCTTGAAAGTGATTTTTTTTGTCCTGCAATCAGGTCATAATACTCGAAGTCACCCAATCAGATTTGATGCGATTCAGATTCGAGTCCACTAAATAGTACTTTGCAAATAAGAAAGGTTTATTTTTTTGCATTTGATAATACAGCTCATCTTTCCTCCAGCGTTGAGGGCTGTTTGAATGAAAGACAACAGAAACCGAGTTCAGCTAAAGAAAGAGGTCAAGAACAGCTATTTTCTGTCTGTTCACAACATCTCTTTGTTCTTGAACAGATTAACCTTCCACTGCACTATATTAAATATGGAGAACAATTATACAGGAAGAAAATGGAGTACCACCATTTTTTTTAAATGTATTTTTATTTAGATATGAATAGACTGTTGTTGTCCTATAAAGGAAACTTTGGGGAATTAAAAAAGGGGGATACAATAACAGTTTCAGGCTGTTGCAGAACTTTTAATTGTTTAACGCAATTAAACCCTGCTGATGCTCCATTGCTGTTTTCAGCTTAGTGAGCGTGAGTTTGGCTGATGTTTTTAGGTTAGAGCTGAAATCTATCCAGTAATCATGACCTGGGGCTTGAATTCCCACCAGCTGTGGTGCCATCTTACCAATAACTGAACAGCAGAAAATATGCTTTTGTTTCCAGATGATCTATATCTTAGATGCAGAAACGGGAGAAGATTATGAGGAGAAGAACACAACATGGCACATGAAAAAAATATTTAAATGAATATGAGCATTTTTACTGCATGTTCAGGGGAAAAAATGCCTTTGATTTGGTATTTTGAAGTTGGCATTACACTAATTCTGTGCATGGAAAGAGTTTAATAAACGCACTATTCATGAAGTTGTTTTTATTATTATTAAGAAATGCATCCCATAATATAAAAAGTATAGAACATTATATAATAAAAATCATTTTTATAAATGTTTAAGGTGATAATCATGTGTTTCAGTAATGGTATAACGAATTTATTTCACTCCTTGGGTGACTTGCTGATATTGACATTTAAAAAATTGTAGTATAGTGAGGAAAATAGTAGGCTAATTTAAAACAAATACCTTATTTTAGGTTCACTTCAGTGTTTTTAAATAGTTTTGCTTTCCGATAATTATTTGTAACATTTCTGAATCAGTTCAAATGGAACAAATGTTTTAGATTAAATACTGAGTTTGAGCATTTCATTTTTTATTATTATAAATTCCCGATTTATTCCTCTCTCATAAATCTGTTATTGTACCCCATAATTTGTGTTAAATGGGCTAATGATTTAAATATCTCAGAGAAATGAAAGGTGCACCGGTAGTCGCTCGCTCTCATGCGTGAGCACCTGGTGAAATTGATCGCGCGCTCGTGGTACTGACAGGCGCGCGGATGAGCTCGCGCTTGCGGCGGGACGCTCGTGATGGAGCGGCTGCTGCTGAACTGGAAGATTAGCGGTGAGCAGCACTTTCAGTACACGCCGGTAATTTGGGTAATTTTATTGCAGGGTTTGTCTATCCTGAAATTGCGGCGCCAGTGTCTTTGTGTGCGCTGTAATTTCCCCGTTTCCCTCGCCGTGATTGAAGTGAAATGGAGGCTACCGGCGCCCGTGTTTTCTCTCAGAGAATAGCTGCTGCCTCTCACAGTTTCCCCCTTTCCTCTTCTGCCTCTCCACCTCAATTCATTCACCTCTCATCTCTTTTCAAGTGAGAAATAGAGAGTGAGTGCAAGTGTGTGTTACTTTGGAGGAAACAGAAACTGAACGCGAGAAAACCAACCCCCTTTGCGTTGCCTTTAAAATAACAGAGTATTTTTTTTATTTCTGCCTATTAATCTCATATTATAGCATCTAATTGGTTATTTCTAAAACAGTTTTAGCCACTGTGGCCAGGTTCGAGCTGAATCGGGTTTTTTGTAATATGGCCAAATTTAGCATCAACATTATGGCAGTTTGAAGGCCGTTGGCTCTTAACTTCATTTGGGTGCTTTTTGGAGAACATATAGCCTGGCAGTCTATGAAACAAGAGACTCACTTTGTAAAGCCATTATGGAAAAAAGCCTACAGCTATTACAAGAAAATCACAATCAATTAGCTTTGCTAAATGTTTTGCAGAAGACAAACAACTTTTGCAAACAGGTGTTATTTAGGGCGTGGCTAAAATATCAGGTCAAACGCTCATTAGCCAATTTTTAAGCTAGAAAATGTAGTTTAAAAAAAGACTGTTTCTTGATCATATAAAATAAATAATTAATTTAACAAGAAAATTATATAATTTAATTACCTTGAATGTGTGTCTGAAATGTTTCTCTTTGGAGTTTTTTTCTAATGCTGTCTCTACTGGAACGTGATAATGTTTTTATTTATTTAAAGCCTGAACCTAACCATAATATTTATAATGTTGTGCTTATAATATATTGTACTTTTAATCTGTTTTTGACAGTGAGGCACGGTGTGTTTTTTTTCTTTATATTTGTGTAAATTGATTTAGTGTCATTGTCTAATCTAGTTAAACATCACATGCCCGGCGGCTGTATACTGTGGATTTTGCAATGATGTGCATTCTGGGACCATGAATAGTGAAAGCATATGGCAGGTTCTCCTGTAACAAATAATGGTATAGGCCTACATTTCGTCCTGATTGTGGCCAAACTGTTAAAGCCTGTTCAGTGTTTGAAAAGAGGTCTGTGACAAAATGCTCTGTTCTTTACCATGGAGACCCGGGTAGCACACTCTCCGTTTCTCTGGTAACCGAGTCTTTTCTCCGTAGCGACGGCAGTTGAGCTCCCAGGGAGAGACAAAGGAGCGACCAGCACTGGTAATTTCTTATCTGGAAAAAACCCCATTAGTGCCTGAGTTTAACTGGAGCCCTCTCAAATGTAAGGAGAAATTATTGGCATGCAGCCCTGCTGATGGGTAGGTGGAGGATGGAGGGGCTTGTTAGGCCTCTGTGTGTGTGTGTGTGTGTGTGTGTGTGTGGGGTCTCCTCTTGTCCCCTCCTTAGTTATATCAAAAACACACACACACATGCAAGTTACTTCTCTATAACAAACATGCTGTACAGAGAGCTTTATAAATGTTTGCACTCATTTTATTCTGTGCTGTAAAATAATTATAATTTGTTGCCATCTGTCTGAAAACAGATAAACAAAAACTAAATAGGATTAATGTACAACCCTTTTCAGATGTAGGCATCTTAGATGTAGCAAATTACTTTGTGTTTAAACTCAAATTTTATTCTTAATTTCTAAAGATTCGCCTGTTTTTTTTTGTATTATCTAGATTTTGAAGGAATGAAGTTTAAATTATTTGTGGGCAATATTCTACAGGCATCCCTTAAAACTGTGATTAAGTAAGAAGAGAAACATGAGTCATGTGACCATAGGAAAGAGTGATATTAACTTCTCTCCATATCCCCACAGAAATCCAGTGACCCCTCTTGTTCAAATGGCACAGCCCGCCCCTCTCTCCCGTCGCTGTGCACCGATGTGACATTTGACAGAATCGTTTGGAGAATATCTCTTTCTTTTTGTCTGCCATTCTCTCGTCTTTTTTCTCTCCCTCTCTCTTCATCCATCTTGCAGAATACACATATTCAGAGGCAGAGTTGTACAAACGGAGCATTTAGGATCAAGTAGCCATTAGTTGCTTTGAAAGGATAGATGGGAGGCAGGCCTGGGTGGCCAGAAAACATTTTCATTCTCTTGTTGTTATTTTACTCTCAGACTTAATAGAGCTTTCTGGAGAGAGCAAAATCTTTTCTGTTTGTCAAGAATGCTCACTTGAATTCCTCACTATTTTGAAATATAAATCTGTGTATGAAGCTTGCTTGGTTATAGAGGAGTAAATATAATGTAATGTAATATTTATTTAGATAAAATAGCTTGGGATGATAAACAGTCCACGAGACTGCATTAAAACGGACTCTTTGTAGGTAGCTGACGTGCAGAATTGAGTCTATGGACCTTTTTGATTGATGTAAAGATTTCAGGTTCAGTCTATATGGATATGTAAGGGAAAGTTTGCATTTTTTTGCTGTAACTGCTCTCATTTTTCTTTCATTTTTACTAGATATTAGTTCACACAATTATTTATATTATTTGTCCAGAACTGCTAGTTATCAGCATTAATGAAAATCTTGTACATCATTTTTACATGCCTTGTATATTTTCTAATAAAAAATTCTGCTGATTTACATTTATTAATTTTAACATTTTGTCAGCAAAATAATGCAATCTTGCTTGCTGACATAAATGCGTTTTTATTGAAATAGCAAAACTGTTAGGATCTTTTGGAAAGCAGTTGCATGCCATTATTTTCCAGTAGAAGTGTTTATGAAAATATCAAGTTACATTATAGCAGTATGTAGACATTATAGCTTTTTGCATATTTTCTCTTTGTTAAGAAAAAAATAAATGATCATTCTTTTGTAGGGGAGCCACTGGAAATGAGATGGAGTATAGCATTTGACATTGTATTAAATGTCAATTACTCCTTTTCAGATGTGCAAGGTGATATGCACTGCGAAACATGTTTTATTTATATTATTTGTGCAGTAGCAGTTATTGCTGGAGGTAATAGCTAAATGGCGCTGAAAGCATCATACGTTACCCCTCTTCTCCCCCCTCCCCGTTGCCTCCACCTCCTCACTGCCACCCCCAAATTTCCCAAAGTGTATCATTGCCCAGTCTTATCAAAGTCTCACAACCCCTCTCATTAATATGTAGTCCAGACTGCTGACTCCAATGCATCATTGTCTAGCTGTAGAAGGCGGGCTAATCACTCAGCCCCTATCAGCAGGCAGACAGAAGGCAAGCAATCATGTCTGTCAGCCAGCAGGGAATCATGGGAGATCAGGAGAGGTTAAACAAGGCTGACAGACGTGATAATGACGACTCGGTTATAAATTAAGATGTGACGACGATAAAGAGGAGAACCGTCCAGAAAAGAAAAAGAACAACCTTGCGCCATCTCCAAACCCAAGAGCTCTGTTTTGCTTGGTTTGTATGAGCTTGTTGCACCATCATCATTTTTGGTGGGGTTCTGAATGAGGCCGTCCTGAATCAGGACAGACATCTGATGATATGTCCAGCAAGTTTGTGCTATCTGACAGGAGTCTCCGGTCTGACAAGAGATGGAATTGGAATTAGCAAAGGAAGGCGGAGAAAGAGGCAGGGTGGTTAAGGAAAGAAAGGGTGCAGTAATATGCTGTAATGAGTCGGGGACCATTTTGATTGCCAGTAGTCCAGTCAAGCCGCTATCTTCCTCTTAGATATAGAGGCAGGCAGCTGCCACTTCTTCTTCCCTATGGAGGAGATGGACTCTTATCTGATGGGAAGTTTTTCCAGTATATCTGTGTAATTCCAGATAAAGCGGAGACAGAACTGACATTTTCCTTCTGTACTGTGAGAGATTAGCATTGCAGGACCTTTAGTGAAAGCTGACAGGGAATTAGGAAAAGCCGGGGAAAAGTAATCCATCCTTTATTTTCCTTTGTTGTGTGATAGTCTGTTTGATCATAGCTGTGAGTACATGTGCGCTATATGAGATGCCTCTCTGTAATTGATAAGCTTCCTGAGGTGGAGCGGATTTTGCTTCGAGGATGATTACATCACTCAGAGCGCTGTAGCTCCCCGTTCTCTCGCTCTCTTATTTATGAAATCTCTATTGTGTTTGTGCCTCCGTTTGTCTTAGCGCATCCGTTTATTTGTGCGTGTCAGAGGTTATTCCCATTTCCTGTACTTCAAACTCTGTCTCAGCTGGGGTCAAAGGTTAAAGGGACAGCGCTGTGTTTCACGCCCCTCTCATCCTCCATTAGACAGTAAGTACTCTCGGCTCGCTCTTCCGCACCACCACACCTCTCTCTCTCTCACACACTACAACTGACACGAGCCCTCGGCCACTCAAATGCACACACAAACAAACACACATGGTTTGACCTATTGAAGGGGGCCTTCTCAGGCTGAAATCAAAATAATTTGGCAGTTTTCAGTTTCTCTTCAATATTGTCTTCTCTATTTTTCACTTCAGTGTTGCGTGAAATCTTTTTTCTCTTCAGTGAAAGTTAGCTGCTGTTTGAGCAGATTACAAGAAAAGAATAATCTCTGGACTGCTTTTTTTTCACCAGAGAGAAAAAAATGAAAATTGGCCAAACTCAATGTCCCCCTTCTAGTTATTGGATTAATGATTTTTTTATTCTATTATATCAACTGTGAGTGAGAGAGAAAGAGATGGATGGATCAAGAGAGAGAGAGTGCTTATGGAGGCAGAGATATGCTGCTGTCGTTCATCTTTAAATTCCTGGTTATGGTGGCAAATGTGGTCAAGATACTTAATTGTGCTGTTATGGAGGAAAAACTGCATAAAACCAACGCTATCTCACAGCAATTTGTACATATTTTACGAGTGGCTAATTCGAACGACCTCACTAGTGCGATTTAGTACAATTTGTCCAAACCCCAGTGACGGGTAGGTTTAGAGGCGGGGTTAGGTGTAGGTCATTTGTACAAATTCATACGAATTGGCAACTTGTAAAATATGTACGATTTTGTAAAAATCATATGAATTTGTACTAGTGAGGTCATACGAATACATACGAATTAGCCACCTTGTAAAATATGTTAGAATCGCCGTGAGATCGGGTCTGCATAAAACATCTAGATTCAGAAGGAAATTAGAAATGGAAACAATACCAGCCTCCCATTCTTTAAAGGAAACGGCAGGAACACTCAATAAATAAAGCATATATGCATATTTAAATTCATTGTGTACCGACTCCTCCATCAATCTCATTCCTCTTAGTGTACAGACATTTTTGTTTTTTTCTTCATATAAATGAGATGCAAGAGGCAGAATTTTCAACATAGAAATGCGTTTGGTTTGCATTGTGGAACAAGAGCCTCTCATTTATTGACAATCACTAAAGGGTAAGCGCTTTACAAGGCTTTGTCAACAAATTCCATGAATTCTCAGTCGTCTGTATCTTGACATTTTAAAGATGCTAGAAACAATACTTATTTACATTTATATGAACTGAAAACATATGTCCTTAACCTTAAAACTTTGTGCTTACCCTGAAATTGCGTAGACTAATTTGATTCAATTTTTTTATCTGATTCTGATGTGCCTGTTCATTATGGATTTATATAATAACCATCAGTGCAGAAGCAAAACGCTGGCTTTTATATTATACTTGACAAAGCGCATGAGAATATATTAAATGGCATGGCTTCACATTTAATTAATTTGTGTGAATACACAGTTTATTTAAAATAATATTTATCTTAATTATAAATGTTTTGGAAAAAATTGTCATGAAGTAAATTCATTAATTAAAACCATATGAAGTCAATAGAGTAAGTACTCTCACAACCTTTTTGTTCAGACAGTGAAATGAATTAGCAGTTTTAGAAACTCCAAATATCTTTTCCGGTTCACTGAGCCGATCAGTCCAGACCTTGCTTAATGGAAGAGTTCTCTATGAACTAGAATGTCAACTAAGCATCTTCATTGCAGTGATGATTTTAGCACAAAGAGGTTATTAATTGAATATAAATGAGTCTATAGCTAAAGTATTAACTAATAAGTGTGTATTGGTACATAAAGCTGCATGTTTCAGATCTTTCAACAATGTGAAGTTGATTTCTCTTGCCAAGCAAATCTGCCTCTACTTTTGGGTAACGATTACTGATACTGAGTTAGCGAATGACGCTTATGCCGTTTTTGTAAGCATTTGCAGAGTCTACATGTAAAACCAATTTGGACGAGCTGGAAAGATGTGATGTGGAAGGTCAGGGTTCCATAGCTACTGTAGATTTAGAATTAAAGACATTTTAGAGGTATAACACTTTTTAAGTAACAGGTGGCTGTTTAGGTTATCTTTTTACTTAAGCTTTTCAGCTTTCAAATTTTAATAGCAGTTCCTCACCCCCGTTTGAAGACAACAAAGTAGGGAGGACAAATGGGAGGACAAATGTGTGATTTTGATTGAGATTAAACTCTGATCCAGGAGCCTCTATCTAAGGTGAAGCCCACCAGGCATATTAGAGAGTGGAATTTGAATACTAAATAAGCACATTTTCTTATTATAAATCTCAAGAGGTTTCTTCAGTAAATGCTTATAATTTCATAAATGTCTCAGGCAGATTCATAACCCAACGTCACATCTCTGGTTTGAAAACTAAATTGTTTTGGAGACAGGTAAATGATCTCCTTGAAAAATGAAGGGGGTTGTGTTAATACAGTCTTGGCACCAACATGCTGTTTTAAAAGGTGGAGATTGGGAAGCAGTGAGAGACAATTTTCTAATTGTCAACAATAGTTGAGGATCTCATTGATCTGAGTGTAGCATTGTCAGATTTGCTTACTGTAAGTTGATTTACTCTATTTTGAAAGCATCTTCTACATGTCTGAGTACAATATAAATATACAACTAGCTTTACAAAGCCTTTTTCTAAACGTTGACCAATTCATTGATCGGTTCATATAACTTCACCTGCCCCTTATTATATTTTACGTCCTCTGAACCTTTTTAATTGAATATCAATACACCCTCAACCTGTTACCAGAATCATATTAGACACAGAAACATTGGAAAGATACCAAACTTCCAAACTTGCTCTGAAACTTGTCATGCAATGTTATTACCAAACGCCCACTCTCAACAAATGACATTTTCCAATACTTTCCAGAGCGTAGCTTCAGACATTCAATCTGATATGTCCTTAAAGGATGAAAGCAGTGAGAGTACAGATGAATCGGGTTAATTAAGTCTCATGGTATCTCTGAGCACAGTACAGTTAACCCTTGTGGCGATATTGATGAGCAAAGTCTATTATTGACTATTGACTGGATGTTATTCCAATCAGGAGGTAATTACGACCCTAAATCCTGCGTGGGGATCAATGATCTGGTTTCAATGCATCAAACATCACTGTCTGTGCCGGTTTAAGTGTAAGCAGTAGGGGTGACAGATGTCCTATCCGCTCTAAGACTCCCGTAATCAAATTGATTGTTTTGGTTACATACGGCGAAACAACAAGAGGCAAAGGTGAATGTATCCAGATCCAATGAGCAGACAGAATAAGCTGTCAGACCTAATCCTATAAACCTGGTCTCTAGACGCAGTGTATCAGAGCCAGCACCTGGGGAACAAGGCAAAAGTCAACCAGTCAATAAGTACGCTTGAGGTTAATCACAACTTGGATGCATGAGAAGCTCTTGAGGAGTAAAAAGCACAGCAATACATAGATAACATTTATATTTACTTCTTCAAATACTGTCAATGAAACACTAGAAGACGAATATAGCACAGAACACTTTCCTGTGACCTTATGCACATTTTGTGTTCTAATGTGGTTTGTGCAGAAAGAGGAAGATGTCGAACAGCTGCTAGAAAATGTAAACGATGAAAAGATATAGGGCTGAAAATGGTGTAATGGATTGAATATGGGACATAGAGTATGTTCATGGGAGGGAGGGAGGGTGAAAGAGGGAATGAGGAGGGGTTCAAATTTGAAAGAGGTCTGACAGAGGCGCCCCATCAGCAGCCCCAGGTGTCATTTGGTGAAAAGGCGAAGATTCAAATTAGAAAAATTAATAACAGTGTGCTAGATGGGGAAGGAAAAAAAACACATATTTTGGAATACAGCTGTGACAAGACCAGAGGAATTAGTCCAATTTAAAGTGGTAATTGCTCTGCTAATTCCTCTGCTAATTTCTTCTTCAATTTAACTAAGGATGATAGCATAAAAGCAGGAGACTCGAGTTTAACCCTTTCAGAGGACATCTCTCTCTCTCTCTCTCTCAAATTCCTGGTTTGAGTAAATCCTTAAAATCTATTTTCTGATCCATAATCTCTTCATTATTATTCTTCCTTGTCCTCCTTTTAACCCCCATTTTGATAAAATGGAAACAAGTGTAATATTTAAAAAAGCTGTGTGCAATAATGTGATGATAAAACCCTGAACACAGAGAGAACAAACATGCAATGCAAAAAACATTTCTGTCTATGAGGGACAACACTCTTTTGTTATCCTTCAACTCTCAATATTCATTTTATGAATATCTTTTCTGAATTTAATATCCTTATAAATCATAGCTGGAACAGTATAATCTTGATTTTTGTAAAATATATTGGTGTGTAGGTTTTAAATGCGTTTTCCCATGACCTTTCGACATAGTACTGGATTTTCCACTTTTTGGTGCTAATTGATTTTTATAAATTATTATTATTATTATTATTATTCGTTCCTGAAACCTGACATCTGAAATGTGGCTATTTGTTAGTATTTGTAATCAGTTTTCTTTGGTAGAAAAACCTCACCTTTTTCTTTTATTCAGAACTCTAAACCTAGACGTAGTTTGTGGTTTGTTTGACCTTGTTGTGAAGTTTTCATCCTGTGACTGATGGCTTTCTGATTGGTCTCAGAAAAACAGACTAATTGGTTTGAAAGGCTGATATGTGTTGAATTTGTTTCCCATCAAGTGCTTGTGTTGCCAGGATTTGACAAGGAAATAATAGGTAAAAGACTACAATGGCTTGTCTTTGAGGAAACTCTAAATTTGATTAAGTGTAGGCATCGACAATTTGATTTCACATTCATCTTCACTTTTTTTTCTGACAAAATCATCCAAGAATGACATTTTACAGACTATACATTTGATAGCTGAATGATAAAAACCATTAATGATTGCAAGTGTTTTGTGTACATCTAAGTATCTAAAGGACATAATAAAACAAATGTAGCCCTTTCTTTTATATGTCAGTCCCACTGCTGTCAGAGATTGAGATAAGTGTTTGCAAGACCAGAGGAAATGACTCTTGACATGGTTCTGTGTGAGTTCACTCAGTCACTTTAATTCCCATCTGTCATGGTTAGTTTCACAGTTGTCATCTGTTTTGCTGCTGCCCAGCGGTCTCACTGTAACCTTTAACCTGAATGCATTCTAGCTAAATCACATTAGCAGCCCCAGTGTTCTTTAGCTTCCCTTTGAACCAGCTGAGTAAGACATCTGTCCTGTTGTGTTCTAGCTCGACACGCTCACTTGTTTCCTCATGCTCCCTGTCTTATCTGATTTTATGCTTATTAGGTGTCAGCGCAAGGGGGCCGGGAGCTACCGGCCAAAGTTCAGCTCCATCTGAAAAAGCGCCGAGCGAAGTAAGATTTCGGTTGTCTCATTTTAAATGAGAGCGATTTGTTCATCCCCATCAGCGTGACACGGCCTTTCTCTTCGACTTTATCAGTTACAAATGTCAGCGAGGAAACAACGGTCCTGATTCCTGCATGGCTAATTGTTGGGCCTTAATTAGCCTTGCAGAACAAGGTGTGCAGCTCGCTGAAGAGCTTCCATTCAGGGAGCTTTCAGAGCCTGTGATGCAGCAAGTGCCTAACAGCAGATGCAAATCTAAAGAACATGCTATTCCTATTCAGGTGCATCTCTCAGAGGAACGAGGAGGGGTTGTGGGTAATGGGATAGTGAAACAGGGGGAGGAACGAGAGTGTGCATAAGTGTTATAGGAGAATTATATGTCCTCAAACACCTCACATTTTTGTCACATTGTGTTCTTGTCTTAATTCAAGGTCGTTGAGGACCTATTCAGAGCCCTCGTGCTCTTATTTCCATTAATGGTATGGTTTCTTTACAATTTTATTTTGGATGTGTGTGTACTATTTACATAGGATCAAGTGCTCACCTCCATCAGCAGGGTGATTTACAAGCTGACTTCAATACAATAGAAATTAGAGATGCACCGATGTATCGCCAACAATCTGTATCGGCCGATAAAAGCAATTTATTTCACTATCGGCCATCGGAGCGATTGTTCAAAATCAGCCAATGATCAGGGCCGATTATATCCTGTCAGTCAAAAGGCATCGGAAAAACGTGTCAGACTGCAACTCATACTGTTAGTGAAGAAAATCTCTGTTAAATGTAGGGCTGTCAAAATCAACGTGACAATAAGGCATTAACAGTTAAAAAAGTGACACTAAAGCAGGCTCTATTTGACCAGATGAATCACCCGTAGTTCAAGCCAGCATTGCCAGATCTGCAGTTTTTCTCTACACCAAACAGTTGTAGCACGCCTCCCATCGAATAATCACAAACAGCTCTGTGCTTTCTTAAAAAGAAACAAACATTCAGCTTTCAAATCCTGAACATTCTATCACGAAATACAAACAAGGAATTCCGTTTTGACACTTTTAAATTAAATTATAGCACAAAACACACATGAATGTACATCATAAGATGTTGAAAGATCCAGTATGGCTTGCTAAAATGTATCATGTCTGTCTAATGTAATCACTCAATCAGTGTTTCAACAGCAGAGAGATGCCAATATACAGATTGTGAACAGTATGTAACTTAACGTGACATTTACCTCAGCAAAGTTATTCCGCTGTTCACAGTTCATTAGATGGCTATAAAACAACACTGAAGAGGAGCTTTTTTACTTATAATGATATATGTATGTTTGAATAAATCTGGAAATAAGGCATTTAGGAAGAAAAAAAGGAAAGTTTAAGTTTATGGCAACAAAAGTGGTTAACATTCAACCTGTTCTTTTTAATCAGTAATTTCAATCAGTAAGTTCCTCTTTTGCTGTACTATAAGCCGGGCTTCGGACGCTTTCACTTTCGAATTACGACCTTATCACTTTTTACCAGAAAAGATAATTGTCTGTTTTGCTTACATCTACTCACTGTTTAAAACTAAAACAAATGATTGAAAGATGGATTCATTGTTATTCTTAATTGAAAAGCACAACAACAATAAAACAGTAGGCTACAAACTAACTTGTATAATGTAATTAACAAAAACGAATAAGACGAGGCATGTATAGGCTACACCGAGGAATCAGATAAATTAAGAACATTTAAAGAAAGCCCCCATAGCATAACGTGAGATCAACAGCAAAGACAAAACCAACATGTTCAACTTCTCTGGTTTAAGAAGCAGTCTTTTATTTTACTTTCACTTGAAACCAAATCCTCCGTCCCATTCGCCATTGTTTCCTCAGTAGTCGTGTTATTTTTGCCGCTCGTGCTGATGTAGCGAGTATAAACCAGGCTCTGCTCTCACAGAGCTCGCATTGAAAGTGCCTCTCTCACTCTCTTCACGTGATCAGAAATCTTAAGGCCCAGGTATACTTTACTTTCTGCGTTCGGTTCTGTCTCGCACAGACGCATCCGTACAGCTTACAAAGCATACTCATCCGGATGAGCGCAGATTGCCAAGTTCGACACATGCACAGTACAATTGTTTGGACTCTAGTCTCTGCTGACTTTTTCTTGAGCTGTTGTATGCGCATTACATACATCGTCCGCATTACATAATTGTCATCATCAGGAGGCTCGCGGACAGCCATTCACCACATACACGTGCAGGCAATTTTTTTAGACCGCACGAGGTGCGCGGCTGTACGCGAGCCCTCCTGATGATGAAAATAATGCAATGCGGATGGTGCACGGACATGGAAGGCCGAAGTATACTTTGGCCTTTACTCCTGCTGCACTGTGTGGCGGCTCTGCAGCGCGCGCTTTATGCATGGAGCAAAGCAGATGTTTTGGAACAGCGCAGACCATGCCCTGGCACAAATATGACCACTTCAAATTTGAACGTGCACATAGCTATCGGTATCGGCATCGGCCGATATCATTCTGAATAATCGGTTATCGTATCGGCAGAGAAATTCAGTATCGGTGCATTTCTAATAGAAATACATCTCTATTTTATATGGCCACTATAAAAAATGATCACATTTGTGACCCTGGACCACAAAACCAGTCTTAAGTCGCTGGGGTATATTTATAGCAATAGCCAAAAACACACTGTATGGGTCAAAATGATTACTTTTTCTTTTATGCGAAAAATCACTAGGAAATTAAGTAAAGATCATGTTCCATGATTTTTGTAAATTTCTTACCGTAAATATTTCAAAACTTATTTTCTGATTACTAATATGCATTGCTAAGAACTTAATTTGGTCAACTTTAAAGGCGATTTTCTCAGTATTTAGATTTTTTTGCTCCCTCAGATTCAAGTTTTTCTAATAGTTGTATATCTGCAAAAGATTGCCTGATCCTAACAAACCATACATCAATGGAAAGCTTATTTATTCAGCTTTCAGATTATGTATAAATCTCTATTTTGAGAAATTGACACTTAAGACTGGTTTTGTGGTCCAGGGTCACATTTATTAATTTAAGTCCATTCCGTATTATGTCAGACCTCCTTTCTGTGGTTGAAGTAAAATTCCTGTTTTTTTGAGAAAGAAAGCCTCATCATATTGCACTTTCAAAGTAATTTACAAATAAAACCTCTTTAAGACTGCATTTCATTTAAGTTTAATTTGGTTTACATTTGTAAGTATATACTAATAGAATGCAAAATGTAGTTATCTTTTCATGTTGCCGCAGAGCAGTTGTCAGCCGGAAAAATAACAGACGATAGTCGACACACACACAATTGTGCGCAAATGCACACTCTCTGCTCTTCTGCATAGCTGGATGGCAGCTCTATTTGGTGTGGCCCATGGTGCATGGCAATTTTGTACTGCGTTACAGTCAATACTGATGTCTCCATCTGAAATAAACATTGTCATTATCAGTATTCACAATGGATTAAATTACCTCAAGCTTCTCTATGGCAGAGCTCAGCACAGCGTCTTATTGTGTAGGTAACAATGGCTGAGAGATGTGCGCGCCCAGCGTTTATCACTCTACCGCTGACCTGTAGAATAACTCTGGGTCTCCATTCTAACGTATTGCAGAGTTCGTGCTGCTATGTGATTGTGTGCTTGCTGTAAGCAAGTTTGCTCCTCAGGCCTTGAGAAGACAAAAGAGCTGTTCATGTATTTTCTTATACAGTAGATCGATAATACGCAGAGGTTCGCCATACGTTGGCGTTTGCGAGCTGACACGGGTTTTGCTTGTCGGAGCAAATGTCTATGTATTTTAGTAGATTGTGACAACTTAATTCCTCACTTTGGACTCTGGAGGGACCTGTGGTAGCGGACTGAAGCTGTGGCATTCTCAGCCCATCCGAGACTATATTCCCATGCACAATGGTTCAGTGGTGCATATTCCACTCAAGGCCGGGGCACCGAACTCATTATTGGGTCACGGCGTCGTATAATGGAAGTTTAGTCAAGGCCACATTATTGAGAGACTGTGTGGGTTGAAACCGTCAACCTGAGGACATGCACAGACGCAGCCTTCCACAGCCCTTCGCTCACTCCTCATGAAGCTGAACCCAAGGACAGACGCCATTCAAACATCGCTCTCAGAATTCACATTCAAACCGCCAGAGCTCTCAATTAGTGTTTAGCTCATGAGAGCCACCTTGAGCTAGTATGAGAGGAGAGGTGGTTTTCAATATGGCCTGGACGTACAATAAACGGGTGAAAGTGGGGGTGATGGTGTTGGGCTCATGTCATGTTCTCTCCGTTTTTGTATTTTCTTCCTTTTGTTCTTTGTTTCCTTTTCGGTTTACTTTTTGTTCATTATGAGCATCTACCAAATCCTGAGAAAGCAGATAAAACTGATAATTGTTTTATAGATTTTCGAATGTTAGAAGACATTTGCGAATTTTGTTTCCTACAGCGGATTGTAGGTAAATATCCACCTCATCCAGCACTCTTTTTGTTTTCTGACTTATAAAATATCCCGTTTCTGTGGAGTGTGACAAACTACTGCAAACGATTCAGTGCACGAGTGCACTGTCTGAATGAATCAAATCGAATTGCTAAATATTTCCGCCCTTTTGCAAACCAGTTTGGCCGTTTACATCAAAAGAGTGATTCATTTGTGATCTAGGATCGCTAGTTCATATTCTAAAAAGCTGATGGAAAATTAATGACATGACTGCTGAAATATTATCAGGGAAAATAATTCTTATGTCAGTCTGCAGAAATCTCCATTGACACATTAAGGTTTTGCTAAAAGATTTTCTACTTTTATTAAAGTGGCCATTATTACAATTGCAATAATCTACAACTAAAAATTATTGTGAGTTAAATTGACATAAATATTCCTAAATTATGGGAAAATCAATTTATCTTAGACCTAACAGTAATTTTTTATTATTCCATCCATCCATCCATCCATCCATCCATCCTTTGAATTCATGTGATGTGTCATCTCTGTATTTCAGAGCAAGCACAAAAATAAATTATCTATTTCAATTATCTATTATCTATTTCAAATGATTGTTTTGGTCTGACTGAAATCTCTCTTTTGACGTGCATATAAAGGTGTTGACTATAGACAACATTATTTATTGTCATGAGCCAGACAGTCTTTTAATTAGAGCAAAAAGATAGTTAATGCAATATTATTAGTAATTAACTCTTTAAAGAGTAAAGTAATTGTGTAAGTGTGCAGAGATCCTTAATGTGGCTTCTTCCATATTTATACATGTACCGTAACTCACCAGCTCCATACACCCTCCCCTTTTTAAACTCTAAATTAAAGGTATAGGGAAAAGCCAGGCCTTTCATCTTTCATCTTGTTTATGTGTGTACCTGTGAGCATGTTTGTGTGATTGTGTAATAGAGTGCGTGTGTGTGTGTGTGTGTCAAGGAACCAATAAACGACAACTAATAAGCAGGCCTCTTGCTCCCTCCACCTCAAGCACCAGGACCTTAGACAGCTCTTCCCTTGCTCTCTCTCTCCATCTCTCTCTCTCCGTCTCTCACTCCCTCACTCTCTCTAACACCTGGCAAATATTATTCATGGCTACAAGGGCAGCATTTTTGAAAGGAGCAGTTCAAAGGCTTTGCCGCTGAGAGCAAAGTGAAGGTGTTTTTGAAAGACTGGAGTGCACTTTTACGTGTGCTGCAGAGCACAGGGCCATTTCCGCTGATGAAATGGAGGGGGGAAGGGTGGGCGGCCGTTTGCGTGCACGCGTTCAAGTGTCACGGTATGGACGGTGGCCATGTAATAATAATATGAAGCGGAGGAGACAAAAGGACATTATAATTTGTTTTCGGGGGCTTGAGCAGTTTAACTGTAACTGCATGGATAACTGTGGGCAGCCCAGCTCAGCAAGAAAAAAGAAAAGCATATTGTTCCCTCTGCTATTCGGGTTTGTGACCAGGCCGGCTTGGGAGTGAAACCAATCCTGCGTAGGGTTAACGAGCCAACAGCCCACTGCTCATCAGGCCAGCTAATGAGTTCTCTCACGCAGGCCTATCACATGACCTCTAGGGTCACATGACCCATCAAGCCCTGTCTGCCTTTCCCTGAATCAACTGAATATTTCATTTAGCTGCAGATTAACACCAATCAATTAGTCATCAGAGCATGGGCCAGAATCAGTCGCCTGGAATACCACACTCACAAAGAAGTTCAGGGGTGAAACCTGCAGTCTGCCCTACAGCGTGACTGTCACTGCTCTCTGTGAGACATTAGTCACGATGATGAACAGGGTAGGGTTGCACCAGCCGTCCATAAGGTCTTACACTGAGGAAACTTCTCACTAAGGGTTTAGTAGCTACTAGTTAGTTTGTTACTAACATTGTACTGCACTCTTAAAATAAAGGTTTCAAATGGGTGTTTTCACAGTGATGCTATAGAACCAGTTTCACAAAGAACCTTTCATTGAACCATTTTTTTGTGTAAATAACATTTAATTTTTCTATGGACTAAAAGTTTGAAAGACAAGACTTAGCCTAGCTGTCAAGTCATAAGCTTTCCAGAAAGAAATGCGTAGTGTCATATTATGACATCTGTCTTCATTGATCCAATAAGCTGGTTTCAGATTTCTAAACCGCTGTTGAATAGCCATGGATTTAAGTTTATCTTATGGTTGATGTATCGTGCAGTTGCAGTTTTGCCACACTGAACTCTCAATGGTAAGAAAATCGATAATTTTGACCCATACAATGTATTTTTGGCTATTGCTACAAATATACCCGTGCTACTTATGACTGGTTTTGTGGTCCAGGGTCAATGATAATTATGAAATCTATTATAGCTATTTAAAAGCTTGGTAATACTTTTAAACTTATTTATTAAAATATGCTAAAATGAACTAACGATGAACAAGACTTCTACAGTGGTAATCTTTATTAATGTAACAACATTTAATAGTACATTTTTTAAGAAAAATCTGTTAATGTTACTTAATATACTGTGAACTAACATGAACCAACAATGAACAATTGCAGTTTTATTAGCTAACATTAACAAAGATAAATAAATTCAGTAAAAATACATAAATTGTTCATTTTAACTCATGAATTAATGTTAACAATTAAAAACTTCTCGTAAAGAGTTACCTGAAACACTTTAGTATAGGGACCAATTCTCACTATTAACTAGTTGCGTAGTAGCATGCATATTAATAACACATTGGCTGTTTATTAGGACTTATAATTAAGCGCATATTCTTCATGACCATATTCTACATCTCTAATCCAATACCTCAATTTAACAACTACCTAACTAACTATTAATAAGCAGCAAGTTAGGAGTATATTGAGGCAAAAGTCAACAGTTTGTTAATAGCGAGAATTGGACTTTAAAATAAAGTGACCAAGTTACATAAAGGTTTACATTATGAGTCTAAGTTCAGGAAATATATCTGAATGTGAGGAGCACACGAACGTGTTTTACCACTAAGAAGCTATTTTATTTTATAACATTCTCTCTCTTAAATAGTGTACAACAGTGCCGGCAACAGTTTAGTCTAAAATATCATAATGTCTATGGATTGCCTAAAAATGTGCTCATTGCTGTAATCTAACATCTGTCATTTTATTCCAGTTGTTTCTTTATATGAGACTTGCTTAAAGATTTAATCATTATTTGTAGATTTTAATTTAAATGTAGGGTTACATTTCAAGTAATTTGCATACAGCTAAATATTTAAACGTTGCAAGTTGGCAACATAGGCAAACTGGTGAATTAGTAAAACGGTCGGACATGTTGATATTAGTGGTATCAGTGGTTAAAGCACCCCAGAAGTGGAGATTTGGGTGAATGCATGGGCATGATGGACCGTGATGACGTGCAGGTGTCAAACACGAGAGCGATGGTGGAAAAAATTGCCTCTCATTTCCAGTAGTTTGCTCTTGAGTGGTTCTCCCCACTTATTTGTCAAGTTTGGTTACATAAGATGTGTGTATGCAGGCCGTCATTAAGTATTTATGTTGAATTAGTGAGGTGACTGCTAAGGGTCAACAGCCTGACGTCAGGATTAAGTGTCACTTTTTTGCTGCTGGGCCGATCAGGTATCAGCGCTGTTTTCTCCATTGCCCACGCATTCGCAAATCTGCTGCGTCTACTGCGCGTCTCTGGATAAACAAGAGAATAAAAGGACAAAGGCAGAATTAGGAGGAAAACAAATGTTTCTTCACCTCTCATGGTGCAGTGGGGGTGTGAATGTGTGATTTGATGGGATTATGTGGATTTTTAAGACGAGAGGGGGTGGACTCAAGCCTCCCCAAAATCTTTGTGTGTGTGTATGTGTGCATGTTTTTTAACCTTGTCTTGTGGCACATGTATCCTGTGTTTTAACAAAGAATATGACATGTCTTAAACCCAAACATAAGAGAATGTCGGCATTACAGAAATCCCCAGAGACGGATTCTCCTCTGTATGATCCAGAGAAATGCCTTTTAAAATTAAAGACCCTGCCAGCTATATTGATTTGTCTGTTTTTCTTCTCCCAGAAGCACTTTTGTGAGATTTTTGCACACCACAGGAAGTAATGTTGGCCACAGGAATAGCAGAGATACATAGATAGCTGATCTTCAAACAGTTTAAACTTCATCTTTAAGAATTTGATGCAGTCTGCTTGAACTTGTACTACCGTACTACAGACATTTGTTATTACATCCATGGTGAACATTACAATGCACATGATAACTTTCATTAACTCTTCAATAAGTAAATCCACTTCACCTGCTAATTAGTCTCCTATAGTGATTCTACAGAGTACCGGAAGTTCTAAATTCTAAAGATGGTTGCGCACTTGTTTCTCTGATGAATACAGTCTTAGGGTGCGTCTCAATCTTGTTCAGTAGTCAGGGCACTGATTAGGGAGTCGGCCATTGCAAGGGCTGTCTCAATCGCAAAATCCTTCCAGTGCACTGGAACATTTGCTCCCTGAAAAATCCCACATGTACCGCAAAATCTAGGGACCATCGGCACTCACTTTACTCCCTTACTGGAAATAACGTCACATTTATGAAGCGTGAAACATAAACCACACGAGCCAACTCGATAAATATGACACAGGATTTTGAATAATGAACACATTTATTTAACATTTATAACAAAAATTTGTCTGAAATGTTGTTAGAACATATAACAGAACAATGTTTTTAAAGAGAATAAAAAATAATATCAAAAAGAGATCGCCCCTGTCTGTTGTTTATTAATTCAAGCGGTGACATTCTACAATGTTGTCCGTTGACGTTGTACATTGTCATGTGACTGGAATTCAAGTGATCACTGTCCCAGCATGCAGTGAGTCAGGGAACTTACCAGTGACCGAATTCATGTACACACGATCTACTGATTCACGAGCTCGGGAGCTAGAGAGCTGATTGAGACGCATCCTGAGACATAGGGCAACTTTATGAGCGATGTTGCTGGGCAACTTTGGGCAATATTGCCGTCAACGGCAACCAGGTGACACACAAGACCCATGACCGATCTAAAGAAATGTGTATTCTCAATGGAGAAGTGCCCAAGCAACAGTGTTCTAAAAAGTTCCCTTGTGTATCACCAGCCTAAATTAATGTGGATGGGCACAGTTTTAATATGAGTGAATCCCTAATATGATAAATTGTCTATATTGAAATCATACACTATTTTGTAAAAATAATAAAACATGTAATATAAAAAATTGTACTCCAGTTTTAAAAGCAACAAGTTAATGTATGTACACTATTTTGTCCATAAAAATGTAAATAACATACTAAAAATTTTACTCAGTTTTAAATGCAACCAGTGAATATAGGCATCAGTATGTACAGTATGAACAATGGATATACATTTTTGAGATTTGCTTGTATAAAGATTATGCTTGTGCTATTCAATTCATATTTTTGTAAGATTAATACTCATTTAAAGTTAATCTAAATTAAATTAGCAGCACAAATATACAGTATTGAGCTGATAAAAATATTGAATTGGCAACTGATAAAAAAAACCTCTAATATCACCTGATAACTGATATAGAGCCAATATATTATGCATCCCTAAATATGGATATACATAATAATGACCAGAGGTATTGATATAGTCCCAGTTCAGACAAAAATGATCTCCTGTGTGCGATTTCGCAGTGAAAGGCTGTTTGTATCTGTGATTCAGGCTGATTTATTGTGCCGAGTTTCTCAACGTTTTCTCCTGGATGATAGAAGTGGTGTTGAGTATCCCATTCCCAGGCTGTTCTAGGGTGGTTACTGTCTATCTGAACAATAACGTGGGAACTGACTCTGAAATCTATCAGATAATGACCCATCTCTGTCAGAGGAGAAATTGCCAAGGAGTTTGCCTGCTTTTTGTGTACGGCTTTCTAATTTCATGCTCTCTCCTTCCCCTTTCGAAATTCTCCTTTTAAAGTTTATCAGACATTACATGCAAAAATACTTTATCCTGCACCAGCCTGAATTTGACCTGTGCAGGTGTGCATGACTTACCCTCAAATAGTCCTCTTCTCCACTGAGCCAGAAGCTCCCAGGGGAGGTGATCAGGTTATTAAATATGAATGGGAGAAGGGAAGGGGCGGTATATATTCCCTTTAATTTTTGTGTATTATTAAGCAGGTGGCTGAATATGATAGTGCTGGCTGTCATGTCTTTAATTAGGGGCTATTTTCCGTCAGCTCGACTTACAGTGGAGCTCTGGTGTTCATCTGGAGTTCACACGGCCACTGGCCACCACTTACTCATTTAATCCAGTCACTCCCAACAACCTCCCACCTGAACAATAATGTATCTTTAAGTCAACTTGCATTATTTTACAGGTTGCTGTTGCCAGAATCCAAGAAAATATGATAATTTGTATTAATGCTTTTAAAAATATCTTATCTATCATTTGGTGGATATAGTGCCATTTCCATCCATCCAGGATCAACGGATCTTTCTTTGGACTTCTGGTGGTTTTAAGTCTCAATTGATCATTATTGAGTCCATTCTAATATTTTGGATGCCCACCTGTTATCATTTAATCTTAGGAGCGATCGATATCACAGTGCTGATTTTCCCACAGTGCCATGGGGGTGCCGGTTTAACACTTGCTCACAGGTTGTCACAACAGTTGAGAGTGATGGTGTTATTTTGCGTGTCTTGCTGTTGTTTATTGCTCGGTTTGGGGTATTTCTAATGATTGTTGTTATTCAGCTTAACGAGGCAGCAATAATTAGCGTACGGCTGATAATTAGGCTCCACGGGACTGTAAAAGAGCAGAGGATGTGTAGGGATAGCAGAATACAGGTGGACTATCTGACCAAACCAATATTATGTAGTCCATTTATGCTTATTGTGCAAATGATAATATTTTGCAATGCACAGTATGTCTTGATATCATCCGATATTCTAGTTATTTTCTATTGATTTACTGTATTTGTTTTCATTTATTGGTATTGGTCAATATTAGAAATGTAATATTTCATGCTCATTTCTATATTACCTGTGCCGTCAACTAACGCTAGCCTATTAATCTTTAAAAACACTAGTAATTTAATAACTCAGTTAATAATTTATTAACACTCCCGTTAAATGTAATCATCTACACTTTTATTAACACAAAAAAGTACTGAAGTTTAATATCAGCAATCTATTGTAACTCATATTGGCTATAGCAAAACAAAAATGATTGACTTATCATATCAAACTGAATTTTGATATCTGATATGCATCCCTAATAACACCAGTCAAGTCCTCTGTATTTGATGTCCATTTGAAATTAAGGCCAGCAGGCAGCCATCCATTATAACTCATGGCCACTGGGGAGTTTACAGTAAAGAGTTGCTAGCTAGAAGCAGCACAGTGCTGCAATGTAACAGTAATGATGACGTAGTTGAAATGCTTGACACAGCAGGCAAAATACTGTACTAATGTCCAAATCACATGTGTAGCATTCCCTGACACTTACAACACTGCAGGTGAGTCTCCAGCGCTCTCAGTCATACAGAGTAAAAGCGAGTTGCTTATGGCTTCGATATCATATTAGATGGATTCAAATCTCTTAGTGACACACAGGCTCCCTTTTAATGAGATGATTTGAACAAGTCTCTCCTCTCCTCTCCTTTCCTCTCTGCTCCTCTCCTCTCCTCTCCTCTCCTCCTCCCTCCTGCTCTCAACATTGTGTTGGTCTATCTGATCCTGGGCTCTTTTGTTGCTCTTTGAAAAGCCCGACCCGACACTCATTATTTTCTCCTTTATCTTCCTCTCTGACGCTCTGATTAGGGTGGTCGGGTTTGACAGTCGCCTCCACAGAGATCCTATCCATTACGCTGTCACCAGGGGCAGTGTGTGTGTGTTTGTGTGTGTGTATATGCATGGGTTTGTGAGTGATAGTATCTGTGTGTGTGTGTGTGTGTGTGTGTGTGTGTGTGTGAAGTCAGTGAAAGCACATGCACAGGATTAAAGAGGATGTATATATTTCTGAATATATTTATAAAGGCCCATGTTTCTGTTTTATCTACAGGTGTATTTGCTATCATAACATCTGTGAGGACAGAAATATTAAACTGAAGGTTTTTATGTTTGTTATTGTGAGAAGTTTAAAATATGAAATTGTTGAATGAAAATATAAAATATGTATCGTTGTTTTAAATGTTCTATGAATATAGATGGAGATACAGATATGGCATTTAATAATGTATCTATGAAGGCAGACGTGTAGAGAGGCAACAACAGCTTGTGTCTAACGCATATGTGTGTGAATATGAAAGGAGTGTTTTGAAGGCTAAGTGTTCAGTGTCAACAAAAAAGTGTTGTGCGAGCATCAGGAGCCCATCTCCAGCTAATTACGCCAACCTCCTGGTTAATTAAATCCTCGTTAGAGGTGGAGGCAGAGAAGCTAATTAAACTGCTCTCTCCTTTCATAATTGCGTGATGATATAGAATCCGCATGCAGGACTGGGGGATTCTCCAGTGTTGAACGTGTTTGCTGTGCTAGTATTCTGGAGTGGAGGAGAGCAGACTGTGTGTTTTTGTTCAGTCTCTATCACTCACTCTGCATCTCTCTATGGTCTCTCTCTGGAGGCTTCTGCCTGCTCCATTGTGTCAGGAGGTGGAAGGGGAATAGGCAATATGAGCGCATGGGGCTTTGCTGATGCAGCCAAACTATTCTGGGCTATCCTCTTGGCTGTCATTTGTTGTCAAATGACCTAGTCCTGGATCTTTTGTGTTGCTGTAATAATTGTGTGTATGTGTGTGTGTGCCTATGTGTGAGAGAGGCAGACAGTGAGAGAAGATATACTACTTGAGATATTCATTAATTAACACTTGGTACAGAATTATATTCAGTGTTATTTTGTAAATTGTGAATTCTTACACACACACACACACACACACACACACACACATATATGTATGCACAGTCTACAGTATATTCTCTCACAATAAATGGTACAAACACAATGACATATTTACATTATTTGGTAACTGACTGTCTGAGACTTTGTGTGTTTGCTTGTACACTAGCTTTCAAAAGTTTGAGTTCAGTAATTGTTTTTCCTTTGCATTGGTATTTTTCTTTTATTCAGCAAGGACACATTTATACACATTTAATATAAAGTGGCTGTAAAGGCATTCATAAACTTACATCAGACTTAGATTTCAAAGAAATGCTGTTCTTTTGAACTTTCCATTTATCAAAGAATATTTTTTTGATATTGTTAATAATAAGAAATGTTACTTGAGCACCAATTCAGCACATTAGAATGATTTCTGAACGATCAAAGTTTTGCATGGCAGTGTATTTGGTCAGTGGCTGACCAAACAATGAATGACTCTTATGTTTTCTGTATATACAGCAACAGACAAATCAAATAAAGCATGTAAAGGTAACTGAAGTGAGCCCATTTCTCTCGTGCACCGAGATTTGGGACCCAGTCTGACTTTTGAATTTTAAGTTTGACAATAATTCATTGATTACATAGCCACTGATCTGAAAGTAGGTTATTATTATATAATAACCCAATGAGAATGACAAGAGAGCAATGTGATCAGGATAATGCACATAATTAAATTTGCCTATATACATTTATTTTTTTACATAACATTTTAGACAAATGCATAAATAAGTAAAATATAATGGAGGATTGAAGAAAATTTAGATATTTTAGATACAGTCCCTACAGCCCACATACTACTGATCACTTTTGGTCTTTATGATTAAGCTGGCAACATGATGCGGCGTGTTTCATCTTTGGTTGACGACTCTATGCTGAACACTCAGTTTCTGTCACTTTGATGAATGAGAGACATCACTTCATACAACTGCCCCTTTTTAATAGCATATGATCTAACATCTTTAAATAAAAGCTGTCCTTCTTTATCCATCTCTTTCAAATAAACCTCAGCCTCATGTTGGCGCCATATTTGTGTGGGTTGTTTTCAGCAGTAAGTCAATTAGAAGACTCTTCCTCGTGTAATATTGTCCTTATATATACATTGGTTGTGAAAGCCGTCTAAAGGATTGGCTGCTTTGTGTTAGCATGCTGTACTAATACAGGATTTTTTTTTTAGTGGACAGTGTAATGAGAGCATAATTTTATCCCCAGCGTAAAGCTAAAGAAAAGATTATAATGACGTTATACTGTAGCTGTAGAAATATTACGAGGCTTAAAGAACTAGAGACGAAAGCAAGTATTTTATGCACTCATATTATAGCTGAACGTAAATTTGCATTTTCCCAGGATTTATGTTTTTTTTTTTCTGGTTTTTTTTAACATTAATTTTCTCGTTATGTGTAATGGTCTGAATGTCATTCACTCTTAAATTGCATTATCATAACCCTACAAAACAAAAAATAATAAACAATGTTCACCTGACTTAATGGAATATGCGTTTTGTGGCAAAGTAATTATCTGGGTTTGCAGGAAATAAATGTGTTCTTTTACTGGATGGGACTGAAATAAATTTAAACATTAATGGGTCCCTTGATTTGCATCAAAATAGTGGGTTATTGTCCCTCAGTGTGGGCTGATATTGGATGTGCATTTCTGTCGTTCCAAACCCTCACACCCCACTTAAAACGCACGGCAAAGTTAAATATGCTGATTAGAGGCCTTATCTGCGACATGGCCCATCTCATCACTTCTGTCAATGCCTGCTTCATTTAAAAAAAAATGCATTTTAAAAACCCAGAGTGGGTAATCGAATATAAGTGAATTAGTGGGTGGCTTTTTTTCTCCCTCCCACAATTTTAACCTCAGCCAGTTGGCAGAAAATATAGCTGTAAGCAAAATTTAGTGGGGGCTTTTTAGAGGACCCGGCATCTCGGGGCATCAGGGGGCTCCTTAGAAGCTACTAGTCAATAGAAAACTTCAAGACATAAATGAGAAGCTAGAGAAAAGAGAGGGAGAGCGAGGAGGGAAGAAAAGGGCAGGTGTAGGTAGGGGGCTTTGATCCACTCAGACCTCCTTTACAATGATGACCTCATTTCAAACGCTGGGAGCCAGGAGCGGGAGAAGGAGACGCTCGACTGTTACGCACACACTCCAGCGCACATTCACACACTCAAAAAGTGGTGGGGTACAACGTTGACCCTTTCTCCCGAAAAGGGGACCAAAGAGCTTTAATTTGGCTCTGGGGAGGCCCCTGTCAAGGGACGGCTGCTCCCTGCTATCCTTAGGCTAAAATTGCGCCTCCTCCCCGGGGAGAGCAGGGGTTTGGGGCAGAGCGACGGGAAGCATGCTGGGTCATTGGCTGGTGTTGACTTTTTCACTGAGAGGCTTTTCGGTCCGTGTTGTTAGCGTGTCAGCTCTAATTAGTGTTGTGTAGTGAGGGTTAAATGAGATTACACAGTCTTCAGACCCCGCTGCTCAGCTCATGGGCATGTTAAATAGCCATTTCACACACACACACACACACACACACACACACACACACACACACACACACGCACAGAGAGAGAGTCACAATTCCAGCGTATTCCAGTCACTGACACAGTTCGGATGGTCAGAGTTCGATTGTGATTGTTAATTAAGTGATCTTTGACAGACCTCTGTTGTGCCAGCTGTGTATGGAATTATTGCTATTGTTAATGCATCAGATATTTGTTTAGACATTTTTTTTCTAACCACAGTATTTTTAGAATTGCAATTCATTTAACCAATGAATTAGGTTCCAGGTTAATTTGACCAATTTAGTGTTTTTTTGTAAATACTGATCAATCTATGAGTTTATTTTGAAATTTTGTGACTTTTTCCTCATTTTGGCTCGTGTTGTGTCGTGTACAGAATGTTGCTATTGTTTGACTTGGATATTTCTGCACAGAGGGTATTTCCATCGATGCATTTGGCAGATGGTTTTATCCAAAGAGCCAATTTTTATCAGTTCATGCATGTTCATTTTCTGGAAATCGAACCCATGATCTTGCGGTTTCTGATGTTTGAGTTTCAGGAAACACATAGAAGATTACTTTTCCTCACTTCTATTTTTTTTAAATGGCTAGTTACAAATAAAAAAGTTACTAAACTGTTTATAATATTCACAGTTCATGAAGAAAAAGTATAACAAAGATGTAATTAACTTCCCAAAATCATGTCCACACATTTATTTTTTATTTTTGTTATGTGTGAGAGGTATTAATGTTAAAGGTTTGACCTGATTTTTTGTTTGTGTGTGAACTGTTTTGAATCCAATTAGGGTACGTTTTACCGCCACTATAACAACCGTACACAGATTTTTTTACCTGTTAGAGACATATGCATTTAACCCATTAGAGACACACACACAACTGATTACAGGCTTTGCTTCTATTTCTGCAGGCCAAACGCAGAGGAAGGGTGACTGGCGAAGTCACTGACATAGCAAATCATTGATATATAATATTATTTAATGCATGAGTTCGGTGAGGCTATCTCACTGTTGTTTTTCATTTAGCTGGGCGCAGTAATGAATATATTGTAAGCCGCATTAGTCTCATGCTGAAAATCCTCATATTGAAGGATAACTTTTTCTGCCTGTGTGTGTAATAAGATTAAGGTTATTAGGAGAGGTGTGAGCCATGACCCCATGAGGAAATGAGATGGGGGATTATGCCCCCTCCTTATTTGAAAATGAACTTTATTTCAGTACTTGCATAGGGCCGCTCTGATCACACTTTCAAAGGCTAAATACACTTGTGGCTGATGATACAATCTGTGTTATGATCTCATTTCCAGTGGCATGTTTCATAACACCAATCTTTTGTGTTCCGTTACAAAATAGCTGCATAACACATTAAAAATGTCACCTAAAAGTGATGACATTTGTCTGATGGCCAAGAATGATGGCTCAAAGACATGATGGACTCACATTCTTTTGTTGTACAGAATGTTGTGGAATTTGGCATTAACAGCAAATGTAATTAGCTGATACAAAATTACTTACCAATAAAATGAAATTCTAATTGCTCGTCTTAGTACCACACATAGCATTCAAAGCACTTTGTAGAGAGCCTTGGGACAGTTAGCAGAAATTCCCTGACCCTAACAATAATTAGACAAGTAAAATACAAGTTTGGCAAAACGTTTGATAGTTTTAAAAAGTCACCATGCCTTCATGTCTCCTCCAAAGTTGTATGACTTGAAACATTTTTGTGTATGCAATGAACGTGACCAAAACTGTTTGTTTACCAACTGTTCCACAGAAGAACAAACATCACACAGGTTTGGAACGACATGCGGGCGAGTCAGTCATTTTGGGGTGAACTGTCATTTTAAGTCAAGTTATGTAGGTGGAGTTTTTTTTATAAAGAAAAAAATGGTTTGACCTCTGTATGAACTATATTTAATATTATACAGCGTAAGGATTTCATATACTGAGAAGTTTGCTGTCTCCAAACTGGAGTACAGTTATGTCCAAGTTCTTAATGATGTGGAGCATCACAACTCTCATGCTGTTTCTTCAGAGCAGCGAAGGCAGAGCGTCTGTGTAATTCTCAGAAAGTCAAGCATAGCATCCGTCACCAATAATAGGTACAGCTGAGAGCTCTGGTGCTAACAAGGCCTAAGTGGGAAAGTGGTTAACAAGGAAACCATGGCTCCGTCTCTCTAATGCCAGCCCCTTCTTTTCTTTCCTCCCCCAACCAACACTCCCCCCTCTCCAATAGCCCTCCATCCACTGCATAGCAACCATTGTGCCTTTAGCTCGTACTGAAAATGACATGTTTACTCTTGACCAATAGGACTGGTGTGCTATATTAAAAGGCATAGCATTGAAATGCATTAGCGCCGCAAGATCCGTTCATCTTGCGCTCTTTTCTCCATCATGAAATCTCTCTCACGATTTCTCTTTGCTTACATTTTCTTGTCTCTCACACTCTCTTTCTCTCTATCTCACCCCTGTTAACACCCCCTCATCTTCTTTGCCGTCCTCTCTCTCTGCCTTTCTCTAGTGTTTGGGGGTCTTGCCTGATACCCATTAGCGTTAGGGCTTATTACCTGGGTAATGAGCGACACAGTGTCTAATTAGCCGGGGCTTGGAGAAACTGACATCACTCCAGGCCTGGAGCTGCCACTGCCATTAGCAGAGCTCCTCTAAGTGATCTGTCTGTGGTCTGTTAAAACCATTACATTCATTATGGATCAATCAAAGGAAAAGGTGTTGCGGCTAATTGAGGAGTGGAACAATGCTTAAAATCTTGCCGTAATTGATGGGTAAAAAATGAAAATAAGAAAAACACCCCATCGATGTCTGTATAATGGGCATATACGCTCGCTGTGTGATGGATAGATTTTCTTGCATAATAGATGATTGGTTTCTGAGTGAACATCCTGTGTCTTTTAATGAAATTATCTTCAGCAATGCCTTAACATGTCCAGTGAGTAGAGCTGCAGCATTATTTTAAGCTTAAGTTAACTTTTCTTTGCAAATATTCCTAGAATGTCCTGCGATATCGCTATTAAGTATAACCCATAATCTAGTCACACTTTCCCTGTTTGTTTTGTTGTAAAGTACACATTGTTGCAGTTTGAGTCATTTAGAAAGTTTTGGATCTCATAATAATAATAATAAAATGTATAATTAATATCCATTATTATTATTATATTTTGTATTATATGTATTTTAAATTTTACATTATTTATTTAGAATAACAAGAATATGGAAGGTTTAATAAACATTTGCACTGACCATTTGCTGTGATGCATTTACAGGTTGTACCACTGAAAATTGTCAAAATGTCCAAACTGTTAAACTTATAATTTATAATAGTTATAATAATATTAAGGCATATAATTATAATAAAACATTATTGTTTGTATATTTTCATTATATATATTTTTCAGAATAAATCATATGTAAGGGTTAGTAAACATTTGCACATTTGTTTAATACTGAAGCATTCCTTACCATATGTCCAAATAGTTTTTTGAGAAATATCTCTTCTTTTTTTCATTTAGAACATCCAACTTCTCTCCGCCACATTTTGTCTTCAATTTAAGAGATTTGGTCAGTTAGCTCAACCAAGGCTGGAGAAGTTGATGTATTTGATGGCAGGCTTGGAGAGGAAAGTAGGACCTCTTTGGACTTAAAAGCCCCCACACGCTTTTAGATTTGACCCCACAATTTTTCTTCTCTTTTGGTCTCATGGCCTCATCTCTCTCTCCTTTTTTAGTGTCTTAAAACATACGAGGCAGCAGACAGCTCTGGACAGAGATACGAGGAGCCTTCAAAGCCGTGTTGTGACTGCTGTTTCATCTCAGTACAAAGGGTTATGCCGAAATGTGTTCCGCCTTTCAGTATGTTTTGCATGTATGCTAATGATGCATAAATAAACAGGGTGCTTTTCTCAGCACCACCATATGAATCTGTAAACAGACCGAGGAAGTTATGCCATCAAACATGAATTCACTTTTACCATGAGCTGCATCCCTGAATCTTTTTGACATGTTGACTACAAGTTCAGTTTTTTCCAGTAAACTAATGGCTTCAACATAACCTTGTAAAATAATTCAAGCAGATCGAGTTTGCCTTGGGAGTTAATTTAACCCTGATAGAACTTGATTAATTGAGTTACCATTCAATTAAACGAAATGATCGGCAGACATACGTGACTTCACTCAAACTAATCCTCATAATGAGAGCGTAATTGCCTAAAACAAGCAAATAATTCCACCCAGCAGAGCGATATCGACAAATACTAATGAGGCCTGCTAGTGAAGGGTTACTGTGTTTGTTTACACAGAGAGCCTGGGAAGAGCTGTGGCAGAGGGGAAAAAGGCAGGATTATTTGTAATTACGTGTGCCAAGTGTTTAATGCAACAGATTGGACACAATAGCAGAGGCAGAATCAGCTGCATATGAGTCCTCCATTATCCTGCAGTGGTGAAGTTAGGAGACAGATTGCCGCCGTAAGCAACACAGACAGGCTTGACACCTGCTCGCCGCTCTCCCGCTCATGCCACCACTGGGGAGAGGAAACCTGATTAACCGCGCTGTGCTAATAGAGAGAGGAAATTAACACAGCGGTATCCTGGTGAAGGAGAGCTATACTCCGAGTGGGGTGTTTAACCACTGGCAGCCAGAAAAGCCATGGTGAGAGATTAATGAACTGTGCAGTGATGGAGCTCAGAGTCGTGCTGTTGATGGGGCTCAACAAGTCTCTGTTTGGGGCTAATGATTCGGCGAAGACACTGCACACACTATGGTGTTGGATAGCGCTTTCCTCAGCCGCCGAGCTCGAATGCACATTTCGGCATAAAATTAAGGGCAGTTAGACATGGATAAACCTAATCGCTGCCTGTTGCCATGTAATCACTTTTCATAACACTATTCATTATTTGCTAGAGCGTAATGCTATTCATATTCATTGTCTGTTGTTGTGGTTGTTTGGTTAAATCTGTGTAAATATGTGTAGTTCCTATCAACATGTTGAAGTTTGTCCCATGTTTAATATGTATGAGGGAGGGAGAAATGAATTGGATTGAGTGTGCAAAATCAAAGTGACTTGCGAACTGACTCCGTGTCTGAGCGTGATGGTTAACTCTCCCGCAGTGCTTGCCTTTAGGTATTCATAAGTGACAGGTTTTCTTTTCATTGGGTATCATAAGGCATTTGATAAAGTCTAGACTGACTATAGAGTATTTCCTTAAAGTGATCATTACCGAATTTAACTTGAGGCCGAGGGAGAACCTGCTTGGAAAACATGCTATTAGATATTTGCAGCTGATGGAAGGCCTTTTCATGCTTCATGTTTTTGGAGTAGTGAGATGGTATTTGGTATCAGGCTAAGTGGGTTTGTGGAATAGCAGTTTAAATGTTATCTTGCGCATGCAGCATGCACAAATGTGTTATGTGTTAGCCTTACCGATTCCCCGTACTTTATCCTACTTGAACGAGCATCACCGTGGCTTTGAAAAGTTGTGAATTTTGATGGCAGGAGGGAGACTGAAAAGATGCTCAGAGTATTAAGAGAGGACAGGTCATCACTAGACCGGAGGCTATGTAAAAGTGTGCCATCAGATGGCAATGATGTGTCTCTCTGTGAGTTCATGTAAACTACAAATCAACAGCTTTCCACTCTGTGAAAGCCTGTCAGAAGCATGTGGTGGCAAGCTGCTGCTGCCCAAAAGCCTTGAATGGCATCAGAAGGCTGTTAGAAACATGTCTGTGCACTTATATCTTACAGTTACTGAAAAATACTCTATTTTGACAAAGTTGCGCCTGTAGTCATACTATGTAGTCATAGTGTTAACTGGAATATATTTGCTATTTTTAATGAATTATTCTAGTTTAAGCACAATAATTTACAAGAGGTATTTAACAGGCTGTTTGCTAGATATTGTTTGGTTAAATGAGTTTATAAAACAATGAAAATATACATTAAGCAAAAATATGATATTAAGTTAATTTCAATCAGTATGTAAAGCTTATGTCAAATAAAAATGTGCACAGACTGTACATCAATGATTATTTTAGATGGCTGTACTATGTAAATATCACTAGTCTTTTAAATACACTACAAAATACATTTTAGGGCGTCTCTGCTTTGTGTCTGTGTTCACCAAGGGGCCTGAAAAAGTTTGGAGACAGGGATCATGAAGACAACAAACTTTTCAGGATATATGCACAGGAGACTTAAAATGTGGCACAATAAAATGTTTGTAAAAACTCTGTAAAATGTATTTATGCATTATAGTCTACAGCAGGGCAATGTCGGTCCTGGAGTGCCGCTGTCCTGCAGAGTTTAGCTCCAACCCTAATCAATCACACCTGGACGAGCTAATCAAGGTCTTCGGAATTACTAGGGACGCAGGCAGGTGAGGTTTTTCTCAGGGTTTGAGCTAAACTGCAGGACATCGGCGCTCCAGGACCGACGTTGCCTACCCCTGGTCTACAGTATATAGCCTGCTTGTTTTTCTTTCACTTCAGCGTCAGCAGTAAAAGTGCGCTCTTTTACGAATATCCTTAAATCCTGACGAATCGCATGTTTAGGGAGACTGTTGTGCTGATGTCGGAGTGAAGGCTGCAGAGCGTTTTTCGGTGATGCTGCCGCCGGGTCCCTTCCTCAAGTTCGTTTCCAAGGAGGAGAGACGCCTCGCGCCAGGACTCCGCCCCCTTCTCCTGAATGCGCGAGCAGCTGCTTTCAAACCCAACTGCTCAATTCCATTCATCCTCGAGAGGGAACAAAAAAGTGGCTATTTATTAGAATACTTGTTTTGTATTGTTCCGCGTCACACAAAAGGGGCTTTATTATGTAAGAAGGAACCCTTTCGCCGGGAGAAACAATAACTTGAAATTGTCTTTAGAGTCTGTAATAAATGTCATTTTCTTGTCTCTCTCCTCAGTGTGTAGTGAGTGGTGGGACTGGGAGCTGGGTATGGCTGGCCTTGGCACACTAAGTGTAGATTTTAGCAAGGATGGCGTCTGGCGAGTGGCTTTGGCTGCATGGGTTAGGACAGCGATAGAACCGGTAAGGACGATTTTACATCACTGCAGATGAAGGAGAGTGTAACGTAAGTTTATATAGCTCTAAAAATAAGATTTAGATGGATATGCATTCTCGTCTGGGGAAAGTCTTACTTTTGGATATTTTAACAAATTGTAAATGAATGTTCTCGTCTCGAAAAGACAATGACGTCGCCTGACTCACTGGTTATTAGCGTTAACTGCGCCATAAAGCCTGTTAACAGAAAGCTGTGAGCAGTTTAACAGAGCTTGATCGCATGATGTGCTGTCTGTAACTGTAGCACAACTCGGATAAGAGACGTTAACGCGATTTTTTTCTCCAACGGCGGTCCGGAAATGTATTTCAGTCGGTCCAGTGTCGGCAAAGTCGCATTTTACCGGAAGACTAACCGATAATTATCTAAACACTTTAACACGCGTTCGTGTTTACAGCATTCGCTGGAACAATTCTTGACGGAAGTCCGCCAGTTTGGACCGCTTTTCTCTCTCATCTTTTTCGTTTTACATTTGCATCTTCAAAAGACAACCTGCAAGGGCAAAACTAGCTCACTGCTCCGTAAATTTGTATTTTATTTAAATAATATTTAAATAAAGTTTAGAAGTTTTAATTCAGTATGCTATTTAATTAAATGAATTACGTATCTATAGGCCTATTAAAATGTGTGATGAAGTGTCTGTTCATATGTAGCCTATAATGCTGATTAATATTGTCTCAGTTTTGTTCCCTGTAAAAAAAAAGAGGTCGTGACTGTTTATAGGAAAATAACTTTTAGTTGGAGTTTTGATCAACAGATTGTCACAACCGTATCATTTTCAAGCGTCTATATGCCAGCGTCTTACCACAGCCATTGTCAAGACAAGAAAAGCTACACAAAGGATTTAAACAATCAAAATAGGTTAAACAAGGCTACAGCAACAAACACGTTTAGCACGCTTTAATTTGAGTGAAACACTTTCCTGTTAATGAACAGTTACACACACTGGAAGCTCATATAGTCAAAAGAAGACCTGAACTACAAATATTAAAATGATTGTTTTATTAAATTTGATATTTTTAATAATCAATTCCTAATTCGCTTATTGATATTTTGGGATCATGAATTACATAGAGCAGGTTATATTCCCGTCCCCTTGTTCCATCCCCTAAATAATGTTTCGTGGACGATCGCAAACACCTGTGACATCTGAAGCTGTCACTTATTTTTTACTTTTAGGTTTGTTTCGTTCTTTTTCAAATAAGACGGACATCTCTGTAATTTGTTGACTAGTCGTATGTGTTTTGGATAACTGCTGTAACCCCAGCTCTCGCACGTGCGCTAACAGTGCCCTATTGCCCCCAGCGCGCGCAAAACAAAGACTCTGAAGAGCGCGACATTGGAGCAAAATGAGAACTGACAAGGAACGCTGTTCCTGGAGGGTCACAGAGGTTTAGCGCTCTAATCCGAAGTACAATTACATTTATTAAATAACATTATTGTTATTAAATCTATGCCTAATCTTCACCATAAAACTAACAAAACATTTGAATTATCACGACAACATTTTGAATTAAATTTAAATTTTAAGGTTAGTTTATATGGCACATTTTTATGGTTTAAATTAGAAAGTCAAATGAATACTATTCTATCTAGGTTACTAATATTATGTAGTATATAATAATTGGTCATATTAGTGCTGGTGAAGTTTGCTTTGGTGTTGGCATATTTGAAACAAAACGCATAGACTAAATACAAATGTTAAACCTTTCATATTTATTAATGTGCCATGTTAAGTACTTGTAATAAAATTGTTGGATTTCTCAAAATATTAATGGTGTTTTTTGGATTAAAATACATAACACAGAAAATAATAATTGTATCAGCATAAAATCAGTGGCTAGACACCATGACCGAGTAAATGAAAAACCATAGGCTATCTATTGTTATGAGCAATTGAAAAGCTCTTGTATTTTTGATTATTTGATAGACTATAGCCTATCGTTCTTGTCACATATTCAAAAACCCGACAACGTTCTTACAGAATATATATTCAAGTTATTTATCTTATGCAACTTAAAATCAAACTTGATAGCAAAACAATAGTTTCGACTCGTGTTTCACGAACACAATTTTGGGTCGTTCATGCGATTGTATCACATCCTTGCTCTTGTTAAATCAAATTACAGTCTAGTTTTCTTTGTTAGTTTTGCCATTCAATTTCCATGTTGCCTTTTTATTTCGAGATAACGTTAGTTTCAGAGGTTCCCATATATGCCAATTTACAGTCATCGTATTTACACGCTTCAAACTCTTAGCAGTGAACCACCAGACGGCAGTGTCTTCGATTTAGGAACCTCTATTTAAAATCATGTTGTTTACCTCTTAAAATATTGTGGTTTTCTTATTGTTTCACTTAAAGAATAACTAGCCTAATTGTAGTTCTTAGTGGGAATCGTGTGTGTTGATTATGTTTGTCGGCTCGTTTGCCAAAAAAGCTCAAAAAAGCTAATTGAATGCGAGGTGAAATTACGGTCCTTTTTATCCTATTGACGTTTTGACATTTTATTTTACCGCGTGCACTTATGAAAAATTCATTTCGACTGATTTTTTCCTTTAACAGTTTTATACTCGCAGACATTCAGCATGCAGTGAACTGTACCAACATAGCTGACAAGTAGTTGGCTACCCTTTACCCACAAAGATTTGGCAAGACGTCACGAGTGGAGCATTGGAGCTATTACACTTATTATAAAGAATTAGATCGTATCTTGTAATGTCATCTAAATGGATCAAATCTACCATTTGTCCTCTTGTTCTTTTATTGCAACCATCGAGGAGGCTCAAACTGCTACCTCAGTATTTACTCTACTTTAGAGGGGGCGGTGTTGACCCTCCGCGCACCCCGCCTACTAGTTCTTTCCTCGTTCTCGACGTCACTCGACCGAACTCCATGCAAATCGCTCCTCACTGCAACGCCATTGGCCGCTCGCTCATTTTAATCGCTGTCAAAACGCATCATATGGCCGCCGCTTTAACTAACTCTCAACTCCACTAGGAAAAGTAACTCAAATGCACGTTCAATTAATGTGGATGTGAAACAGCAGTCGGACACGACACTAAACAGGCTACAGGAGCAAAAAGAGACCACGAGACTAACAGCGAACGGTTGGGAATAAGCGAAATTCCACATTTCACCGGAGCTCCACGGGCTTGTGCGGCACCTGCTTCAAGCGCGGACTACAGAGCACCGAAAGTTCATGCTTTTTCTCTGCTAGCTGAGAACTTCTAAGCCACTTGAATGTATAGCATGATGATGGAAACGGACCTTCATTCCCCGGGACCCCAAACCAACACGAATCCGGGGCAAACGGGTCCAAACTCGGGGAGCAAAGCCAACCAAGACCGCGTAAAGAGACCCATGAACGCTTTTATGGTCTGGTCCCGAGGCCAGCGGCGAAAAATGGCTCAGGAGAACCCCAAAATGCACAACTCTGAAATTAGCAAAAGACTCGGTGCTGAGTGGAAAGTGATGTCAGAGGCAGAAAAGCGGCCCTTTATTGATGAGGCGAAGCGGTTGCGCGCCATGCACATGAAGGAGCATCCGGATTACAAATACAGACCGAGGCGCAAAACCAAGACTCTGCTTAAAAAGGACAAGTACTCTTTGGCTGGCAGCTTGCTCGGCGGCGCGGGTGGCGGGGTCGGGATGAGTCATGGAGGGGTCGGCCAGAGGTTGGAGAGTCCTGGGGGTCACGGAGGCTCGGCTGGCGCTGGCTACGCGCACATGAACGGCTGGGCGAACGGCACTTACTCGGGCCAGGTGGCCGCCGCGGCAGCAGCGGCTGCGATGATGCAGGAGGCGCAGCTCGCCTACAGCCAGCACCCAGGCAGTGGGTCTCACCATCACCACGCTCATCACCATCACCCGCACAACCCTCAGCCCATGCACCGCTACGACATGAGTGCTCTCCAGTACAGCCCCATCTCGAACTCCCAGAGCTACATGAGCGCTTCTCCATCCGGCTACGGTGGGATATCATACACGCAGCATCAAAACTCCAGCGTCGCTTCTTCTGCTGCCATCGGTACGCTGAGCTCGCTCGTCAAGTCCGAACCCAATATAAGCCCTCCGGTCACCACACACTCCCGAGGCCCCTGCACCGGAGACTTGAGAGAGATGATAAGCATGTATTTACCGACCGGCGAGTCCGGGGATCCGTCTGTGCAGAGCAGACTGCATGCCTTACCGCAGCACTATCAGAGCACAACTGCCGGAGTTAACGGAACTGTCCCATTGACGCATATTTGAAAGAGCTGATGGGAAGTGATGGGTAACGCGCATTCAGAAACACTCCACCAAAAATATTTACCTCTTTTTTTTAGATTGTCATTGAACTACTTTTGTACAGAATGTTTTATGATGTTCTTGTAAATTAAAGGTAAATATTGTTTCGATTGCAGTTCGGAGAGAAACAGAGATCTTATCAAATGCATCACTTTCAGTGAAACATTGCTTAAAAATGATATGACCGCGTTTCTGGCTACGCCAAGAAATATGCGACATACTGTTATTCTTTAAATATTTAAGTTTCTGTGCAAATTGACTTTTGAGTTGATAATAACAAAAGTCTAGCGTGAATAACTTAATGAAATGCTTTTGGAGAGCCCATAAAGATTTTCCTGCTTATTACATTTTACCAAAACGTTTGTACACGTGGATTAATGTACCAGATTTATGTTGTAATATTTCTTGTAAATTGTGAATAAGTTTTAATATTTCAAAAGACTGGCACGTCACTGCTGCTGTATATAATTTGACATGCATTCCTGCCAGTTCAAATCTTAACCTTGCGTTGATTCATGGTCTAAATAAAATTGGAGAAAAAGTTACTCTGCTCTAAATTGGTGTTAGTTTTGTTACCCGATTCATCAGACTTTGTCATTTAACATGTGTTTGATTTACCACACTATCTAGTGGACACTTTCTCTTCGTTGATTGAAGCTGATAAAATATCAGTCGGAAGATATTACTAATGCTTTTTTATTTAATACCTTTATTTTTGTGTGTATTTTACAAGCTTCATCGTGCTGCTAATGAGATATTTGAAAGCATCAAAACAGGGAAAACATATTTCTAAACAGGTCACACTTATTCTTACACGTCAGGAATACTTTTTTACAATTGATATGTTGCCTATTATAAAGGGGGAAATTATACAGGCCTGTAGAACTTTAATGTTGTTTTTAAATGTCATTTTTAAAAACGTGCTTCAAAATCTGTGACATTTTTTTGTCATAATTTTTTAATTAGTTCAAGCGCAATTGCCTTTTATAATCAGCCGTCTGCGGTAAATTAATAATATATAAATAAGAATTAAAACTGCATAGAGTTAAAAAAAACTAGAAAATACTATTAGTTATTATTGGATTTGATTAATAAAATAGGATAACGTACCTGAATATTGTTAAACTCCTTACAAATGTTCAGTGTTTTGTTACTAAAGATACAAGACTTCAGATCTATGTTTATCCATAATTTGAATTGTTTGTATACTTAAATAATTAAGATGTAGCTCTGTACAGTTCATCATTGCTTCTTCCACTGTAAACATTGATTGCTACCTAAGGTGTATAATTCTGAGTACTTGAAGCACGAAAACAAACTATCATTATGTGTTAGGCAAGGGCTTGACAACTTGCTTCACCTTTTCGTGCAATGCAATCGGATTAACTGTGCTATTTCGTCTATCACTAACATATTTACAATTCAGTTCACATTTAGTTTAACTGGCTTTTTTAACCCCTATAGCAAACCTGATGTTTAACCATAAGAGCCATAATTTGGCTTGTAATGAATCAGTTGTTTATGGGTAGATTTTGTTGTGTAAAAAATAATTTAGAACAGTAATTGACCTAGGCTATGTTAAACAGTATACATGCGTGTTTAAAAACGATCTATTTAACGATTTTTATTTTTACTCGACGTTTCCATTATTTCGTATTATTAAGAGCCCATGTTCTCTTCTAAAAGTAGATTTTATGTTTGAGTAGTCCCACCGGTTAATCAAAACTACACATTTCTGTAGTACTGCAGTAACACTGTATTGTCTCTGATTATATGAAAAGTGTAACCGTGTTCATTTCGTGTTATTTAGTTCGTTTGTTTTGTGTTCTTTATTTATATTTGAAATCTTATAGGAAGAATTCAATCGTTAAGACCTCTGTGGTTGAACACAATGTGATTTGAGGCAGAGACAGTTACTGGGATCAGCCAGCAGAGATGCTGACCTCTGGGACAGAGAGTCAAAGGTTATTACCATTACCTGCTGTCTCCCTGGGGCTAGTTCAGCAACACGTGTCAGAAGCGCAAAGCGCAACACACATGGCACCAGACGGCCTTTTCTTTTTGGGATGCGCATGTGAGGCCTTCAAGTCTGCAAGTGCCACTTCACACACTTGAAATAAATATGAAGCCGAACAAGATCAGGAGTGTTATAGCTGTAATATAGGGTACATCACAAACCGAACGTTCTTGGTGCGACATAACCTTACATTATTATTTTACAGACGACTGTACGAGTTGTTCCTTTATTATGTAGTTATATATTTTTTACATTTACATTTATGCATTTAGCAGACGCTTTTATCCAAAGCGACTTACAGTACATTGAGGTTATACAGTTTTGTCAGTATGTGTGTTCCCTGGGAATTGAACCCACAACCTTTTGCGCTACTAACGCAATGCTCTACCACTGAGCTACAGGAACACCTTTTCTCTATGATCTTATATTAAACTGTCCATTATTCTGAACCCAAACTTTCCTTTCCCCTCCACTATTGACACTACATGAGAAGGTCCACTCTTGTATTTATCTGCAGATGGAAAAACACGGATTAGCGCCGAAAATAGAGAGGCGGAGAACCAAGTCACGGCACTTGCCAGGTTAAAGAGAAGCGTTCTGGTAAATTTAACCAAAATAATTTACTACCCCGCCAAAAGAGGGGAAGGCACGCGGGGTGGGATGGGTGAATAGGATGGGACGGAGTGCGAGGTGGGAGGGGTGGCGGTGGACTCGAACCAATAAATCGTCTCAACGTGCGATACCCTTATCTTGTAGCCACCGATATATTCTGTGCTGGGAAGCCATCATCACTGCTGGCTCGTACGAACACTCCCGATCTCTTGCACTCGCTGTCCTAAATGGGGATAATTAGCATCACTTTATCACGCCTCTGCATATTTTCTCCCTTCTCCAAAAAACCCGGTACGCTGCTATTGGCCGCTGCTCTGTCACAGAAGATTACGGAGACCGATTGCACGGAACGAATGTGCTGAACGAGATTAGGGAGGAATAGAAATAGCAACTGGGCCAATAAATTCCTCGCGAGGGCCTTATCGTGCAATTACACGTTGACATGTTTAACAATCTTGCTGCCTCTTAATCCTGCGCCCTTCCAAGAGGCGAGATGCTGCGCCGTAATTTCTGCAGCCTGCGATTCCGGAGCAGTAATTTAAGCATGTATGCAGAACGCCACGAAAAAAGCAACTTTGTTCAAACTTTTATTTACCAAAATGTTGCTGTCTTTCAGTTAATTATAAATGATTTGTTCCCCACCGTGACCAACAGTCTCTTTTAACAGCGCCAGACACAGACCAGGGGCCCGGGTATTGTCGCATGTAAATCAGCCCCATAAGTTTCAGTACGATTTTGGTCTGAATTGCGTCACTATTGCTCGGAAGCGCAAACAGTAGGCTAATTCAGTGGACTAATTTAGTGATGCACCCATGGGATTGCTTTTCACAGATTTTCTCGTGTTGTTGTGCATCACTGAGAATCCAATTACCATTATAAAACAAGCGCTGTTCAGAAAGTCCAGACTGCTTTATCTAAGAAAAATGCAATTTTTCCGATGCAAGTCTATATATGTATTTTCAAGGTGCTTATGAAGCAAACTTCTTGTATAATAAACTAGCCTTTTATACCTTAACTGTCTGTTTTCTTCTCTCTCTCTCTCTCTCTCTCTCTCTCTCTCTCTCTCTCTCTCTCTCTCTCTCGCCCTCGTGTTCGGCAGAGAGGTCTGTGTAAGGATGATTGTGAGAGACTCTGCTGGAATTTGGCAGGCCCGCTGCTTGGAGAGGCGCCCCACGCTGTGACTCCCATTCAGCGGTCCAGCGCGCTGTGAGGTTGGGAAGTTTCACTGAGCCGTGCACTCAATGGCTCCACAAAGCTGATTACAAGCCCCAGCGAATTCCTGAAGGGACCGGGCAGCCACGCAGGTGTGCGGGAAACCGGGGCAACCCTTCAGAGTTACAGTGACAGAGCAAATCAAGCCGGGAGACCACACAAAAAGCAAAGCGTCCCGCGAAGCCGCCAGGAATTTGGTGGGAAAAGAACACCTTAAATGTCCTCTCCCTTGTGAGCGACAAGGGAAGAGAGGAGTAACTTTCCGAAGGCCTATTAAAACGATGCCCAGTCTCCTCAGGACAGTGAATTGAAATGCCTGTAGCTACCCTTAGCATCAGAAACGCATTTCTGTTTTCATATTTGCCATATGCCTTCTGAATAGGCCAGTCAAGTGTCTCGTATAAGATGGGGTTCGGGGTTAACGGCGATTCATAAAACGTAAAGGCCTGCTCTCCCTCACCGTGCACAATTCATTTCTCTGGTGCGAAAAATCTACATCAATGAAGCAGACAGCGTATTTAATTAGAGCGGAGTCTAACTATCAATTACTCAGGAAAAACACAGGATCCCCAAGGACCGGTAATCAGCGCGCCAACAGTCGGCCGCGCGCTCATTACAGCAAAGCGACAGGCGGGAATAATAATCAGGGCGCGGCGACGCATCTGCCTACACTACAGTATTGCCACTGCTTCCTGTTGCCTCTCACAAGTTTAATAACTCGTAGTTTTTGCTCAGTTTAACCCAGTGGTAGCTCACTTGTGGGCGAAAAAACTATTTTTAATGATTTTGCTCTCCGAATAAAATTAGGCCCATGTCATTTCTCTTTTAGTCTATATGCTTGTTCACTTTACATAAAAGTATTTAATTACAACAGTGTGTAACAATTTTATTTTGCCCATTCCACGTAAATTTGTAACACAGAGGTTTACTTGGTGTTCATTTTTGTTTTAGCATTTTCAGCTTCCAGCATGTTTTTGCATAAGATTGAATGGAGAGAGTAGTATTGAAATAATTTTAATGTTCATTTATGTGTTTTAGAGCAATATGAAACAAAGGAGAGGCTTGTTAGTGTTTATTGCTGTGTTGAGGCTTAAGAAGAGGTTATGTCATGTTTAAGTTTGATCTAGGAGGGAAAAGTATAATATACACCCCCTCCCCTTCATTTTAATTAGGTTAAAACCACTGTCCACAATTAAACTTTTAAAGTAAAATAATTACTTATGGAAATATTTGAAATGTAACATCAAAATACCGTGTATATATGTAGTGTTCTGATGTGTTCTGCCAATCTTTCCTCAGTTTGAGCGAGGGCTCAGTCTTACTTTATGCGGCTAATTTAATCCTCCGCAGAGTCAACGAGGGCTAATTGAGATCAGCGGGGCGCAAACACCCATTCACAATCGGTTTCTCCCGTGCCCCGGATTGTCCCGTTAAGCCGTTTTGCGTGGGGTTTGGGACTCGGAAGTAACCATATCGTGGCAGTCTATAGATCAAGACTATGTTGGCTTTGATTCCTGAATTATACGAATGGCAAAGGTCTCTGAGATTTAGGCATGTTTGAGTTCCCATGCTTAGCCTTATAAATATGCTATAAATCTATTCCAGTCTTGGCCTCACCTGTGTCCTGTCACCCCTGCGGTCCTCATGTGATTAGAGGACAAAAGCACTTACCCGGCCCGGCTATGGTAGTCAATCAACCACAACGGACTATGCTAATTGAGGGGAAAGGCGAGAGGAAGACGAACAGTGATCCCAATTGTTCGGCGAATTTCACAGCTCAGCGCAGCTGCAATGCTACTGTTCTCTCCCAATACACTCTTCCTTCACTTCCAACACAACGCTACTGTAAGCCGAAGTCTGTGCGAACTTGAAATACTCGCGATTTTCCCTTACAATTTTACAGCTTAGATCAAAAACCATCTTAGGCTACAGCCGAAGAGATAAATGAGACGCGCGCTGAAGTTTTTGAGGAGCTGTCCAGGTGCTGAAATGAACGCGACTCAAACACACGTCCGCATACGTTCTCTTTGGGATAGTACAAGCGATAAACTTTCAAATAAATCTAAGTTAATATGTTTATCAGTAGCCTACTAAATAGTAATGCGTTTTCTCTTTCTTCCCGCCTCTTTATACATCGATTAGCCTGGCCTCTGCATACTACTCTCGTGTGAGTCCTTTTAATTTAAAATCGATGGTCAAAGGTAGTGCCTCAGGTTTTTGGACAAATCCAATAAAGAATATGAATATGTTAGTCCTGCCTGTCATAGCGAATTAAAATTTGAACACAAAGTAATTCACCTATCACTTGATAATAATAGCCTAGGTATTTTAGCACAAAGGCAGACTTGAATTCGTTTATGCAGACACAGATTTTGAGTAGTTATTTGGAAAATCAATTTACAGTGCCATTTTACAAGCCTAGTTACTTGGTACTGATCAGCCTTTGTTTTTGTTAGGCTTTCTCCAATTTTTCAGTCTGAGATCAAATATGTGCCTAGAAAACAATTTGTGGCAAATATACAAAAAGAATGACAACTTTAACTGTAAATGACTTTTTTCTCGCATCTAGTTTGACCCATTTCACAAGGTGCCCTTCCTCTCAGCAGGGGTCAGAAAATAGGCCTGAGAATTGTTTGTGTTTTACCGCTGCTGGAGTCCCACTGTGCTTCTGTATTTTGTGATGGGATAAACTTTGACTGTGTCTGATTGTGTTGCTTTTACATCTGAAAGAGGGAGAGAGAGACAGAAAGAAACAACAATAAAAGAAGTTGATGTTTATGGATTGGTCATTGATTTTGTTGCTCTTGGCTGTATGGGCCCCCTTTTTTAAGAAAGACAGGCACAGATATGGAAGCGTGTACAGCAGCACGGGCTAAAGCCGTAGCAGTGGATGGAGTCCGCGTGGACAGTCAGTGACAGTTGAAGTACCCGCACTGAGGACTGCGTGACGGATTGGGGGCAGCGGGGTTAGGGGGTGATAATGACACACCCCACTGAGTGTTATTACTTAAAGACTGTGCAGAGCTGAAATGGCATTGTAATGGGATGGGGCTTTTTGCCACGTTTTCACTACACTGGGTGCTCTAGCTCAGCAACTTACTTCCCACTTCTGTGTCCTCTTTTGTCTGCTGTGTACTTGCTTCGCTGCTGCTGCTGCTACCCCCGTCTATTTCCCCATCCTTCCTTCTTTCACACTAGTCTATTCTTTTTAGTGTCTGCTTACATGCATTACAGAGACTCACTTTCATGCATGCATGGGTTCCTGGCAGAATACGCAGAAATTTGGTGCATAATTTTTTTTGTTCTTCTTCTAACACTGAAAAAGCTTATGTGTGTCTGTACTAGCTTCAGTGCACCTTACTACTGAACACATGGTCTGTCTGGCTCAGATCAAGACTGGGGCTCTATAACGAGCTTTAATGAGATCCCCCGCAGCATGACTCAGGCACATGTACTCAAGTTATCGTAAACTAAATAGAGATATCTTTTCTACTCAAAGCATTTACCAAAATGTATGTATTTTTAGTTTTGCAGTGTATTGCCCTCAATGTTAGGGGAAAAATGGGCATCAATACATAGTGTCCTTCTATATGAATGGACAACTGTAAACATATAGACTGTATTGTTTTTAATGTGTTTGCAGTTAGCTTGAGGTCTGCAGCGACAAGCCCCTGGTGTGAGTAAGGTTGCACTCATATTGTGAATAATACGCAGCTTTCACTCTAATTGTTTCAGCACTTACATATAGATGGACTCCCTGTGTTCATATACAAAGGTTCTTTTGGCCCTTGTGGTTACTTTCCTCAAATACTTAAAAATGCATTTAGATTGAGTTCAATCTTCAGGTCAATCAGAATGACCAGCCACCTTTCATTGTGTGAATGTGTGTGTTTATTGAATTAACACACACACACACACACACACACACACACACACACACACACACACACAGCCAGAATATAGTTTGTTTCACTGAATAGTGTTTGTTTGTTTTTTAATGTTATTAATTCTAAGACGCACTGTTCATTGTAATGCTACACTTGCTATTACATCAGGTTGAACTTGAAAACCTTAGACTTGGTCCTTCATCATTCAAATGGCAAAGGTGACTCCAGAAATATTCATAATTTTTCTAGGCTAAAAATACAGAATCAGACACACATGCTTACACTCTGACAACATACATTTTTAAATATTGTATTTTATTAAAAAATGTATTTCATGTTTAATTTATTATTAATCATTTATAAACATAGGAGCTCAAATGTGTGCATTTCTGGATTTACATATTTGGTAGTCCATTACCATATTTGATGCTAAATTCAATTTTTATATGTGTGTTTGTATACAATATTTATAATTTGTATGATAATATAAAACATTACTTTTCTGTCACAAGATCTCCTGCAATCAAAAAACAGAACATGATTTAAAAATATCTGATGTGGTCATATTATATTGGCATTAACACAGGATGATTTGGATTTGAATCATCTGGCTGTAATAAATAGAAAGTTTAACAGTTTGAGCATTCACACTGTCTTCTGACCGAGTAACTACCATGGACTGTCCAGTGGATGACTTTTATCTTTCCCTGTTCACTCTTTTTTAATTACTTGCTAGTAATAATAAAAGTAATTCATCTTCAGAACATTCAGCCAGTATTCTCATGCATTGAGGCCAAACTCCCAGCGAAAATGTGAGCTGTGTAAAATGAGCTATTACTGCGGTGATTCATGCACATGCTGGTCTCTGTTTCAGTCAACTCCTTGTGCGTATGCATATTACTCTGGCCCTGCACCTCTAATGTGTTTGCTGAAAAAAAGAGTAATGCAGTTTCTGTGAAGAGTAACTTAAACACAATGACGACTTTATGGCTGATGGACTTAATACGCTGAGCAGCGGAGCTGTTGTAAAAGGCTCTGTTTCTAATGTGGCAGTATTTCTCTGCAGGGCTGACGAAAAGCTGTTATTCCTCTCTTGAGGCGCAGAGCCAATACCTGAGACCTCTGCCAAAAAAGCCAATCCTTTTACACTGTTCGGCGAGAAATCTTTTAGTGTACGCAATACACAGATGCAAACAAAAATCCATAGGCATTTTGTCTCTCTCAATCAAAAACACGGGCAAATACACACACAGTTTGGTGATTATTTTAAGTAGAGGAGATTAGGTTAATGAGGGGTCAGGGGGTGACCATAAGAAACAACGATTCAGTTTCCTCTGGATGTCACTGATAGCTCTTACTGCAGCTGACCTTTGACACCCTTTACAGTGAGTGATCAACAGACTCAGCCATTTAGATGGACTAGATTACATTATCAATTGTGATGGACACAGGATCCTTTTTACAAGGGTCACTGAAATATAGCTTTCAATGATAACCAAAATCGCAGCTAAAGAGGATCCATTTGTAACAATGACCTACACACTGACACATTTCAGTTTTAATCATAACAGTTTCTCACCTTTTGATCTAATTACACTGAAGTTCAAAAATGTATAGTTTAGGTGTTTTTTATGTTTGTGAAAACATGCTCACCAAAGCTGCATTTATTTGTTCAAAAACAAAGTAAAACAGTAATATTGAGTAGTGCAGCCATGATGTCAAAACCTGCAAGACTAAAGGCATCTTTACACAGGCATGTTAATGCTCTGTGCCTGCTCAAAATTCAGTGCCACATAAAAGCCAGACTAAATTATGTCTGACATGACCCACGTCAGCTCAAGCATCAAAAGAGTTGTAATTGTTTTATAAATGTTTTTATACAACATCTGAGCAGTATTAAAGGGTTACTTCTCCCCAACATAACAATTTTGTTATTAATCACTTACCATCATGTCGTTCCAAACCTGTAAAAGCTTTGTTCGTCTTCGGAACACAATTTAAGATATGTTGGATGAAAACCAGGAGGCTTGTGACTGTCCCACTGACTGCCAAGTATATAACACTGTCAATGTCCATAAAAGTATGAAAAGCATCATCAGAATAGTCCATCTGCCATCGGTGGTTCAATTTGAATTTAATGACAATGTAGTGCCATTTTGGAGAATATCCGCTGGACGCAAGCAGCGTACGTTCTTGTCTGTCAACTGTGCCAAACGGATACGTCTTCTACGCTTGTTTACGCTTGGATTTGAATGAAAACAGTGCATCCGGTGTGCAGCTGACACGGCGTACACTGCTTACATCCAGCGGATAATGGCGCTGAATCAGAGGAGACGGATCGTTGAATAAAGTTGTTGAATAAAGAAAAAGTGTTCTTGTCGCTTCATTAAAATCAGATTGAACCACTGATAGCAGATGGAGTATTCTGGCGATGCGTTTCATACTTTTCTGGACCATGAAAGTGTAATTTACCATGCAGTCAATGGGACAGTTAAAAGCTTCCTGGTTTTCATCCAAAATATTTTAAATTGTGTTCCGAAAACATGTTTACATGTTTGGAACGATATGGGAGTAAGTGATTAATGACAACATTTTCATTTTGGGCTGGAGTATCCCTTTAAACAGTGGCGTAGCTATGGCATAGATTCAATGCAGAATGCCGCTTCAGAAGTGCTTTTGTGTAAATTTGGTGAAATTCACCAGTGGTTCCCTTGAGATTTCCCTAATGGGGTTTTTCAGTTTATGAGTAAACTCAAGTTTGTGGTTAACATAATATGACAATACTTTGACATTTTGCTCTAAAACATAAACTGCAAACACTGTTTTTATGTAGTTACTTATTAGAAACTAGTGCTGTCAAACAATTCAATCGTGATGAATCACATCGAAAATAAAAGCTTTTGCTTACATAATATATGTATTATACTCTGTATGTATATATAAATACACACACATGCATGTGTGTGTATATATATATATAGAAGAATGTTATGTTTATATATTAAATATATTTATGAATAATGTAAAATATAAGAATATAAATATACAAATGTATGTACATGCAAATATTTTCAATATATATACTGTATGTGTGTGTATTTATATATAAATAATAAATATACACAGTTCACATACATATATTATGTAAACAAAAACTTTTGGATGCGATTAATCATGATTAATAATTTGACAGCTCTATTAGAAACATAATATGTTTCAAAATAAACATACATTTGTCAAAATTCATGTTTTTGGCATGGTTGTGTCTTGTGTGTAATTAATGTTGTAGATCAAAACATCAAGTATCGTCTAGTTATGTTTACCACAGGCTTTATTTTACTCATGAATTGAAAAGCCTCATTACATCAATAGAAATCTAGAGGAAACCAGTGGTGAATTACTCTTGAGTTTTGATATCATGGCTGTAGCACTCAACTTTTTATTTTTTTATTTGTAAAATAATACTTTTCTATGCTACTATATTTTAAAACGTAATGTATTGCTCTGATGGCAAAACTGTATTTTCAGCATCATCACTCCAGTCCTCAGTGTCACATGATCTTCAGAAATCATCCGGCTGATTTGGTGCTCCAGAAAAATGTATTATTATAAATGTGGAAAACAGCTGTGCGGCTTAAAAATAAATGAACATTTTATTAAGAAGGTTGTATTAAATCGATCAAAATTGACAGTAAAGACACTAAAAATGTTACAAAAAATATATTACAAATAAATGCTTTTTTTAAACATTCCTTTGATCAAAGGGGAAAAAAATATGGTTTTCAAGAAAATATTAAAGGAAACAAACCCTCTACCAACACAGAAGAATGGAAAAGTATCCTTTCCTGTGTGAAAAGGCAGACCTGAATTTCGCACCTCACTTTTCCCCCTGCAGGCATAGATGAAGTCATAGATTCTTTTATCCGTCTCTTTTTCCCGCACCTCTTTCTCGTTCCCCAGAAGTTTAACGATAAAAGCTGAATCAAGTGTTATAGGCCACAGGTAAAACTTTAACAGACCACTTCATGAGATAACCTTGAGCATATGGTTAGATTAACGTTACTTTAGAACATCTCTCAATACCGTACAGCTCCATAACAGGACATAAATGCCAAAACACATAAAAATACACCTCAATTTGCTACGAAAATCAATCAGTTCATACATTAACATAATTAACTGCATACACATTATATGACTTTTCACGTCTCGCTACTCTCTGACCCACCGTTCTAAAGGTGACTCCTCAAATAAAGGACGGCTGCGAGCGTGAATGCGACCGCGTTGTGATCGTGTCATGTCCATACAAGTTTTCGAAGTCTTCTGGCTTCTGTGTGAGTTGAAAAGAGTAGATCAATTTCTAATAAACTTCTTCAATAGACCAATTTTGCCTTTCACTGGCTGCTTTGAAAGGCTCCAGTTAGCATTTAGAGAAAGAGATGGAGAGTGAAGGATGATTACAGAGGAGTACAGTATGCCACTGAAGGTCATCACTCAAGGATAATGAGCGCTGTATTGAAACTACACCTGTTCCCACCGTCTCTTTTTCCAAGCCAGTCTACATGAGTGAGAGTTCACTAAATCATATTGATCTCAAAACAACACGACTGATTGATGGCTGCATTTCAGGGTACGCAAAAGTCCCATGTCCTTTCAAAGCAAAGAAAAAGATTATCATGGGTGTAGAAAAATGAGAAATTTAGATTGATATAAAGGGGGAGGCTGTTAAGCTGCATTTGATCACATTAAAATCCCTCATACTATTATCGGTACAACATTTGTAAACCTAATTTATTTTTGAGGGCATGCAATTAACTTCTCCATGTTACCAGCAACAGCAGTACTAACAACAAAGATAAATAAATATATGTATTTTTTTATAATTGTTTAGTTAACATTCTTCAGTAAACAAACAACCAAAAGAGTTGAGCATTGAAGACTGTCACCTTATGAAACGGTTTTAATGCATGTGTTTTAAATTCAGTTTTTTTTCACTGTGTGTGTGTGTGTGTGTGTCTGTCTGTCTGTCTGTCTGTCTGTCTGTCTGTCTGTCTGTCTGTCTGTCTGTCTGTCTGTCTGTCTGTCTGTCTGTCTGTCTGTCTGTCTGTCTGTCTGTCTGTCTGTCTGTCTTCTGTCTGTCTGTCTGTCTGTCTGTCTGTCTGTCTGTCTGTCTGTCTGTCTGTCGTTCTGTCTGTCTGTCTGTCTGTCTGTCTGTCTGTCTGTCTGTCGTTCTGTCTGTCTGTCTGTCTGTCTGTCTGTCTGTCTGTCTTCTGTCTGTCTGTCTGTCTGTCTGTCTGTCTGTCTGTCTGTCTGTCTGGTTCTGTCTGTCTGTCTGTCTGTCTGTCTGTCTGTCTGTCTGTCTGTCGTTCTGTCTGTCGTTCGTTCTTCTGTCTGTCTGTCTGTCTGTCTGTCTGTCTGTTCGTGTCTGTCTGTCTGTCTGTCTGTCTGTCTGTCTGTCTGTCTGTCTGTCTGTCTGTCTGTCTGTCTGTCTGTCTGTCTGTCTGTCTGTCTGTCTGTCTGTCTGTCTGTCTGTCTGTCTGTCTGTCTGTCTGTCTGTCTGTCTGTCTGTCTGTCTGTCTGTCTGTCTATCTATCTATCTATCTATCACACACTTTTTTTAAAGTAATTTATACAGTAATTTGTAAAAATATTCAGTCATTACTCCAGGTGTCAGTGTCACATGATCTTTCCAAATCTTATAAATCAATTTTAATATGTGACCCTGTACCACAAAACCAGTCATAAGGGTCAATTTTGTGAAATTGATATTTTATACAAATCTGAAAGCTGAATAAATACATAAAATAGCTTTCCATTGATGTATGGTTTGTTATGATAGGACAATATTTGTCTGAGATACAACTATTTGAAAATCTGGAATCTGAGGGTGCAAAAAATCTAAATATTGAGAAAATCGCATTTAAATTTGTCTAAATGAAGTCCTTAGCATTGCATATTACTGATCAAAAATTGAGTTTTGATATATTTACTGTAAAAAATTTACAAAATATCTTCATGGAACGTGATATTTACTTAATATCCTAATGATTTTTGGCATAAAATAAAAATCTATAATTTTAACCCATACAATGTATTGTTGGCTATTGCTGCAAATATACCCTTATGAATGGTTATGGGTCCAGGGTCACATATGCTGATTTAGTGTTCAAAAAACATTTAGTATTATTATCAATGTTGAATATTTTAGTAGACGATTTTTATGATTCTTTGATTAACAGAAAGTTGAACAAAACTGCAGTTATTATAAAAAAATGTTTTAATATTTTTTATAAATGTCACTTTTACTCAACATAATAGTAAAAAACACAATTATATATATAGAGAGATCTTGAGTGAGCTGATGGTGTATATATTTTTTACATGACAGAATTGTTTGACATGACATAAAACTGCCTTGCAATGTAAAACACAAACAAAAAAAGCTGATTCGTAACGTAACGGTCATCAATGCTTGACACTTTTGGTCAACTAATGCAGAGAAATGTCTTATTTCCTCCTTGCATATTTCCTGATGTATTTTATGTAATCTGAGGTGAACGGCCATAATGGGATTAGAGGCGGTGCTGCTGAACCCAGCGCGGCCTGCTACCAGCTCACTCAAGAGAAACACACAGTTATCACACAACAGCAGATTGTTTTGAACTACTTATGAAAAAACGGAGCATCTGAAGACAGAGGCACTCTTGCCAGCGTGAGCTGGTGTTAAGTGCATGGTTGTTCCCGTTGTTTAATTTAGCATCTGCAGAATTCCCAGCACAGTTAAGGTGCTTTGGAAAAGGATTAACTGTTGCTGGCACCGGCGAGCAAGCCTCGCAGATTTTCCCCTAGCAAGAGAGTACAAAGAAGAGGAGGAAGAGGGAGAGGGAAAAAGGGAGAAAAGGCAAATAGAAACCACAATAACAAGTTGTATAAACACGACCTGAGAGTGAGACGCGGGTAAAAGTATATCTAAACAACAATTATCCCTGAAGGAGGAGGCTTTCACTTGCCTACTTACAGTGTCCTATTACATCAGATGCTTAATTTCCGTCGCTCTCTTCTACCTAATTCCCTCCACCTCTCGCTCAGTGCCTTGTTTTTCTCTAATCATATACTCCTTCATTCTGTCCTGTAGCGTCCAGCTGTTTTCTAATGGGTGTAATTAGAGAGGGACAATATGGAAAAGCTCAAATCAAAAGATGCATGCTGATGCATCTAAAGTGTCTTTCCCAAATTATTTAGATAATTTGAGTTTTGTCTCAATACTTAATATAAATCCCTCAGTATTTTTTGTCCAAAAATTCAAAGTGAGCACACCATAGCTCCAGAAATAGAAAAATATTTATGTTCTCACCACAGGTGACGTTTTGAGCTTTAGACGCTCTTCATCAGACAATGAATATAAAGAATATAAGCGAATAAAATACAATCACATCTGAATGACTTAAAATATTAAGTATATTCTTTTAACATCTTCATATGCAAGAAATGATCTTAGCATCAGACGTATTTTTCCTCCTTCAGGAATGTGTGCGGACGATTAATTATTTTAATAATTTAAAGTCTCTCTGAATTCAGTATGATCATGAAGCATGCCTGGCATGATGTGTCCATGACATTGTGTCCACAACCTGAGATTTGGATGAAGATGAACACATAGTGTTTATAAAAGCAAGCTAACTTGACTTGAGATATTTGCCAGGACACTGTGATATCTTTTCTACAACCTTCAAAAATGTGCAAATATAATTGAAGTCAGCCTAATCAGAAATAGTCATAAAGTAAGTTGGCACTGACCTTGATACAGGGAAAATAAATAGTGACATTTTTTAAACCAATTTATTCAAGTTTCCAGAGACGGGTCTGTTGTGACAAATGATTTAGTCTGGGAAATTTGTAGCTGTATTCAGATGCTCATCTGCTGTTCCTCTGCTTATATTCCTTGTTTCTGGAGCAGAGAAACCAGATCCGGCCTGTTCGTAGAACTGCAAACAAAAGCACTTGACTGACGGCCAGATTTCTTCTCGTGGCTGCGCTCGGGTTTCCACGCTCCCAGTATGACGCTTGAGAGACGGCAGGTAACGCAATCTCAGGTGTGCTCGGGGGCGTGGACGGCCCTTTTCTCCTTCTTCACCTTGATCACCCGCAGCGCAGCGACAAACACGGCTCCGTTTCAACCACTTATCCTGCTCCGCTGAAATAATCATCTGATCAGCTTCCTTCTCGCTCTCCCTCTCTCGCACCCTTCTCGGTTTCTCTCATTGGTTTCCACTCTTTATTGTATGGAAGTACAGTCTGTATTTTCACCCTTTGTCTGTAATTATTCTGAAGCTAAATGAATAAGGCCTAAATGTTAGTGGAGCTGGTTCCTCCTTTTACCCCTATGGAAGGTGGGATACACCTCCTGGATGGTGTATGCTCTCATTAGCATGTGGCACTTTTGAAAGTTAATAGTACACTTTTAAAAATAAAAGTTACAAAAGTGGGTTTTCATAGAAGAACCCTATTTGTTTTCCAAAAGAACCTTTCAGTAAACATTTCTTAAAATAACCTTTTTTCTTAATAGGCTGAAGAAACTTTTCCACTATTTAGCGTAATGAAACGGTTCTGTGGATGTTAAAGGGATAGTTCACCCAAAAAATGACAATTCTGTCATTAATTACTAACCCAGCTCATGTCGATCCAAATCCGTAAGACCTTCGTTTATCTTCGCAACACAAATTAAGATATTTTTGTGGAAATTCGAGAGCTCTTTAACCCTCCATAGACAGCAAGGGCTCCACCATGTTCAAGGCCCAGAAAGGTAGTAAGGACATCATTAAAACAATCCATGTGACTGACATCAGGGGTTCAACCGTAATTTTACAAAGCTATGAGAATAGCTTATGTGCAAAGAAAACAAAAATAACGACTTTATTCAATGATTTCGATATGATATCGATGCGTTGATAATGGCGGAGGACTGTTCCGGATGAGAAGAAATCGTTGAATAAAGTAATTATTTTTGTTTTTTATTCTCGTAGCTTTGTAAAATTACGGTTGAAACACTGATGTCCAATGGACTATTTTAATGATGTCCTTACTAACTTTCTAGGCCTTGATCATGGTGGGACCCTTGCTGTCTATGGAGGGTTAGAGAGCTCTCGGATTTCATCAAAAATATCTTAATTTGTGTTCTGAAATAAATGAAGGTCTTACGGGTTTGGAATCAACATGAGGGTGAGTAATTAATGACAGAATTGTCATTCATGGAACCATCAACGCCAATAAAGAGCCTTTATTTTTAAGAGTGTAATCCAATATAATATTATGGATGTTCGGAACCCACAGCATAAATTCCTGGGACTTTGAAATGCTGCTTTCGGTAATAATTTTGTTTGCTCAAGTATTCTTGGGAACGGCACAGTACGCATTCCTACGCCCTAACACAAGTGTTGACAAACAAGCACATATGATAGAAGTGAAATTGAGGGCGCCTTTTACGCATAATGTATAAATGTCATTTTTGTGATTAAATATGAAAGCTTTAAATCCATCCTTTCGGCTCGCTAGGTATACTGTATATTTTTGAGAGGGCCAACTCCCCGGCGTGCAGTATTTTAGAGTGCCCATTTAGCCGGGCCCCCTGCTCTCCTGACAGCTGATGGAAAAGGCAGTGTAACAATGAGCCCCCACCGTGCCTCTCTGCCTGCCCCCAACCACCAGGGGAAGAGGAAGCAGCGGCAGCCGTGTGACACATTATTCTGTCCCCCCGGAACCTGCAGCCAGGCCAAGCCCCCCCTCCGGGTTCCCTTGGACCTCTAAGTGCCAAGCCAGGGACTGAGTGACATTTCCAGAGTCCTGACCTTTGTTTTTCCATTGACTGGGAAGACGTTTGAAGGAGGTACAGTGCACGCTGGTCGACTCTCGGCGAATGGCACACACTCGCAATTACACACATGGTTTTAGAGCTGCTCGCACAAAAGGAGAACCGAGCGCTATGCTGTCACAGAGCTTATGCGAAAGAAACACTATATCTGGTTTACATTGGATTTTAACTACAGCAAATCTGGCTAAAAATGCATGGCAAACTTAACTAGACTAATGAAAGGTAACCTCGGTGCACTTTGACTAAACTTTAAGAGCAGAATTTAATAATCTCAAAAATGACAACTGGAGACCAAATCATGGCACATTTTGTGTTTCTGAAAAGCTCCCCTCAAACTGAGGTCAGATTATTGTACCATTCAGCGTTACATAGAAATGTCTACCGCAAAATTCATTCGGGAGGCATGTTGGTTTGAAGTATGGGTTCTCGTAGGACTACATTTAAAAGCAAAACAGGAGAAAGGAAAGCCTCATGCGGAGAAAATGGCATAAAATGGAGTGTACTGCAGTGTTGATAGGTTGAGTCTTGGGCTTTATTAATGATATAAGCTGTGGCCAGTGCTTTGGTCAAATCAGACACCTGCTATGGCTGCCACACTCCAAGAACGGTGACATCACAGGGAGCAGGACAAGTCAGATCCGCTGTTAATCGCTTACCTTAATTGAGTGCTCTGCTGAGATCCAAATTGCTCAGTACAATCAAGACTCATTTAAGAGACCCACCATGTGCTCTTAGGCCATGATGAGATATTGCCTTCATTGCCTGTTGTTTCTGAATATTAGCCTTCCTTTCAATATGCCCCCTACATATTCGCTTTTTTACTTCTACCCTTCAGGTTGCTGTTTTTACTGGCTGTGGTTTTCTCTAATTTCCCTGAATTCCAGGTGGGAGAGGAAGCTATTGTTTTCGAACATCCTGGTTCCGCTCCTCATTTGTTCCCCACTAATTCCAAAGTGGCAGAAAGTATGGACCAAAGTAAGTCTTTCTTTTTCTTCCCATATCTTGTATCACTTTGAAGGGGTTTATTTTGCAGAATGTTCTGCACAGTATCCAGTGTATGATGTGGCTGCTCACTGCTCTGAGGTCATTTTTACTATATAATCGATAACTGAGATGCAAGATGGCATCAGTTCTGGTTGTGAAACGAGAGTGTGAGTCCGCGGTGTGATTGATCGATGTTTGATAGCTGGATAGTGCAACTGACCAATCAGAATCAAGTATTCCAGTGAGCCGTGTAATATTATTATCAGAGTGCTCGCTACTAATAGTGCTGTGACACTCACGCACTTATTCGAACTTAAAGTTCTGCCTGTGCAACCCAATCTCATGGCAGTTCATACATGTTTTACGAGGTGGCTAATTTTTATACATTCGTACGACCTCACTTGTATGATTATTGCTAAATCATATGCATAGTAGTCAACAAGTGGAATCAAAAGCCTTTCATCAAAGTTGTCCTAAAACCTTAAATCAAAATGCGTTCCCCAATTCGTATTAATTTTTTTACGAGTTCCCCAATTTACGAATAAGAAATACGAATGACCTACCCCTAACCCTGACCCTAAACCTACCCGTCACTGGGGTCTAGAAAAATCGTACCATTGAGGTCGTACGAATTGGTAAGAATTAGCCACCTTGTAAAATTCGTACGAATTGGTCGTGAGATAGCGTTGGCCTGTGTCAGAGCTGTTGTCTCTTCTCTGAATCACCCCACAGTCAACACGAGACATCTTTACACAGCTGAGTAAAGGCTGCTCTGTGCCGGCTAAAAGACTGTGTTTCTGTGCCACCGTTGCAGTGTAAATTTGGCATCAATATGGCAAAATATATGAGCAAAGGAGAAGTAGTATCGTGTCAGCTGAATAATTCATAAACAGTAAGTATAGGCATGTGTGCAAAAAAAACAAAAAAACTCACAATTTCATCTGACACACTAGCCATGAAGTTTTCATGCTGACTTAACTTTATTTCTCGTTGCTGAATGCTGTGCCTCTGGCATCTGGGAAAACAGCCACCACAGGTGCTCACACTGCATGTGGAGGCATGTCAAATATAGCTGTAAAGTTTGTAATGCATGGATTTAAGGCATAAAGTAAACATACTTTTATTGAAACAACTTATAGAAAATGTGTCCATCATATTAAAAAGCATTTTAAGATAATTTCAATACAAATATTATAGTGCCCCCAATAGGAAAGGCATTGTAATTTTTACATATAGATTTCCTATGAAACTCCTGTTTGGTTTTACAATAAATAGATTGGGTGGGATGGTGGGATGTCATCAATACAGTCTACATGATTCATCAGATCTTATTTCTTATGTATCTCAGGAATACAGAAGGACTGTAGTGAGAGGGAAGGAGAGTAGAGGAAGAAGAGTCTTGTTTTGAAAGAGGACTCCTGTGTGCTTCAGGATGATTGGCTATCACAGTGTCACCTAGTTAATCTTGTGTTCAACACAGCATGTCACAGATCACACACACACACACACACACACACACACACACACACACACACACACACACACTGTATTAAATGTGACCACTCCCAGCGCAGTGAAACTGTTCAGGCAATCCACACCACTGCGGAGCGAATGCCTTACTCGTGTAATTTACTACTGTCTGACCACACAATCGCATAGTATTATCCAACTCTTCAGCCAAGAGTTGTTCAAGAGCCTCACCTGTGATGACAAGCTGAATGGAAGAGACTGCATCTTGCTCTTCCACAGTTTATTAAATGGAAAACACTAATAAAATGCGCTGACTCAAACTACTCCCATTTGAATGCTTTAGGGACTTTAAGTGACATAATCAAGTTACAAATTCAATACAAGTTAAGCTCAGCTGGCAGTATTTGTTGAATAATGTTGATTATCACAAACATTTTCTTAAAAAAAATTACATTAAAAAACACTTTGGATGTGATATGAATGATTCATTTTATGGTGCTATTTTCATGTTAAGTTGTACATTTGAAACAACATTACAAATAACAGGTTAGTAAGCAAAATGCGTGGTAATATTTCAATGTATTGAGCCTATACAGCTGAAACAGGAAGTAATATAATATTTATGGATTGGCCCCATTCACTTCCGTTGTACTGTAAGGGTCTCGATGTAGTTTTGCTTTACAGAAAAAGAGGAAAAAGCTATTTTTATTATTCAATTGGATATATTTCAGTCAGTTTTAATGTTTAATCATCTACAAGTGTGTTAACGTGCACTTAACATTTATTTCAGTATGAATAAAGTAATAATTATTATTTTTTTAAGTTTGACAAAAGATGCATCATATTAATAATATTTTGGTGAAAAATGCTGGCAAAATGATCTACTGTTAATAGTGTAACAATGTGTGAAGTCAAAGATGTCACTTTCAAACCAAGCAGCTTTCTGTTGATCAGTTCTTTTGTGATTCGCAAACTTGAAACCTTTGCAAAATCTGCATGGGTGCATTTGCCTGCCTCACACGAAATACCTGGTCGTATAAATTCCTATCAAAATGAATAGATTTCATCTGTGAGAATTTGACCATCTTATTTATTTCAAATACCAAATATTTAATCATGCATTGTGTCATACTTGGACAGACAGAAGACTGCAAATCAATTATTCAAAAACTCGCCTTAGCTTGATTATAACCGTACATGTAAACATACTCACTGATCTATCCAAGGCCACACGGGCATTAATAGCCCATTAGGACGGGTCGCTCAGGGTGAACAGTCATGTAGGAACAACGCTGATCACAGCCATTGTGTGTTGTCATGGTGGGACTGCAGGAGTGGAAACCTAGTACCAGAGACCTCACCTGATCTGAGCTGGTCTGATCCGTTCCCTGCTTGCTGAGGCCGTGACTGTGCTATTGAGAGAGTGCTGAACGCTGACCTTAATTGCCTGACGGACAGCTCAGATAAACTCATATCAAACATGCCCGCTGAAACCGTAGACGCGGTGTAATTAGTGAACTCCAGGGAAACAGATAAGGCTGCAAATCAAAAAGGGAAGGGGCCTGTGCATGCTAGTTATTCATTTATAAGGGTGTTCGCACGTACTTCAACGTGCTCGACTTCTGATGATCGAATGTGTGACTAATCAAAGTGTGTTTGTTTTTCTCTTTCCTATGCCTACACATCTAGAGGTGCACGAGTCAAGTATGTCACATGCTTTTCCTGTCCAGGTATTCCGGTGGTGCAACTACCCAGGGAGTGGGCCAAGCCTGTCATTTAGCAGTAAGTTTATCCTTGTGGTGGGATAGAGAAACTGTGGGGATAAAGGCAGCAGGCCTATCCCATGACTAGGCTGGCGGAGGGGGGTGGAAAGCCTACCCCACAGCTGGGACAGGCCAGGTAAAGGATCACTTACAAGCTGCAGGGTTGGGAGCATCATTGTGGCACCAAACTGCCCACAGTATTTACAGCCCCCCATACACACTTCAACAGTCTCAATTTCAGCCTGCTGTGATGGAGCAGATAATGTGCCTCCAGAGGAACCATCTGGAAAACCGAGACACCACTCTCCTGTTGCTGCCCCAACGTAAATTCTCATGCACCTGTCTGCGTAACAGACGCCTTTCTCGCTTAGTTTTTTTTTTCTCAATAATGGGGCATGTAGTCAAATTATTGCCAGTAATAAACGCCAGTAATAAACTCAACTGAACTTAATAAACTAAACTAAATGTGTGTGTACATTTATTTATATATATATATATATATATAATTAATTTTTTGTTTTAAAGCAAATCTGCATTTACCCTCTTTTTTAAACTTCCTTCCTAATAAACCATTATATATTACGAATATTGTTGGCTCTTTGATTGATTTTGTTGCTGTTTTGTAAGGTGTTCTTAAGTGTCTGCTAAGTGTCTGATATTTTAAAGATATTTTTAGTCCATAGTACCATGCAGACAATGAGACAATTCTGTTTTGGCCCTATGACCAAAATACCCATATTCTGAGAATAAACTGTAGTTCAATCTTTCTAGGATTTCAAATTTACTAAAATAAAGCCACCGTTACAGAACTCAAAACATTTGACTCAAAAACGTACTGTAACCCAACTTCCCCATGAGACAACCAGTGACAAATTTGTGCTGACAAACCAGTAGCAAGTGAGACAGCAGCTAAATTATATAAACAGTGCAAAATAATCTCCCTCTGTTTGTTTTTCACCACCACAGGTGAATGAGCCAAAACACACACACTCACTGAGCAAAAACACAAACACACACACACACACACACAAAACGTGTGTGCTATTGGTATTTGCTGATCATACCTCAGCAGACAAGCTTCTTGGTCTGTGAAGAAATGTCAACCTCTCATCATCACGCTATATGGACACAGCAGGTGTCAGTGATGATAGTTTCACTGTGACAGCTGTGTCTAAAGGGTCCAGAGCTTAGACATCATAATTATAGGCATGTAGACACACACAGAGTCTGCCTATACCTTTCAGGCTCATGTCCCAATACAGAAATTACCGAATTATCTTATTCCTGCATTGATGTGTGATTGTATTAATGAGACGCGAGCAGTTCAAGGTACACGTCTGTCTTTTAATGTCTGTTATGATGGAATGAACTACTCAACCAATGAAGCATTGCAAAGTATGTAATTGAATCCGCAACAACAGTACAATATAAAACTAGGAACTGTAACTGATTATAGCCTAAAATACAATGTATGTAACATTTATTGCAAAATATTATATTTTTCTGTTTTTGAAAAAAGTCTCTTATGCTCCAAAGGCTGCATTTAACTGATCAAAAATAACTGTTCATGGTACTTTTGAAAAAAAAAAATCCTGTTTACCGTTTAACAGTAACAATTTGCTTCTGATTGATGGATTCCACTTCAGAATGTTGGATTGTGTAATTATTTATGCAACATTCAGAAAATACTAGGGTTGCCATCAACTAAAGGTTTTTCTGGTCGACTAGTAATTCACTGTAAGCATTAGTTGACTAATCGCACATTTATTAATAAACTATTTAAATCATAACAATGAGCATTTCATTGCCTAAACAGCCTAACAGAACTCAAGCGCACACATAAAGCTTGCAACAGCAGAAGTAATGATTGTCAATGTGTCAGGGGTAAAAAACAGTAAGGAGACTGCTTTAACATATTAATAATTCATTGATAAAATAGTGTTGTTGTTTTTTTCGGTTTAAGAGATGAGGTCAGCGACACTGACTTGTCATCTCCGCAGTGGTGATGTGCCTGTATACATGTTTCATTTGAATTACATTATAGAATATTTGTTTTTCATCTGAATTGATTCATTTGAAAGCAGACATTTCCCTCTCGATAGATACGTTTTCATGTCTGTAAGGCAAGTATACTGGGAGTTTTGCGCTCAAGTTCACAGAGACCGAGATGGCAGAAAGCACATCCTGTTGTTTTCATTATTTTACAAAGCAAAATGTTTTGTTATTGTGAGTGCACACAAATAAATGCAGGGTCTTTACAGATGAAAAAAAAATATTCTTATCTGTATGAGCAAAAATTAGGGATTCTTTTAAAAGCAAGTGTGCGCACTAGCACCTTCATCTGTCCTGCAGTGAGCGCTACTGTTCAGCTTCACTGAACAGTACTCTACAGTACAGTACTTTCACTCTGCACAGACACTTCAATGGCACACATTTTTTCTAGGTTAACATTAGATTGAGCGGTGGCCAAGTAAAGTTGGTAATACTTTCATATTTTAGATGATAAGCCATATTTGAGGTCGATGAATGACAGGCGATCGTTTGGATGCCCTGCCCGATGTACTACCACATAGACCAGCCGTTAACAATCTGTCCGTCACGGAGTGTGTGACTTTGCCTGTGGAATTAAAAATAAAAATTCTGTGAATAAACGACTAATTCAATTTTGGTCGACCAAGCCTCTTCTCGTCAACTAGCGGTTAGTCGAATATTAGGGGCAGCCCTATACATTAAAGTGTTAGGGTGAATCCCAATTCTCTGTCTTACCCCTTCCCCTTAGTTTTGCGCGTTCACGTGAGAGTAAGGGTTGTCCCAATTCTCGTTTTGACCGAGGGGTAGGGCTAAGGGGAAGGGGTAGATACCCCTTAAAACCAAGAATTTTCGCAAGCTTACTTAAAACCAAGGGGCACCCAGAACACACTGCGGCCAGATCATCCAGAGAGTATTTTTGGCTTAAATAATTGATTTAAAATTACGACAGTCTTGTTATGTGCTCTACACAGTCCTGTAACTTACATATATATTTGCAACCATGCTCTGAATTGAAAAGGTTTTAAAAAACACTATTTTTCCACGCTAACGTTCCATTGCTGATTTGCACAACAGTCCCACGTTTCTCTGAATAGAGAAAACATCACTAAAACCCACGCAATCGACAAACACACACTTGCAGACGGCAAGTTTGTGATCAACACTTGTCGCCTCGGGTGAAGTAGCAGCCAGCTAGCGACGATGTATGATGATGTAACAGTAACCAAGTGGCGTCTCATTTCATAGGGGTATGTTTTCACCCCTAGCGCTTACCACTCGGTTTCGAGGGACAAGGGCTAGGGGTAAGACGAAGGGCAAGGAATGGGATTCACCCTTAGTTTACCCAAAAATTTAAATAGTCAAGAATTACTCACCCTCATGTCATTCCAAACCAGTAAAACCTTCATTCATCTTCAAAACACAAATTAAGATATTTGTGATGAAATCCGAGTTTTTTGAACCTGCATAGATGCATACGTTGTGTTACTCCTGTGAATGACGGCGAAGACTAACCGGAAGAGAAGAAACTGTTGGATAAAGTTATTATTTTCTTTGCACACAAATTTTTTTTTTGTAGCTTTATAAAATTACAGTTGAACCACTGACGTTATATGGACTATTTTAATGAAGTCCATACTACCTGTCTGGGCCTTGAACATTTCAGTTGCATTTCTGTCTACGAGAAAGCTCTCGGATTTCAGCAAAATATCTTAATTTGTGTTCTGAAGTCTTATGGGTTTGGAAGGACAGGAGAGTGAGTAATTAATGAGATAATTTTAATTTTTGGGTGAACTATCCCTTTCAGAAATAAAAAGTAAAAATCATACTGACTGGTCCCTTCAGACACATTCATCCTCACTTTACCTCAGAACTCAAAAGTTATCACATTATTACTAAAAAAGCATTTCTTTACGGACAAAATAAATGGTATTTACGCTTCAAGGAACCCCACTGCTGTTAATTCCTGGGGAACTGAAGCCAAGAGGTATGCAAGATTTTCCTCTCTACATGACTCGGTGTGAGTATGTTTGTGTCCGTCAGCACGTGTGACACAGGGAGGGTACGGTTCTGCAGACCCTTGTAAATGAGAGTGTGTCTTCTTGCAGTACTTTTGTGGGTGTGGGCAGTTTGTAACTTAACCTCTTGCTCCTCCTAATCACTAGCTGTCCATCACACTGGTCTGGAAGTGCTTTCCTTCCTCGTGCTCATCAGAATCCTCGAACACACTTTCATCTCGGATCAGGTGACCTCAGGTTTATGGAGAGCGGAGCCAGCAGGATGGATGCGGTTTATCCAGGTATGGGACATGAATGTCCTAGTGATGTTGACACTCGTCTCACCTCTCTCCCCTTGGCGACTGTCCTTCCTGTTACAGACACAGGCTTCCTCTTTCTTGGTTTGAACCATTTGTTCAGGGCTTGAAGCACTTGTCACCTCGGGGAAGCATAATGTTATGCCATCGTTTGAACGACTGGAGAGAACATTGGTTACACAGTCTTTCTTTATGTCACCTAGTCCTCATGTCCTGCTGTCCACTAGTGGTTTCTGATAGTTCACTAAAAAGTAAAACATCCTGTCATCATTTACTCACCCTCGTATTGTTACAAACCTGTATGACTTTCTTTCTTTCTTCTGTAAAACACACAAAAAGATACCTTGAAGAACTGTTTTTGTCCTCACAATGAAAGTCAGGTGGGTCCAAAACAACTTCGGACCCCTTTGATTTTCATTGTAAAGAGTAAATGAGTAAAAGATGACAATTGGTCAAACACATTGTGTCAAGCTTGCTGTTTGTCCAATCATAAACAAATATTTATGCTGACATTATAAAAGGTACACAATTTCATGGCTTTAGAAATTGTATTGAAATGCTTTTTTGTGACACAAGAATGGTTCTCTCAGAAAATGTGTTGTGGTCTTGCACAAACTCATTTGAGGGAATGAAATCAATGTAAAAAAAATCTTTGTTTTTCTCATTAGAAGCCAAGGGTGGAGTAAATTGATTTCGAAGCTGCGAAAAGATGCTGGTTAAAAAACATTCCTCGCTGATCTTGATAACAGTGTGAGCCGATACCTAACGAGGTGCTGCATTAATTGTCACCCTCTGTTGATGGCGTTCATTTGGTGTTTAACTGAGAGATTGATGTATTGATTGAATGAGCGGAACAGCCTGGGAATGGAGCTGAGCTGGTGTTCTCAGTCTCAGCTTTGATGGACTTCAGCGATGAGAGCGTCTCCAGTGCTGACACTGAGGCTGCTGGGACTGTCAACTTGCACGAGGGAGGTCTGTTCCGAATCTGACTGCTAATAAAGCTCTCTCATTCAAGAAGTCATCGGCTGTCGCTGAAATTCTTGGCTGCTTTTCTTATGATGAAGGCTGTGCTCCTCTTTTCTGCCAGGGCTGGGGAGGCTTTGGACGAGGTGGGGGAGAGTTGTAAACCGTGAGCAATAGGGGGTCGATCTCCCCAATAGATGTCACGGATTTTAACGAGCAGTTTCAGCCCATCTAAAAAGACACAGAGCGCAGCGGGGTGAACAAAGATGGTCTTTGTCTGGGTGGGTGGGTGCGATTGTGTGTGCGTGCACACTTAAGGGAAAGTGGAGGGGTGTGTGTTCCACTACAGTTGCCTTCAAGGGGCTCCTAACAACGGGGTGTCTTGGATTTTGGGAACAAAAAGGGTCACGACAACATGTAGGTTTCAAGATTTGTGCTAAATTGTTACTTACTCTGTACCCTGTATGTTTACAAGGGCATATATTAATGCCTGCATTTGATGGCCTTCATGCATGTTCTCGGCCAATCAGCTGCATCATGCCATAGGTGCTGCTTATTCATTTATACTGGGTAAAAATAATCTAAGGTCATTATGACAATGAACAAACAAACATAAAAGTGGACAAGCATGTAAACAAATAGAACAAAATGTTGAACATTTTGACTGTTATAATTGATTAACACTGTCCATGCTGTCTATCAGTTTGAAAATAAGGTTGACAAAACTATACTTCTGTGGTGCACTTAACCAAAACAACATTTGATTTAACGAATACAGAAGATGTCTGAAAGTGTTATGCTATTTTAGAATTTGGATACATTTTCAGAACAAAATATTTAAGAAAACAATATATATCATATGCTCAAAGTTCACATTTATATATCAAATGTTATATAAAATGTTGAAAAAATGTACACTACCATTCGCTCTCAGAAAGAAAGGTACAAAAGCTGTCATTGGGCGGTACCTTTTCAAAAGGTACACTTTTGTACCATTCAAGTAATGGTTTGTAAGCTTTAAAGTAACAATATGGACACTTTAGGTACAAAGGTGTACCTTTTGAAAAGCTACCGCTCCAGTAACAGCTTTTGTACCTTCTTTCTGAGTGTTTAAAGGTTTGGGCTGGTAGGATTTTTTTATGTGTTTGAAAGTAGTCTTCTGTGCTCACCAAGGCTGCATTTATTTGGTCAATACAGTAAAAAACTAATATTGATAAATATTAAAAGAACTGTTTTTGAATATATATTAAAATGTATTTTATTCCTGTGATGAAAATTTTGAATTTCCAACAGCAATTACTTCAGTCTTCAGTGTTACACGATCCTTCATAAATCATTCTAATATGCTGATGTTGTCATATATATCTGATCTGATGAAACATTTCTGTTTATTATCAATATCTATAACAACTGTGTTGCTTTTGCTATTTTTGTGGAAACGGTGATACATTTTTTCCGGATACTTTTTTTATAAACAGAAATGTCAAAAGAAAGAATTTGGGTTACACTTTACTTGAAGGGGTGTGCATAAGACTGACATGACATTCTTAATCATGACATGACACATGTCATGAATATGAAGGAGGTTTTATGCATATTAATGACAACTGTCATAAAGTCTCATACAAATACAAATTAAGCTCAGATGAGCTTTATTTGTCACATACACAATTATACAGAGTATAATGAGGAGTGAAATGTGTTCTCTGCATTTAACCCTTCCAAGTGCACACACACTTGCAGTGGGCAGCCGACATTGCGGCGCCCGGGGAGCAGTTGGGGGTTCGGTGCCTTGCCCAAGGGTTTCACCTCAGTCGTGGACACTTCCTGCCAAAGCCGGGAGCAAGGGAATGAGAAGACAAGGAGTTCTTCAAATGAATGTCTTTAACTGAATTCCAACAGCAAAGGAACACAGAACATGAATACATCAAGTGACGATCAACAGCCGACAGGAAACATGGGGCAGAACACACTATAAATAGACAGGACTAACTAGACACACCTGGAACATACTCAAAGCACATGGCTGGGACTAAATGAACTAATAATGAATTGGGACAGGAAAGCCAAATATGGGCATGGAAACACAGGGAGCATTTGGAAACACAAGACACAGGGTGCTCTCTAGGAGCGGGCACTGGAGGGCGCTCGTGAGGAGTGGACACTTGGGGCGCTCGGGCAGCGCTCACTCTTGGGGGCGCTCTGGAAGCGTGGACGCCAGGGGCGCTCTGTAAGCTCCTGGACCGGAGCGGCCTCTGGAGTGGACTTTGTGAGCTCCTGGACCGGAGCGGGCTTTCCGGGTGGGGTTGGATGATGATCGCTCTGAATCTCTTCTACCTCTAGATTCACATCATTTAAAAAGAGGACAAGATTAATCAGCTCGATCAGGGAAAAACTGCACGTGGGAAGATCACAGTTGATAATGTCATCATCCAGCCCCAGCCGAAAACAGACACAGAGCGAGGCGTCAATCCAGCTCACTTGGTTGGTAAGCTCAAGAAACTCCTCTACATACCTCAGCCGACAGGAAACATGGGGCAGAACACACTATAAATAGATAGGACTAACTAGACACACCTGGAACATAATCAAAGCACACGGCTGGGACTAACTGAACTAATAATGAACTGGAACAGGAAAGCCAAATATGGGCATGGAAACACAGGGAGCATGTGGAAGCACAAACAAAGTCTGACACATGCATAAACCTCCTTCATATTTATGACATGTGTCATGTCATGATTATGAAGGTGTCATGTCAGTCTTATGCACACCCATTCAAGTAAAGTGTTACCAAAATTTTTAATATAATTTTTGTTAATATAAAATATTAAAGTTCATGCCGCTTGAGTGCTGTTGTCATTAAAGCAAAAGGGTGATACTATGTTCTGTAATTCATTTTGATATTTCAATTTAACTTTTTACTCAAATCATTTTGCCAAAATAATTTGTAATGAAAAACAAATTGGCAGCACAAACCATTTTAACACGAGTAAAGTAGTAATATCTGGCTTTGCACTTCATCAATGTCCCTTGATTTTAAGATGTTATACTTTAGGGAATGGATGTTGGCAAGGTTTTTTCTTTACTATGTGTATTTGTTGAGCTTTTAAATACAGTTTTAACAGCTCTATAGAAGCTGGAATAATAAAGACCTCTGTTCATTCTGTAGAAGAATTGGGTTATAATACTGAGGCTGAACAGAAGCATATGTGTATTTCATTCATTCAAGAGCCCTATCAGACCAAAGACTTGAACCTTATGATCAATGAGTGGATACTGAACATACGGTCCAAGGTTTATTCCGATCAATGTCTATGCATTTGCCTGCATGGAGGATAGCTGGAAAGACAGGGAGGCTGACAAGTGTGTGTGTGTGTGTGTGTGTGTGTGTGTGTGTGTGTGCTTTGAGACTTACAAGCAAAAATAAATGCTTTACTCTTTCAAGAGCTTTGATTAGGCCTTGAGCAGGCAATGCGAGTCTGTCTTTTGTTTTGGGAGGATGGGGAGGTTGGATTCAGTGCCCTCCTTTATCTAATGGCCCAGGTTGGGATAAAATGGCCTTTGCATAGAACAAAGGGTCCACTAATAAAAATTAAACAATGAAGAGAGACAAGCAAGGTCAGTGAGCAGAGCGGTAGAGGACTGAGTATTTTCTACTCTTCTGTCTATTTATCAATTATATAAGTAATAAAATTCGTTTTTCAGTGCAAGAAGTGAGGATAAAAAAGATTTACACTTCTTTGTAGGAAACCGTAAGGAGAAAGATTCAGGGATTTCAGCCCTGTCCATTTATAATTTGTGCAGAGGAATCACAAATGTTTGCGAAGTTTTCTCCAAAGTCCATCCAAAGGTTTATAGAAAGGGTTCTAATATACTCTGGTGGGGTTTTCTTTAACAAGGAAAATGGTCCCAATCTTATTTTATGGCAAATGTCTGCGCAAATCTATAGGTATTTGTATAATCCATTAAAGGTGAAGTGTTGTTTTACATACATACTGTATGTAAATGTGTATGCACCTAGGTTATTTCTTGGCATCTGTGGTTCCGTGAAGAACCTTTAACATCCATGGAAATGTTCCATTCCACTAAAGGTTCTTAATAGTGGAAAATGATTCTTCAAATTGTTCTTCATACAAATAAAAAGGTGTTTCTTCAAGAACATTTTTACTTAATGTTTTTTGGGGGACCACAAATGGTTCTTCTATGGTAGAGGTCTTCAACCCACTATCCTGAAGAGTTTAGCTACAACCCTTGCCAAACACACCTGAAGGCCAATCAGTCTCCTCAAGACTGCTGGAAAATTGCAGGCAGGTGTGATTAAGCTGGTTAGAAATAAACTTCCAGGAGAGTGGGTCCCCAGAAGGAGAGTTGAAGACCTCTGTTATATGGCATTATTATTTTATTTTCAATAGTGTTAGATATTTTTAAGTTGCCATCTGAAGAGGGTAAATAGTTCTGTTTTTAGCATCCCAGTTTAGAGCAGAGATTTTTAACACCTTGTAGATGTTTGGGAAACTGGTTTGTCATTATTAATGTATTTAAATATTTTTTTTTCTGAGAAAGCAATTCGTGCTTCTACAACTAAGCGTACAGAGAAGATGGTGAGAAATACTATGTTCGGCTTTTAAAGTGACAGATCTTCAATAGCATTAGTTGAGTTCAATATGTGTGACTTCATTTGGTTTGCTCTCCTTGGTGCCCTGCATTGCTCATTTTAAGATTAATGCTAGGTTACTGAGTCTAATAAAAAAAATTCACTATTGTGACAATCAGTTTGGAGTAACAATACAATTTGTATTTCCAATATAAAATGGTTTGTTACTATTGCAAACTGTTTCATATTAACTATAAACTGGGAATCTGTGCTGGTGGAACAGCTTTAGTGATAAGCCAACTCACAATTATTCACTTGTCAGTTGCTAAGGTAAATCAGGTGTGGTGAGGTAACTAGTCTAGCTAATATTTAGTCAATATATTACACTGAAAGATGACGTGAAGAGGAAAAATGCCTGAAGATCTCACACCAATGTTTGTTTACCAATGAACATGTCATCACTGACGTATTTGTACATTCTAATCTTGATTTCGCACCACCGTGGAAAAAGAAACAGCAACTCTGTCAACAGTAACCATTCAACTGGACGGTGGAAAATAGCATTTTGTTGATACTTGTGTGTGAGGACGAGAGAGCAGAGCAATAATAAACAATAATTGTGGCGTGATCCTGTGTGGAGGAGTTCCTCTCGCTAAATGCCAAACTCAGTGATGCGATATGTTGCATTGCACATACAGGAATCATGCTGTATGTTGAAGTAGTGGTCGCAGAGCTGTAGATATGCAGAAAGCGTGAATGCAAATGAACCCCCTGCACCTGTACCTTCCAATTACCTCCCAAGAATTGCATTAAGCCTCTGGATCCAAGGCTCACTGGAATAACAGATGAGATGGCAAAATTACTAACGTGCCCGGCAGGAAATTGGAAAATGGGAAATCTGTCTGGTGAAAGTATTCAATTACTGCACTCCTTTTCCACACGTTCGGCCACGTTTCTGAAACATGGTAATTTCCGCTTTTCTCACCGCCTCTTGTGCTGAGAACAGAGCCTACACCAATCACAGATTATTATTACACAGATATGAATACCACGCACTCAAGTTCATGGCTGTACTCTTAAAGATTTTCCCTCAGCTCTTTTCCTGGCTCTGCTGTTATGCTTTAAAATGACGAAGAGTTTAAGATAAAGAAGAGTGGAATTTGGCAGCATAAAGGACGACATCAGGCTCGCCTGCACCTTTAAAGTCAAATAAGAAATCTTTTATCTAATCGCACACTTAGACTCAGCACAGACGCACATAAACAGACACCCTCCGTCTCCCCTTCCAAGTCAGTTCTACTGTTCCCGATCCCCCGGTTCCTCTCTTTTCAGCAGCGAGATGCTATGTGTCTAATTCCACGTTGTTATTGATGCTGGCTGCTCCCCTCGATAAGAGCAGGCGGAAAAATCAATCACTCCCATTAGACGCTGAGAGAGTGACAAGAGGGCAAACCCTGGCAAGGACCCCCAAACACCCCCTCACTGCATTTGCCTCTGTGTACTTCTCACTGCTCTTTTACTACATCTTTTTCATTTAAGTTTCTCTTTTACATAACTGTTTGTCTGCCTTTGTCATGTCTTTACCCATTTTGTACCATTCACAATTTTAACAACTCAGCAGCTCCGCTTTCTCGCACGATTCTGGTTTATGATTTTACAACTGTATATAATAAATACAGGTGCATCTTAATAAATTAGAAAGTCATGGAAAAATTATTTTATTTCAGTAATTCAACTCAAATTGTGAAATTCGTGTATTAAATAAATGCAATGCACACAGACTGAAGTAGTTTAAGTCTTTGGTTATTTTAATTGTGAGGATTTTGGCTCACATTTAACAAAAACCCACCAATTCACTATCTCAACAAATTAGAATATGGTGACATGCCAATCAGCTAATCGACTCAAAACACCTGCAAAGGTTTCCTGAGTCTTCAAAATGGTCTCTCAGTTTGGTTCACTAGGCTACACAATCATGGGGAAGACTGCTGATCTGACAGTTGTCCAGAAGACAATCATTGACACCCTTCACAAGGAGGGTAAGCCACAAACATTCATTGCCAAATAAGCTGGCTGTTCACAGAGTGCTGTATCCAAGCATGTTAACAGAAAGTTGAGTGGAAGGAAAAAGTGTGGAAGAAAAAGATGCACAACCAACCGAGAGAAAGAACCACAGCCTTATGAGGATTGTCAAGCAAAATCTATTCAAGAATTTGGGTGAACTTCACAAGGAATGGACTGAGGCTGGGGTCAAGGCATCAAGAGCCACCACACACAGATGTGTCAAGGAATTTGGCTACAGTTGTCGTCAGAGACGTCTTACCTGGGCTAATGAGAAGAAGAACTGGACTGTTGCCCAGTGGTCCAAAGTCCTCTTTTCAGATGAGAACAAGTTTTGTATTTTATTTGGAAACCAATATCCAAGAGTCTGGAGGAAGGGTGGAGAAACTCATAGACCAAGTTGCTTGAAGTCCAGTGTTAAGTTTCCACAGTCTGTGATGATTTGGGGTGCAACATCATCTGCTGGTGTTGGTCCATTGTGTTTTTGAAAACCAACGTCACTGCACCCGTTTAACCAAGACATTTTGGAGCACTTCATGCTTCCTTCTGCTGACCAGCTTTTTAAAGATGCTGATTTAATTTTCTAGCAGGATTTGGCACCTGCCCACACTGCCAAAAGCACCAAAAGTTGGTTAAATGGTGTTGGTGTGCTTGACTGGCCAGCAAACTCACCAGACCTAAACCACATAGATAATCTATGGGGTATTGTCAAGAGGAAAATGAGAAACAAGAGACCAAAAAATGCAGATGAGCTGAAGGCCACTGTCAAAGAAACCTGGGCTTCCATACCACCTCAGCAGTGCCACAAACTGATCACCATGCCTCGCCGAACTGAGGCAGTAATTAAAGCAAAAGGAGCCCCTACCAAGTATTGAGTACATATACGGTAAATACTTTCCAGAAGGCCAACAATTCATAAAAAATAAATATATATATTGGTCTTATGAAGTATTCTAATTTGTTGAGATAGTGAAGTGGTGGGTTTTTGTTCAATGTGAGCCAAAATCATCACAATTAAAATAAAGTCTTAAACTACTTCAGTCTGTGTGCATTGAATTTATTTAATACACAAGCTTTGACAATTTGAGTTGAATTACTGAAATAAATGAACTTTTCCACGACATTCTAATTTATTGAGATGCACCTGTAAATAACAAAAAATACAAATTTAATAAATAACTCAATGATAATTGCAATAAATAAAATGACAATATAATAAAATAACAAATTAATAATAATAATAATAACAACAACGTCTTCTTTAAATTATACATGTTTTGTTTCTTAGAGTTTATGAAACCTATCTTTTCAGTGTCATTTAATTTAACGATAAATCATGAAAAGCCGAGACTCACTCTCACCTGATGGATTTTCTGCACAATTTGCTTAATCAACACAAAGGTTAATAATGTTAAAGTTCTCCATTCACCCAAAACTAAGGCTTCTGTTCATAAGAGGGGGTCACGATCTGTGCCATAATGGGAACGATCAGAAACCCACAGCTGCAAGTTTAGGGCAGTTCAACCGTCCACTGTCAGGGCACTTATTATCATTTTATTATGGCAACAGCTATCGTCAATAAACAGTTTGCAGGAAACAAAGACACCTGGATCCATGATGTAATCAAGCTGCACCACATGTGCTAATACGCCTTTGGGTGTTTGTTCTTCAGAGTCCAATAAACAAATATTTTGAATCATAATGATACATTTAAAAAGCGTAAAACAATTGATTGCAAAATTTGAAAAAGTTTTATCAGCACCCTCGGCTTGAAGTCTAAAAGCAGAAAGTCTCTACAGAGGAAGTAATGACATTCTAAACCCTGTAAGAAAATCGTGAACTGATCCGTAAAGACACACCTGAAGTCAATAGCGAGCGAGGGAAACAGGACAAAAGAATAAAAGAACGAAACTGTGATTCATCAAAACAATTTTAGCAAATAAATAACGGAGCAATCTTCGAGCTAATGGAGCCTTTTCACAGCCGAATAACTCAGCATACACACTCCATTAACTAAACTCAATACCAAGATCATTATTATCTGATAGACATACAAAAGAAGCACCCCATACTCAAGCCTTTCAGTCCACATGGCGATTAATTACTTTAATTCACCCTAATGGTAAATAACAATATATGTGAATGTATGTCCTGCAGAGCCAGACTCACAACAAAGCAGCATCTCTAAACTGTCTCCGTGGTCATCTCAGCTCAGATTGATTATCTTATCTGCATTCACTTGCTTTACTAGTTAAATTATTTTCCTATTAGTCCCAGCCTGCATTTAAATCTTATTTTCTACAGTAATGTGCTTTTTCTCTCCTGAAAAACAAAGGCACAAAAGTGGCTACCATTTGCATGTAAGCCCCAATAAAGCATGTGTTTGTGCATGTGTGTGTGTGTGTGTGTGTGTGTGTGTGAAGAGCAACAGGATCCGAGTGTTTGGGTCAGCAAGCATCACTTGCGTTTCCTCACTTTCAATGACCCCAGTTTTAGAGCAATGCAGAAAGAGTTTCAACTCTTGGCAGCCATCCCTATTTTTTATTCTCTTTCCATCTCTGTATTTCCTCCTTACTGTTTTTTGATCCTGAGCTTGGGGGTAAATCCTGCTTAGCATTGCCAGTCAATCCTGCACATGAAATCCATTTCTTGGCTTTCCCTTCTCTTAAGGGTGAATCTATTCTAAAAAGCGCTTGTGTATTGTTTTTTCTCCTCTCATTCATATACCTACTATCAGTGAAACTACACCTTCAGTTTACCAGCGTTCTTAGACCCTCAGGTAAAATATTACAGACCTGACAATCTTTCCCTGATAATATTACAGCAGTCAGCGTTACTTGTTTTCTATCAGCTGTTAATCCGAATTAGTGATGGCCAGAATGTTAATGAATCACTCTTTTGATCCAATCGGTCAAACGGGTTTGCAAAAAGTCTGAAATTGTTCATGATTTAGGATATTTTTTCAAACAGTTTATTCATGTACAGAGCGTCTGCAATGGTTTCTCACTTAGAAATATTAACAGTACTCAGAAATGCCTTCATTAGTGATAAAGCAGTTCTTTATTGCACATGCAATAAACTGATGGTAAATAATTTATATCCATAACTGTACGAATACATTTGAGTATAAAAATGATCAGAATATCAAAACACTTGTGATGGTGGGCATCAGAACTGATTAAAGGCTAGAAGGCTGGAAATTCTAATTCAAATCTAGTATTATAAAAGCTTCATAAAAAACAAATGACAAATAGACCACAATTATCTGGGGATGTTGGGATTTGTATTTTTGGTACTTCAATGTTTTAAAATAAAAAAAATTCTGATGATCAATCATTTTTTTACTTTTATGCATATACTGCATATATTGTTTATATGCATATATAAAAGTATATGTGACCCTGGACCACAAAACCAGTCTTAAGTCGCTGGGGTATAGCAATAGCCAAAAATACATTGTATGGGTCAAACATTATTTATTTATTTTATAAGTCATAAATCATTAGAATTTTAAGTAAAGATCATGTTCCATTAAGATATTTTGAAAATGTCATACTGTAAATATATTAAACCTTAATTTCTGATTAATATGCATTGCTAGGGATTTCATTTGGGCAACTTTAAAGGCAATTTTATCAATATTTATATTTTTGCACCCTCAGATTCCAGATTTTCAAATAGTTATACCCAAATTTTGTCCTTTCATAATAAACCATACATCAATGGAATGCTTATTTATTCAGCTTTCAGATGATGTATACATGACTGGTTTTGTGGTTCAGGTTAACATATTTTAAATATATTTTATTAAGTAAAAATAAAAATAAAAATTGGAGGACTTCTGATCTTAATCACATCCTCTCTCTATTAAGGACAGTTTTGCCTGCAGTAGAAGTCAGTTATAGAACAATACTGCCATCTATTGGAAATCTGTCTGAATCACTTCTATTTTAATACTGCACTTCAGCTGATAACTGGAACACCGTGATTTAAGTAAAACATAATAATAATTGCTTCAGTTAAGATCTCTCTCAGTTTCCATTCGATAACTGCTGTCAAATATGACAAAAGATTTCAAAGGTGACTTGTTGAGTATAGATAACTCTGGGAGAGTTAATATTTGCTTGTCAAAACCTGGTCATAATAAAAACAAAACCAAAATGGAATATAAAACCTACATTAATATTTAGGTGAGCTTAAATCATATACTTGATAAATACAAAAAATATATATATGAATTGTAAGCTTCTTCATTAAAGAAGTTACAGTGGATGACAAAATGATTGCACTATAAGGCTTTTCACACTATCATTATTCCGGTTTATCATCTTCTTAAACCCTGGGTTAAAGAGACGTTTATCCCTTAGCTTAGTAAAGCAACAGAGTTGGTAGCACCTTTAACCCTTGGCTATGAAAGCTGTGGTTCAGAACAGGGCTAGCACTGCTTTTGAGGGGTTAACTGAACTGCAGTGACAAAGGAATGACAATGTTGTGCCAGAATGTTACAGTGCAACAGAAAACGAATCAAAAACTCAGTACGTACCTCATTAAATATTCACGTGAGCTGCACAGTTCCAGAAACATTCACATGATTTCAGTTGTTGTTAGCATCTAAGGGGAACATGTGAAAATGTTCAATGATGACAAACTGTGTTTAAAGAGATAATGAAGTGACGTGACAAACTATGATTGATTACCATTGGTATAAGCACAGTGACTCCTGATACTGGAGTATCCTCATTAGCTCCACAAACTTCAGTAGCTCTAGCTTCAGTTGAAATTTGATTATCGGGAATCATTTATAAACAAGCCCATTTCTGGCACAAAAGAAAATAAGTCATGTTATGGTAAATCATATGACATTAAAAAAAAATTATATAAATACATAAATTGCTATTATATAATTTAAATTGGTATTACATAAAGGTATCACATAAATTGTCAAAAAAGGTCAACATTATGAGATAAATTGAAATTATTACAAAAGTCATCATTGACAAAAAAGCCAAAATTATTAGATAAAAATAATAATTATGAAAAAAAAGTCACAAGTATGACAAAAAGTTGACAATGAGATCAAATTAATTATAATATAAAATGTCTAATGATTAGGCAAGGCAAGGCAAGTTTATTTATATAGCACATTTCATACACAGTGGTAATTCAAAGTGCTTTACATAAAAGAAAGTGAAATAATCATTCACAGCAATAAAAACAAGGAGTTAAAAATAATAAAACAAGGAATTTTAAAATTATATTAAATGAAATTTAAAACAGTTAAATAGAAAAAGATTATACATAAAATAATGCAGTCAGTTCGGACGTAGCACAGCGCTCATTCAACAAATGCACAGCTAAACAGATGAGTTTTGAGACTGAATATAAACGTGGCTAATGTTTTAGCACATCTGATCTCTACTGGAAGCTGGTTCCAGCTGCGGGCAGCATAATAGCTAAAAGCGGACTCCCCTTGTTTTGTGTGAACCCTTGGTATTTCTAATTGACTCAATCCTAATGATCTGAGTGGTCTGTTAGGTTTATATTCAGTGAGCATATCTGCAATATATTTAGGTCCTAGACCATTGAGTGACTTATAAACGAGTAGAAGTACTTTAAAATCGATCCTAAATGTAACTGGAAGCCAGTGTAAGGACCTGAGGACTGGTGTGATGTGCTCAGATTTTCTGGTTCTAGTCAGAATCCTTGCAACAGCGTTCTGGATGAGCTGCAGCTGTCTAATGGTCTTCTTTGGAAAGCCGGTGAGGAGACCATTACAATAATCCACCCTGCTGGTGATAAAGGCACGGACAAGTGTCTCCAAGTCTTGTCTGGAAACAAAACTTGCAATGTTTTTAAGATGATAGTATGCTGATTTAGTTACTGCTTTGTCATGACCACTAAAACTAAGGTCTGTCTCCAGAATCACCCCAAGATTTTTGACTTGATTTTTAGTTGTTTGACCCCTAGAGTCAATGTATGCATTCACCTTGAGAACTTCATCTTTGTTTCCAAATGCAATGACTTCAGTTTTCTCCTTGTTTAACTGAAAAAAGTTTTGGCACATCCAACTGTTAATTTCATCAATGCATTGGCAGAGGGAGTCAATGGGGCTATAATCATTTGGAGATAAGGCTAGGTAGATCTGGGTATCATCAGCATAGCTGTGATAGGCAATTTGGTTATTCCTCATTATCTGACTTAGTGGGAGCATATACAGGCTAAACAAGAGCGGTGCAAGAATTGAGCCTTGTGGGACTCCACATGTCATGGACGTCCACTTAGACTTATGCTCTCCTATACTCACATAATAACCTCTCCCTTGTATGACCTGAACCATTTGAGTGCCATGACAGAAAGCCCGACCCAATTTTCCAGTCTCTCTAGAAGTATGTTATGATCGACAGTGTCAAACGCAGCACTAAGATCTAGTAGTACCAGCACTGATATTTTGCCAGAATCAGAATTAAAGCGAATATCATTTATTATCTTAATGAGTGCTGTCTCTGTGCTGTGATGCGGAAACCAGATTGAAAATTATCCAGGTATCCATTTGAGTTTAAGTAGTTGTTTAGCTGATTAAAAACTACCTTTTCAATAATCTTACCTATGAAAGGAAGATTTGATATTGGTCTATAGTTGCTCAACATAGTGTCATCAAGATTGCGCTTTTCAGAAGGGGCTTAACAACTGCAGTTTTCAGGAGTTTGGAAAAGTCCCAGAAAGAAGTGAGGTGTTCACCACTTCTAAGACATCTGCTTCTAAACAGTTAAGCACACTTTTGAAAAAAGATGTGGGAAGTGTGTCAAGATAGCAGGTTGACAATTTAAGCTGCTGTACTATTTCTTCCAAAATTTTGCTATCAATTGTTTTAAAAACAGACATAGTCACTTCTTTTTGAGATTGCTGTCGAATCTGTGTGACCTCTGTATTACAGGAAGATGTGCCAATCTCCTTCCTGATATTACTGATCTTCTCTGAAAAGAAGGAAGCAAACTCATTGCATTTGCTGTCAGAGAGCATTTCACTGGGAATCTGACTTGGGGGTTTGTCAGTCTCTCAACAGTAGCAAAAAGAGTGCAGTGTTGTTTAAGTTACTGTTTATAAGGTTTGAGAAGAAGGTCTGTCTAGCTGTGGCTAGTTCCAAATTGAAAGCATGAAGGCTGTCTTTATAGATGCTATAGTGTATTTCAAGTTTCGTCTTCCGCCACATCCGCTCAGCTTTTCTGCATTGTCTTTTCATATTCTGAACTGCTGTTGATTTTCTCCTAAATTATTTTTGTCTGCCATTCTTCTTGCTGACCTTTATCGGTGCAATATCATCAATAACATTCTTAACTTTTGAGTCAAATGAATCCAGGAGAAGATCAACAGAGTCTGCAGAAATGATTAGGTAAAATCATTATTATTTTATCTTTATTTTATTCATTATAAAACAATAATGGTTATTATTGTCTACTCATTGTTAATATTCATATCATAATCTCAAAATGATCTAATTCATTCATTTGTTGAGATAGTGAATTGGTGTTTTTTTTATTAAATGTGAGCCAAAATCATCACAATTAAAAGAACTAAAGACTTAAACTACTTCAGTCTGTGTGCATTTAATTTAATACACGAGTTTCACAATTTGAGTTGAATTACTGAAATAAATGAACTTCTCCTCGACATTCTAATTTATTGAGATGCACCTGTACTCACTAAAAAGCTGTCAAACTGCAAATATCTTATTTACATCGTCATACTGTCTCACGCTGAATGCTTGAGAGGTGGCAGCCCTGGATTATCTATTTATATCTGTCTTATATTAACTATTTGCCCACACGAGCATTATCCGATCGGCTCCTGCCGACCGCAGACGCAGGTTTACAAGCCACTTTTTCCTGCGTTTTTCAGTCAATTTCTTGACTTTTCCCTTAAGAACAACACATTTTCGTACACGATAAAAGCTCATTCTATTTTCTTGGTTTGGCCTATTTGAGCATTTTCCTAAACAACGCAAAACACAGGCATCTTGAGTTGCTACTAATGATTTCTATGGAGAAAAAATAAATAACTTCCTGCCCTGCAGCTACATTTCGCGCCACAGCAATGACGTCATGCGCAAGCAACCAAAGTTACCCGGCGAAATGTAATGACTTAATTAATATACATGAGCCAAGCTCTGCCATTGGAACATTTGGGAGTAACGCCAGCGCAACGTGATTAAAATTCAAAAGCTAAACTCTGCGCTGCGTCAAGTGTAGAATCACTAACAGACCGCTTGAGGGTGCTGTGAGATACACACAGGGCTAGAGCTGTCACTGTGTGACCTCGGCTGAGAGGAGGAGGAGGAGGAGGAGGGACTTACGCGGAAAACAAGCAGAAAATCTGGCAGAGGCGACAGTGAGCAAGCGGCTAGCAATGGAGAGATGCGAGTGAATGGTAAAAGGGGAGAATCGTGCAGTCGCAGGAGCATGTTGATATGGACAGAGCCCAGCATGCACCAATTCTCTGTTTGTAATCTTTCAAATCTGACGCAAAAGGGGTGGACGCAACCCAAGAGCGGAGACAAAGGCGCTTTGGTTTGAACAAAATACATCTGTAAAGAAGGGGGATAATTGGTGAGCAACAATTTCAGTTTTCAGAGGTTTCGTTTTAAAAAGAAACCGCGCATCGCACGCAGAGTGACGCTACAGTTGTGCTGTTCTGTGTCGAACTAATCGATCTGATGTGTGCTGCACTTCTGCAACATTGTTCAAAAGGTTGACGGGGATCCAGTTTATAATGCACGAAATGCCACTTGCCTTGTTAGTGTCCTCTGTGTCTGATGACTGTCTCTACCAACTGCCCAAATTAACTTCTCGTCTGCATCGAATTTAGGTCTCCCAAATTTGCAGCACAGTATTTTCTTCTAGCCGAGACAGTCCAGGTGGTCACTCACATGGCCAGGCATGTCCCATGTGACGGCCGATGTGTTAAAGTAAAGCAAAATAAACCCAGTACTCGTTGTAATTCGTATTAAGAAGCTATCAAGTCTGATTTTGTAACGGTCTTTTTTATTTCTGATATGTATACAATAATATTGTTGCTTGTTGACAGTTCAGTAAACGTGGATCTTAAAAATGGTCAACTCTCTCAAAGCCTCCCTCAGTCATCCCTGGTTTAAAACCAAAACACGACACAAACCAGTTTGCTGTTCTTATTTGCTAGTTTTAGGGCAGCTTTGGACACTTTTCAGTTAGTCAAGCAGTGAGACTCGCTGGCTATGATACCACAGAAGTTGGTTTGGTGCTTTTTCAGCTGTAAAAGTAATAATCTTTATGATATTTTTTTGGACTTTTGTTTTTATTGACAGTAAACCAGTCAACTGCCTACTTCAAGCAGGTATATGTTGTATATTTGTAGTGTAATTTAGGGTAAAATAATCAGATGTTATCCAGTAAATGTTTTTGACCGATTGCCTGAGGTGCTACAGTTTGATTCGGTCCAGTATCACCCAGTAGCGGGTTCAAATGTGTCATATATCATGACATGACTATTACATATGTAACATGAGGAGACATACTCCAGCATGAGTTAATAAATAACACTGATATGCTACTCTTTGTCAGTGTTGGGGAAAGTTACTTTTAAAAGTAATGCATTACAATATTGCGTTACTCCCTAAAAAAGTAACTAATTACGTTACTTCGTTACTTTTAATGGAAAGTAATGCGTTACATTACTTTTGCGTTACTTTTTGAATATGAGCAGGGATTGATTGTTTGTTTTTAATCCAATAAGTTCTATTTATTGCAAATGAAAAGCCCTTTCACACCAAAAAGAGTAATGAATAAACCTCAGGCTGAAGGAAAAGTAAATTCATATTCCGAGTTTGCATTTCACTGTTTTAATTGATTTTGATGAATACTGAATCAGTTTTTTGCGAGTGGGATGAATTAATACACATTCACATTTAGTCTAGATTAGAACTACAGTAAGATCATGTTCACACGGCGCACTGTCAGTCAGTAAATGGAAAAAAAGTAACTCTGATATTGTCTTGTAAATTAAAAAGTAATGCGTTACTTTACTAGTTACTTGAAAAAAGTAATATTATTACGTAACTCGCGTTACGTGTAATGCGTTACTCTCAACACTGCTCTTTGTTAATGAATAGTTTAATTTGAATGTACATGTTTCTGAACTCATTCACTAATACATTTAATGAAAACACTGAGACTGTGCTACTCCTGATATCTGAAGTGAGCAGGCTGTCTGATGATAAAGTTAGCCTAGCTGCTCATGTAGAGCCTAGTGTTTGTGTTGGAAAAAAAGAAATTTAGCAAGAAAGACAGAGACAGACACTTTGATTTTTAATTTGAGTGGAGAGGATGAGCGTATTTGGACAAGGCCGATTAGAAGCGTTGTTTTGCACCGTATGCATGAAGAATGAAAGTACAAGACTGAAACAGATTTTACAGATGTCCTGTGCTCTGTTAAGGTGTGCAGTACTTTGATAAAATGCTGACCATGTGCTTTCCATTCACCTTTGAACTCTGTTTTTCAAAGTTGAGGTGTATGCATTCTACAAAGACTAAGAATTAGCTTGAATGCAGTGCATTTAATGTTGAATGCAATGGAAGTCGATTTGGATAATAGTGTCTGCCAAATGCATACAATTCTTTCAGTTTGGTGTTCGACTTAATTATCTATATTGTCAAAAAACTGTAAACTATATTATCGCCCGGCTCTAATCTGCTATATGCAACCGTGAAGCATTAAGATGTTATACATTCAACGTCATGATTTTCTGTAAAGCTCCTTTGAAACAAAGCTGTGAAAATTACTATATAAATGAAATGGATTAGATTTATTCTTTGCTCAGGATTCAGCATTTCAGTTGCATTTTCTTTATTAAACGATCATCTGCCTGCTAATTAAAGCAGTACATAACTTGTATGTACAGTAGCTCGCTCCCTTTCCCCGAGTCTGTAAATTCATGTAAGCGATGAAGAGAACAGATGTGCGTATTTTGTCCTCATTTTGTAAATTTTTGTCGTTCATTCTTTTCGTTTTTGACTTTCAGGTCCCTCAGTATGAGTCGAGATGGATGGAGAAAGAAAGCCAGTGATGATGATGGGTGGGGAGGACGGGTAAGAGTCTTTATTATGAAATGTGTTTACTATTGAAAACAGGAAGCCACAGCAGCTGTTTTTTTTCACAGTTGAGACGTCCTCTTTTGTGCTTTCTTGTCTTTCCAGGCTGCCACTCTAAGCATTATAAATGTATTTTTGCTGTAATTTTAACTTGTCCTTAAATTCCTTCATAACTATTGACTACCAGTCGAACCTTCTCATTCACGTGAGAGCTGGTGTGTGTTGAGGCTAAAGTCTAGACAGGTTTTCATTTGCATTACACCAGTGAGTAATCTCAATTTTCCTCACTAGTGACCAGCACCTCTGAGCAGGGCGAGAGATTTGATATGCTTCAATGTCCTCGTGTTCCTCAGGCATTAACAGAACCACATTAAAAACGCCAAGAGCTTCGGTCTTCACTGATAACATTTCACGATATTTATAATATGACAACCATAATGTGTTGCCACCAAATCTGAGAACCAAAAGGGTGAAGCTTGTGCAATTTGTTGATTTTCAGTTAACAATTTAGTAATTTGCTGGCATAATTCAGATGTGAAAGTGAAGCCAGCACATTTACAGTATGACAATTATTTAGTGCAGAATTTTTTAATTTAATTAAACACAGCACAGTGGTTGCCTTCAGGCCTTGTGTGTTTTCATATCTCGGGTTATATTAATTAAGTTCAGGGGAATTTCCTGTCAGTAAAGGTGGAGCGAGTGCATGATGTGGAGTATTTTGTGTGTGTGTGTAAGTCTGTTTATTGGTTCAAGCTCAACTCCTGAATCCCAGCGTTCCATCCGTTGCCATGGAGACAGAGTCGCCGTGCCAGCAGGGCAGACTTGCACCTCCAGTCTCATTGAATGTCTGAGGCGTAATCAAACGCTTGTCAGCCAGACGCTGCACATTTTTCTTTGTGCATGTCTATATTGCAGTCTGTTCATTTTTACAGGGGTTAGAATTGTTTTTACTGTATAAGTGTCTGAATGGTCTGTGTGTGTTCTCTGCTTTGCCTTATTACTTGATTGTATGAGGTTGTGTTGATTTGAATGGGATTTTGTTAAAATTGGGATTATAAATCAAATTAACATCACAGGTTTGTGTGTTGAATATTTCTTAGGGCGGTTACATGGCTGCAAAAATTTCTAAGCTTGAGGAGCAGTTTCAGAAGGACGCTCCGAGAGAGAAGAAGAAAGATGGAACATCCTCTTGTATCTTCAGCGATGTGGCTATCTACGTCAATGGATACACAGGTCAGATCTCCTCCAGCATCCCCACCACCCACGTGTGCTGTGATAACAAATGTGAACAAGAAAACAAACTTTCTTCCTCAATTGAGATCGGTTTACTGCATAATGCATCTGGAGCAGCAGCAGCATCATTATTACCATCATTATAAAACATTTTTTATTTGTGTTATATTATAAATGTTAATACTAATATTTAATCATATTAAAACTAATGTCAATGTTACATTTTAATACTAATGTTATATGTTAATACTGATATTTAATAATACTAAAACTAATATTTAAACAGTATTTTACATTTTTATAGAGATATTATTATCATTAACATTATTTATATTTTATTACATTTTTCATTAAGAAATTTTATAAAATCAATAGTTCACCCAAAAATAAAAATTCTGTAATTTAGTACTCACCCTCATGTCGTTCTAAACCTGTAAGACCTTTGTTAATCTTCGTAACACAAATCAAGATATTTTGGATGAAATCCGAGAGCTCTCTAACCCTTCATAGAGAGCAATGTAACTGAAATGTTCCCAGAAAAGTAGTAAGGACATTGGTAAAACGGCCCATGTGACATCAGTGGTTCAACCATAATTTTACAAAGCTGTGAGAATACTTTTGGTGTGCAAAGAAAACAAAAATAAAGATTTTATTCAGCAATTATTTTCTTCCAAATCATGGGGCCGGTTGCGTAAACTTAGCGTCTATGTTAAGACTGTGTCTTAATCACGAGTTTGACCAACTAGCAATTAGCAAAGAGGTAATCAGTCTCATTTTTGGATTTAACTAAGACTATTCAACGATTTATTGTAACTGAATTAAAAAAATTATGGTTAGTCTTAAAGAAAAATGTACATGACTTAACTTTTAAGACTAGTCTAAATGTTTTATGCAACCGGCCCCATGTCTTCTGCCTGCATGTAAACAATGCATGCTCGTTGTGTTAAGGTGCGTTCACACCAGACGCGAATGAAGCGCATAAATCGCGCTATTCGCGCGTAGTTGGACGCTTGAACATTTTGAGTTTACTCACTTCATTCGCGCGTGAAATTCACTACACAACAGACGCGAATACGCGTCATGGGATGGGGCTTCTGCCAGGCAGCTCCAGTCCCGTTGCAAAATTTATTCCTGTTTTTGTAAAAGTACGAAGATGTATATACAGGTCCGGGTACCCACATACAACCACAATTACTTTGTCCTCCATTGTTGTTTCAGATTTACTGCCTCCGCTCGTAATGACGTCACTGCTAGAGCAAGCTCCTGATTGGTTTACACGGCGCGAATATCCGCCAAAGCTCAGATTTTTCAACTCGCGCTATTCGCGCGAATGGCGAGTCAAACGCTCAATTCGCACCGCGTAATTCGCGCCGTTCGCGCCGCCTCATTCGCGCGAATAGCACCGCAGGATTGTCTGTTGCGTCTTTGCATTGACTTAACATGTAAATCATTTGCACGTAACGCTTCATTCATGTCTGGTGTGAACGCACCTTTACTCTCGATAATGACGGAACGTGATTTTTGAGGAGACGAATTGTTGAATAAAGTGATTTTGTTTTCTTTGCTCGCAAAAATTATCCTTGTAGCTTAGTAAAATTACAGTTCATTCACTGGTGTCACATGGACCATTTTATCAATGTCCTTACTACATTTCTGGGCCTGGGAACAATGTCAGTTGTGTTGGTGTCTATGCAGTTCAGAGAGCTCTTGGATTTCAGCAAAAATATCTTAATTTGTGTTCCGAAGATGAACGGGTTTGGAACGACATGAGGGTGAGTAATTAATGACAGAGTATTCATTTTTGGCTGAACTATATCCTTTAATAATTCTCAATAATAACAATATTATTGCTTATGTTTTTATAGACAAGAATGAGCAAAATTAATTGGAAAAATGAGAAGCATTTCTGTATCTGCTTATCAATTGAAGGCATAAAACATTAATTTCGTTTATCTTTAAATTATTATTAGATTAAAAGGGGTTTACTATTAAAATTAATACATTGAAGAAATATTGTGTGATCATTACTTAAAAAAAATTAAGTTTTAATCATTTTAATAGTAGCCTAGTAGTAGCAGTATGTACATTCTGCTGAACAATATTAATAGATTTCTGCCGCAGTGTCTTCCAAGTTTAATCGAACTTTTATTTTGATGGGTTGCCGTAAATACCTTTAAAGTTCTGTGTGTATATGACGCTAGTTTTACTCCAATCAAACGGTAAAATGCTCATGAAGTGACTCTTAGAGCAGTTCTGGAGATATTGTTCATGTATGTCCTCATTTAGTGAGATGGCAGATGCTGAAGTCACATCAAGCGTCACGCGTGCTTCACTATGTGTGGTAAACGCGCATCTCTTTCATTCACTCATACAGAGGTGATCACGTAATTTGAGTTAATGCTCATCTGATCACGTAAATTAGTGGATATTGAATAGAAATGATGATTCTGTGTAAAGAAATATCAGTAAACGTATATAAAAATATCAGTATTTTTGCAAATATTAACTAAAAGGTCTAATGGACACTGTTCAGTGATGCTTGCACTGACTGCCTGCCTGAGTTTTGTCCCAACCAGAGGCGGCACAAAATTTGGCGGAGGCGGCCATCTCTTAATTCTCTATGCAGGAAAAACCCTGCGTATATCCCTAAGCAGCAAATTAGTAGTTTGTTGAGGCAAAAGTCATAGTCAATGGTTTTATTAATAGCAAGAATTGGGCCTTAAAATAAAGTGTGACCGAAAAATGAAGTTGAATGATTCTAAAGAAATGTTGCTGGCTGGATTTGAGCCCGTGTTTACCATTTGAGCACCATAGCTGAATGGGTCATGTTGATGAGTGCCATGCTATGTTGTCTTGTGTATTTTTTTGTATGTAGATCCCAGTGCGGCTGAGCTGCGCAGGCTGATGATGCTGCATGGTGGGCAGTTTCATCTCTATTACACTCGCTCCAAAACCACACATATCATTGCCACCAACTTGCCCAACAGCAAAATACAAGAGCTCAAGGGAGAGAAAGTAGTGCGGCCAGAGTGGATCACAGAGAGGTGTGTGTTTGTGTGCACTTTGCAGGTTATAGAAGCACAATATTATATGCATACTAATTTTGTTTTCTTTTTTTGCTTTTGTGCAGTATAAAAGCAGGCCACCAACTTTCATATGTCCAATATCAACTCTATGCGAAGCAAAAAAGCTTGAACTTTACCAGTGTTTGTGCACAAGGAAAGCAGGATTATTTGTCCACAAATGATCTATCCAAACCCAGTCCAAACCACCCCCAGTCAGACAGCATCAAGCCTCAGCCCAGCCACACTCAAACCCTCTCTAAAGAAGTTCTCAAATCCACTCACGCTACCCTCACAGCCAACTTCACGGAGCAAACCAATCACCAGCTAGATGTCAGACTGTGAGTATGCTTTATAAACAGGGATCCATTGGAACATGAGTGTCAAATGCTGTATGTATTTGAAGGAACGAAAATATTCCGCTGCTTTAAGATCCAAGATGTAACATGTAACACAACAAATCGTTTTTTGTTGTTAATTCATCATATTGATCATTTTTGTATATAGATTGGCCAAGATTGGGTATTAAAGGGGTCACATGATGCTTTTTTAAAGATAATTTTTTTGTGCTTTAATGTTCAAAAACACATTATTGTTCAAATACTGTACATTATTGTAGGTCCTCTATGCCCCGCCTCTCTCAAATGCTTAATTTTCTACAAAATCCTCCCTTCCGACAAGCACAGTATGCTCTGAATGACCAGCTGACACACCTGAAAACTTGACATCGCATCATATGACCCCTTTAAATTGCATGTTTTCACCCCTTCTGTATACTTAAAGGATTAGTTCACTTCCAGAATAAAAACTTCCTGATAATTTACTCACCCCCATGTCATCCAAGATGTTCATGTCTTTCTTTCTTCAGTCAAAAATAAATTGAGGTTTTTGAGGAAACCATTCCAGGATTTTTCTCCATATATTGGACTTCAATTACGGCTAATGGGTTGAAGGTCCAGACTGCAGATTCAGTGCAGCTTCAAAGGGCTCTACACAATCCCAGCCGAGGAATAAGGTCCTATCTAGTGAAATGATGAAAAAAATATTTAGATATTGTTTAACCATAAATGCTTGTCTGGAAATCCTGGATTTTTTTCCTCAAAAACTTTAATTTCTTTTAGACATGAACATCTTGGATGACATGGAGGTGAGTAAATTATCATGAAACTTTTATTCTGAAAGAGAACTAATCCTTTAAATAAAACATTTGGGAAATGATTTAATTATGTATATTTTTGTCTGGCAGAAATGGTTCCTGTAGCATAATCTTTGAGGAGGATTCAGAGAGGCCTAGAGTTAATGGGATTCATGATGAAGATGATGATTACACATGTGCCCTTTTGCCAAGAGTCTCACAAGACACTTTGTTAACAAATGGTTATGTACACCCTGTGAATGGTGCCTTAAAGCCTCAGGACTCTTTTGCAGAACATCCTCCACATGTTGTTGACACAGGGTTCCATCAGTCTCGCTTCCCACAGACTGAAAGCAGGGATAGGGAGGAGCCCAGCTGCTCTTCTGCTGGGTCAAAATCAAATTCCCATCAGAGGTCTTTAATGTCCACTGCCAGTCCTGCAAAGCAGCCTGGTCTTCACAATATGCAAAAAGACCTCCATCCAAAACCAACATCTAATCCAGGAACTTCAGCTCAAAAGGGGAATCTGCACGATCACACTAGAGTTCGACTAAATGGGAGCTATCACATGACCCCTAACTCCTCCAATCTTGCAGACTCTAGTAATCAGCCAGGAAGGTCGGGCCAAGGAGCAGAAGCTGAAATCATATCGGAGTTCTTTTCTCACTCAAGGCTGCATCATATTTCTACGTGGCGGAATGAGTTCTCAGAGTATGTCAATTCCCTTCAGAGCAGGATGCGAGCTGCAGGAGGAGCTGTTTTCTCTGGAAAAGAGAAACTGAAGAAGCTCAAAGCTAATTGCAGTTCAGGTATCTTCTCTTTGTGTTTTATGTTTGTGTATTTCTTTATGTTGTTGAGAAGCATGTGTCTTTGTGATGCACCCCCCCAAAAAAGAAAAAACGTTTTTTCTCTTTGCCACAGGTTCCTTAATGGCTGCTCCTCAGGTGCGTCAGTCCTGCATTCTTCATGTGGATATGGACTGCTTCTTTGTGTCCGTTGGGATCAGACACAGACCAGATCTCATAGGTATGTTTCAGTGCATTGGAGGCAAGTGCTAAAGTCTTTTTTGCAGCTTGTTGACTTTGATAAACTGAGCTTTACTGATGGTCAATCTGTACTCCAGGGAAACCAGTTGCAGTGACTAGTAACCGCGGTCCAGGCCGTGTTGCACCGCGACCTGGTGCAAATCCTCAGCTTGAGTTTCAGTACTACCAGAGGAAACAGACACAGTATAGGAAAGGTAATCTCAGGTTGTAGAAGAAAGATGTTGGTTAAGTTTTGATTGAAGTCTAGAATGAATTTATTGTACATTTTTGAAGTTTGAATTTAGGTGATCATTGTTCTTCATGCTTTAGAGAAGACAGATGGTGATCTTGAGATGACCCCATCTCCACAATGTGATGAAGTTCCCAGTAATGGAGTGGATCTGGACCTGGCTGCGCTCTCAATGGCAGAGATTGCATCCTGCAGTTACGAGGCCAGGTATTCATTGTAAACATGTCAGGCTCCTTGCCTGTGCAAAATGACCCCCCCAAAAAAGATTGTAAAATTGACATGTCTGTATCTGCCAAACATCCAGTCAATTTTTAAAACCTGTAGGACTAAATTAGCAAATACTGCAAATCGAAAAAACACCTGCAAATTAAGAAAACAACTTCCTCAATTTTACAACGCTCCCGCTGTAAATGCCCACAATACAACCAAATAAAGAAACGTACTGCAAATAAAATTCTCTATTTGGTTAATTATCTAGTGCGTTTTTTATTTGGTTGTGTTGTGAGTATTTGCAGCACCTGCTGTCAAATTGATGAAGAAGTTTTCTCGATTTGCTGGTGCTTTTTCTATTTGCATGTGTTTTCTGAAGTTGCAGCGCATTGAGCTCTCTCGGCCACCGTAAACCACAGATATAGATGGATTCAAAGCTAACAGACTAATAGAGACCACAAGCATTGTTTCTAACATGTACTGTCTTTAATACAGTATGACTTCCAGTAGTACCTGTTACTCTGTTTTTCTCTCTTCCAGGCAGGCTGGTGTGCGAAACGGCATGTTCTTTGGCCGGGCTAAGCAGCTCTGTCCTGATCTGCAGTCTGTCCCATATGACTTCCAGGCATATAAAGAGGTGGCAATGTCCATGTATGAGACCCTGGCCAGGTACCAGATATAATGTTTGTTGCAACTTTTTTTTGGATTGCTACATTATTCCTAACGCCAGCAGACAAAGGCAACAATTATTTTGCTTCATGGTTGCTTGTTTTATAGTTACACTCATAACATTGAGGCACTGAGTTGTGACGAGGCGCTGGTAGATGCCACAAAACTTTTGGTTGAGCTGGGAGTTACACCTGATGATTTGGCTCGAGCCATCCGTGAAGACATAAAGGAAAAGACTGGTTGCTCTGCCTCAGTTGGAATGGGTTAGAGAATTTATTTACTGATCCGCTTTTTGTTCCAAACCTTTATGACTTACTTTCTTCCATGGTACTTTTTAAGAATGTGCTGCTCTCTCTCATTTCCCTGGAATAGCAATAAATAGGAATATTGAAATGAAGCAAAAGTGCCATAAAAGTAGCATAAAACGTATGAACTATATTCTGTATGTCTATAAAGCCATACAATAACATTGTGCTTTTCTCATGAACTCTTGTGAACATGCCAAAGTCAGGTACAGCAAAACAACTTTACTCGCACTAAGCTATTGTATCGCTCCAGTAAACTTGCAATGCTTAAACTTTTTTTTCCCGAGAGTTCCAGTCCTCATTTACTTACTTCTAACGTGAAAAGAGTGACCAGGATAACCTTTTAAAATTCACCTTCTACAAAAGTCATAAAGGTTTGGAACAACATGTTAGAAATGAAGTTTAATGACACACTTGGTTTTTGTTTTTGTAATGAAGCTGCTAGTATTCCTTCATTTCTGCAAGCTTTTGTAACTTCCCTTATACTTCTTAATAGGTTCCAACATCCTTCTTGCTCGAATGGCAACCCGTAAGGCAAAACCAAATGGGCAGTACTTCCTCAGATCAGAGGAAGTGGATGATTTTATCAGGGATCAGCCTGTCTCCAATTTGCCTGGTGAGAACAGAGCATCCTACATTCAATACCGTTCAAAAGTTTAGGTAGTTTGGTACGTTTTTAAATCTTTTTGAAAGTCATATCTTCATATCAACAAGGCTGCATTTATTTTATAAAAAAAATAAAACAAACTTCTTTACAAAAATGCTTAATATTTTTGTGGAAACTGGCATGTTTTCATGATTCTTTGAAGAATAGAAAGTTCAGAAGAACAACATTTAATTTGAAATAAATGTGTAACACTGTAAATGTCCGTACTGTCACATTTAATTAATCCTTTCTGAATAATAGTATTAATTTCTTACAAAAAAATAAATTATTTCTGGCCTCAAACATTTGAATGGTAGGGTATTTTAATCTGAATGCAGAGTTTTACAGTGGAATTTATTGCTGTATTTGTGAATGTCTGGACCGGTGCTTCTGTGTTCTTATGTGAAGGTGTGGGTCGCTCAATGAGCTCCAAGCTGACCTCCCTGGGAGTGAGTACCTGTGGTGACCTGCAGCAGTTGTCCATTTCTCGACTGCAGAGGGAGTTTGGGCCAAGGACAGGACAGACGCTTTTCCGCTTTTGCAGAGGACTAGATGACAGGCCTGTGCGCAGTGAGAAGGAGAGGAAGTCTGTGTCTGCAGAGATGAATTACAACATTCGGTTCACACAGGTATCATTGCAAATCATCCTGTATCTGTCATTGTCCTCAGTCTGTTGACCTCTCTCATAAGTTTCTCATCACCTCTAATACTTTTCTAGGTCGAAGAGGCAGAGTCTTTCCTTACAAACCTATCTAAGGAGGTGCAGAAGAGGTTGGAGGGGGCAGGGCTTAGAGGTCGCCGGATTACACTGAAGGTCATGGTGCGGAAACCAGGGGCTCCAGTAGAGCCAGCCAAATATGGTGGCCATGGGATATGTGACAACTTTGCCAGGTGACTTGCACCAGGATAAATTAACAATGTGCTATATTAAATGCACTATAGCTCATTTCTATTGGGACGTACTTCTGAGTGAAACGAAATCTTAAAAAAGAAAAACAATTTGGTTCAATTTGTTGATTGGAAGGAGGCAGAATGCAAGCTTGCAGTTAGTTTGGAAGAAAGCTGTGGTGTTTAAGCAGGCTAATGAGTAGATATTCAAGCCAGGCCTTTTTGATTAAGAATTATGGAAAAATTAAACATGCATGGAAGAATTTCAAAGGTAATTCATATTTAAAAAGCAGAAGAAAGCAAAAATGAGCATACACATTTAAACATCCAATATCAACCAATACAGGTTTAATTAACATTAATTTAAATCTTTAATATTGACATAGCCAAACTATGTTTGATATACATTTGAAAGTCGCATTACTGTCACATTGCAGGTCTGTTTTACTCGCTCAGCCCACAGACAGTGGTCAGCTGATTGCCACAGAAGCCATTAAGCTATTTCATACCATGAAATTAGATGTAAAGGACATGAGGGGAGTGGGACTGCAGGTGCAGCAGTTGGAGGGATCACATGCAGACCCAACAGGACAAGGGCCCTCTCGTGGTCGCTCGATCAAAGACCTGCTGCTGGCCAAACAGCCTGCCCACAGCCCCAAGAAAGGCCCTCTGGCAGAAGGTTGGTGCAGTGTGATTAGGACAGAGTTCTTCAAATCCAGCGCTGGACTGTCTTGCAGAGTTTTAGATCTAACCCTGATCAAACACCTACCGGTTACTCTGAATACCTCGATTTGATTAAGGTTGGAGCTAAACTCTACAGCCATGCAGGGCCAGGTTTTGAAGAACCTTGGATTTGTAGGGTTTATGCTGGATTTATCTTCACATGCCTTCCCTTTTGTTTGTATTTTAGATGGTTTAATCAGCCCTTCTTCATCCAGAGCTTTTCCTCCAATCAGGAGAGAGTTATCCCTCCATCATCACCACCTTCCACCAGCTCGGATCCAATGCCTTCAACAAGTAAAGGAGGATTTCACCATCCACACACCCCCAATCATGTCAGGACATGCCTAAATGTCAGCATTGAGGTGCCATCTCCCTCTCAGGTTAGATTCTCCTCGCTTAAATGCACCTCAGAAACAAAAAATACACAGACTATGCCTAAAATCCAGACAGCAAGGTCATCTTTTTATTAGAAATACTTTTATAAAAAAAAGATGCATTAGATTGATCAAAAGTTACAGCCAGTATATTTTGTTACAAAATATTTCTAATGCTCTTCTTTTGAACTTTATATGTCAAAGAATCTGATGGCATTTTTGGCCGAAAGAGAAAAACCGGCCCGGCAGTGTTCAGCACGAAGGTTTCACTCTCCTCATTATTGCGAAGTTTGACTCTCTGCTTAATATTCCGCTCTATGAATGTGCTCGTGTACCGTTCATGCTCACTGGAAAAGTCCGCTCAAATAACGCACTGACAGGAAATTTCTATGCATTATACTTGTTCCTGTTTGCAGTAGCGCTACTGTGCTGTAACGTTCTGTAGAACAGCTGTGCTGGGCAACACTTTAAAATGATGCTACTTTCAGTGACGCTATGTTTTGCTCACATGCTCTGATAATAATAGCTTTGTAGGACTATACGATATTTGGATAATTAGTCCAAAAAGAAAAACAACAAAAAACGTATGATTTGTGATAGAAGTGAATAAAAATAAAATATTGATATTTAATATCACGGTGTGACACTTTACAATACCTTGAACACTACATTTATTACAGTAATTTAATCATCTTTGTTAATGTTAATTAATGATAATTCAGTTGTTCACGGTTAGTTAATGTTAATCCAGAGTGCATTAACAAGCACAGTTGTTGATTTTAATACTGCATTAGTAAATGTTGAAATTAACTAGGATTAATAAATGCTGAAGAACTACTGTTCATTCGTTAATGTTAACTAATCAACCTTATTGTAAAGTGTTACCAATATTAATATAAATTCTGTCCAGTTTTATTGTTACTTGCAGTAAAAGTGTGGTTATTTTACTGGCTTGTTTTCATTCAAATTATTGAGTTAAATTAAAACGTCTTACAAAATTGCTTTATATTATTTAATAAAATAAAAAATAATCGTTACAATAATTTTTGGTTTAGGTTTTCGGCCAAGCGCATCCAGAATCTTTGGAACAGAACAGGAAAAACATGCAAGAAGATTGGAGTGAACTGCTTTAACTTGAGCGCTGCGTTTTTAGAATGCCGTTTCATGTATGAGATGCTGCATTAGGGGTAAATATACTGAACAAAATTATAAACGCAACACTTGTTTTTGCCTACATTTTTTATGAGCTGAACGCAAAGATCTTCTATGTACACAAAAGGCCTATTTCTCTCAAATAATGTTCACAAATCTGTCTAAATCTGTGTTAGTGAGCTTCTCCTTTGCTGAGATAATTCATCCACCTCACAGGTGTGGCATATCAAGATGCTGATTAGACAGCATGATTATTGGACAGGTGTGCCTTAGACTGGCCACAATAAAAGGCCACTCTAAAAAGTGCATAGTTTTATCACACAGCACAATGCCACAGATGTTGCAAGTTTTGAGGGAGCATGCAATAATCATGCTGTCCAATCAGTATCTTGATATACCACACTTGTGAGGTGGAAGGATTATTTCGGCAAAGGAGAAGTGCTCACTAACACAGATTTAGACAGATTTGTGAACAATATTTGAGAGAAATAGGCCTTTTGTGTACATAGAACAAGTCTTAGATCTTTGAGTTCAGCTCATGAAAAATGGAGACAAAAACAAGTGTTGCGTTTATAATTTTGTTCAGTGTAACTAAAGAGTTAATAAAGAGAAATTACTTGAATCATGTTGTAGTTACATTTTCAAGTTGACTAGTTAAAAATCTTTAAAAAAAAAAAACAGCGGTCAAACGTTCTGGAATTTGGCATCTATTCGGCATATTATATATTTTTTTTAAGGATCAAGTGACATTGAAGACTAGAGTAATGGCTGCTGAAAATTCAGCTTTGTCATCGCAGGAGTAATTATATTTTAAAATGTATGAAAAAAGAAAATATTATTATTGTACTTTTTAAATAGTATAAATATTTCACGGCTTTGCCGTTATTTTATGTAATTTTTTTAATAGATGCAGCTTCTTTAAAAAAATACAATTTTAACGACCTCAATCTTCTGAAAAGTAACGTCAAATGAATTGTAAGCTTTTGTTTTCCTTCTTGATTCAGGTGGACCAATCTGTTTTAGAGGCTTTACCTGGAGACATAAGGAAACAGATCGAGCAGTCCTGGAGACAGAGAGAGGAGCAGCCCAGCACCTCGTCTCATCTCTCAACCCCGCCTCGAACCTCCTCTTCTCCACCTCCTGGTCCATCGCTTGGCACCCTTGTACTGCAGTTCCCAAACCAGCCAGGTCAACCATGCACAACGGGCATTATACTAGAGCTCCCTGACTTCTCCCAGGTACATGCTATGAATATCCCAACCACAGGGGGGAAACATGGTGAACTGGTGTTACAATGACCATCAGAAACTAGTATTCTAGATATCCTAACCTGAACTTTTAATAGGTTGACCCAGATGTGTTTGCAGCTCTTCCCAGAGAGCTTCAGGAAGAGCTGTGCTCTGCTTATAGAAACAAGAGAAACGCTCAAGCCCATGTTCAAGCTCAAAGCAGCGCTGGTAAGTAAAAATTAGTAGGGGTGTGCAAGATATCTGCACCATATATATACATTTATTGTATCTCTTGAAAGGTGTTTTCCCTTTAAAGAAATAGTTCACCCAAAATGAAAATTGTTATCATTTACTCGCCCTCATTTCGTTCCAAACCTGTGTGAGTTTCTTTCTTACGTTGAACATAAAGGAAGATATTTTGAAGAATGCTAATAATCAAACAGTTGATGGTCACCATTGACTAACATAATATTTATTTCCTGCTATAGAGACAGAGCACTTTTAGGCCACGCCTAGAGCAGGGGCGAAACAATCCAACCCTCTCCTTTGACTTTGTATTGCGTGAAGCTGCCTCCTTGTCATTTCTGACTTATAACAAAAAACAGAACAATGTGTAAAAGCTTCTGTGTGGAAATGTGTTCCGTAAACAAACAAACAAAAAAATATATATATATAACTACATTTTTATACGCTGTCGGTCAGAGTATTTCACGTTGGGCCATTCAGTTGGATAATTTTTCAAACAAAAGGAAGGTAAATGAAAGGGGCACTGACATGGACCAAATTTGTTTTAGTTTTTTTAATACATCTCCTCCTCTCAGGTTCACACAGGGTGATGAAATAATCCTTTGATGTGCTTAAAAATTATGAATGTTTCCTGTTGCCGATTACGTTTCCCTCCAGTGGGTATAGTTCTAATATGAAACGTTGCGCTCCACTTTTGTGTTCCTATACGTTCGTTTTTTGGGGTCAACAACTTATAAAGACGTAGTTCTTGTTTTTGTTTTTAGTTTGTTTACTGTACGCCTTGTCACATAGCAGTTTTAAGACATTGTTCTATTTTTTGTTGTAAGTCAGAAATGACAAGGAGGCAGCTTCCACAATACAAAGTCAATGGAGAGGGTTGGCGTGGTTTTCAGATGATGATGCATGTCGCTCTGTCTCTATGGAAGTCAATGGGGACCAACAATGGTTTGGTTCTTCAAAATATCTTCTTCTGTGTTGAACATCAGAGATAAACTTATACAGGTTTGGAGCAACATGAGGGTGAGTAAATGATGACACCATTTTCATTTTTGGGTGAACTATTCCTTTAAGGCCAAATGTCAGAGTTATTTGCATGTACATAATAGTTAAATGGTGTACATAAAAAAAATGTTTTAAGTTAATTTCTTAAAGAAATACAACAACCGTATTCATTTTACTTTGAAACGTGCAGTAAACGGAGTTTTCCCAGACCTATCTAACCAAGAGCTCATTCCTCTGTTATTAAGAGCACTCACACAGTACTTTTTTCTATAACTCATCTTTCTGAAATTATACTGCACATTGTAATTTGATGCCTACATTTTGTTTTTATTAACAAAGTAGGATAGATATAATATTTGGCAGTTATTGACATTTGCCATAAAACAAAATGACACTTTTCAGCTTGCTGAATTAATGTTGATGTATCCACTAGAATTAAGTAATCAACCGCTAACAGTCTTTAACCTTGCTTTTTTTTTTAGTTGAACAAAAAAACACATTTCCTCAACTAAAGCAACCTGCAGTGGGGAAATTGAAGCGCCGCTACAAAAAGAGAAATGTTAGTCCTGCCAAAAAGGGTCCAAGTCCACTAAAAAAACTATTTCCTGGAAACAGCCCTGCCAAATCCAGCCCCTCCAAAACGCTTCCTCTGCCAGTCAAACAGCCAGGCCTCCAAGTAAGCCTGTATTCTTCTGTTTATCTATAATATCTTCAGCCACTTGATACACTTTTTAAATACATCTGTGTTCAAAATGTTGACAATTTTAGGGGAACAAATATTTATCTGAGAAGTTTTTCATTGGTAGACAGAAAATGTACAGTGCCCGTCCTCTTCGAGCACAGATGTCCCAGAGACCCTGTCCAAATTTAATCCCCGCCCAGTCCCAACCCTAGCTGGAGCTTATGAATTCAGTGACATCAGAACTCTGCTTCATGAATGGGTCACCACCATCTCAGGTATGACAGAACAATACTTTTTTGCATACCCGTATATATTTGCATTGTGCAGTTGGTTTATTTGTGTGGTGCTGCACAGAACCAATGGAAGAGGACATTCTCCAGGTGGTGAAGTACTGCACAGAACTCGTAGACGATAAAGACCTGGAGAAACTCTACCTTGTCATCAAATACATGAAGAGGTATAGCTCTGAATTCTTCCTGGCTAATTCCTACAACAAACACAAGTACATTATAAATCTCAACAGTAGTAATAATACACTACCGTTTGAAGAGTAAGATGATTTTGTGTGTGTGTTATTATTTGTGTTATTATGTTTCTAAATAAATGCTGTTTTAACTTTGAATATTGATCAAATAATCTCGGGGGAAAAAAGTCACTATTTTCAACATTATTTTGTATCAATGTTTCTTAAGCAACAAATCAGCATATTAAAATTATTTCTAAAGGATCATGTGACCTAAATTACATTTTAAAATATATTAAAATCGAAACCAGTTATTGTAATTAAACAGTTATTTTATAATATTACTATTAATATTTATAATATGCAGCTTTGGTGAACATAAGATGCTTCTATCAAAAACATTTCCAAATCTTACTGACCCTAAACCTTTGAACCGTAGTGTAGGTTGTTTGGGTCTTTCATAAGTAAACTATTTAAATGTTTTAACTGTTGGTTTCAGAATTATGCAGCAGTCCTCAGAGTCCGTATGGAGCATGGCCTTTGACTTCATCCTTGATAATGTGCAGGTAGTGGTACAGCAAACCTACGGTAGCACTCTGAAGATCACATAGAAGGACCGTCCTAACCTCAGTCACTGTGACATCAGCACAGACCTGCCACCTCATCATGATGTGTGAGAGAGACTACAAAACCACTTGAGTCTGCCAATCATTGTAGCATCACTTGTCCTCTCAGAGAACACAGAGGATTACACAATCATGCCAATGATGATGATGATGATGAACAGATGAGCATACCGGGTACATTCAGGAGCAGCTGAACACTTCTGAAAGCTGAAAGTTTTCTTTCAACATGATGTCAATTCTCTAGACTAATGTCCAGAGGTATTTTGGTAACTTTTCAATCAGGTTGGATTTGTTAACATTAGTTAATGCAAGTGTCATGAACTAACAATTAATACTTTTTTGACAGCATTTATTAATCTTGGTTATTGTTAATTCATATATGTACTATTTTACTAGTTATTGTTAGTTACTAATGCATTAACCAATATTAACATACACTACATTTACACACTTCAAAATTACATTTTACAGCACTTATTAATCTTGGTTAAAGCATTATTGATTTTTAGTTCATGTTAACTAAAATTAACACATACAACTTGGTTATAAAATGTTACCAGAAGTTATTTTAATGTTTTGAATGCACTGACTGTCCTAAACCAAGCAAAGCAAGCTTCATTGCTTTCTGTTAGCGTTTTGGATTTTTTTTTCTTGTCTTCATTTCTCGTACTCCAGAACGTGTTTATCTTGACAGCCTCGGAAGTGTTTACAGACTTTGTAGCAAAGCAAAATGGAGTGGCATGTTATTTGCCTTTTATGGGTCAATCCGAGAAGTTAAAAGTGGAAATCGGAAAAACAACCCCTTCTATCAAAATCAGTTTAGCATGTGAGTACTAACATTTTATGTAAAGCTTAAATGTATGTTTTTTTTTTTCTAGAAAACTATTACTCCTCCTTATTGTATGTTTGTCTATATGTGTAAAAGAGCTAAGAGAGAGATACATATTTACGAAGAAAAAGATTAAAACATTGGCCATGTTAATTTTACTCAATTGAGTTTCAAATGTCCTGTCATGCTTCTCAGTCTTTTATTCTAAATGTGTGGATGTTGTGCTAGAGGAAAGGAAGGGTTTTTCTATCAGGTGGGTGTGAACTGCATAATGTGTCAAGGTGGCTTCTTCAGTGCAACATTTTCCTCTCAAGTCTTGTTCAATCTAGGTTTGACTTCATGTATTAACAGAATGTACTTAAATCCTCAATGTGTACTTTCTTGGTATTAAGAAGCTACTCAAGAGACAGACTCACATATTATCATGACATTACAGAGAGGAAGGCCTAAAAATTCATATTTGGTCAAAAATCTGTCATGACAGAATGACCCGTGCCTGAAGACCTGAAGCTGTGACAAAATTTGTACGTTTTCTAAATTTGCAAATAAATTTGGATAAGTGATTCTGTCTTGTTTTTTTTATTGTCTGTATGTGTGTATTTATAATTTGTGGATCAGGCTAAAATGTATCTATAAACAATGTCACCAACAATGATATTGTCACAAAAAACATCTTATGCTCATATAATGAAAGAAGATGCCTAAAAAAAGGATAAAGATGAAGACAAAAGACATTTATCTCTGATGCAATATGTGCGGCTGTAGAAGACTATTTAATAACACTGAGAAAAGATATAGTTTGTGGTGATGTACAACACAAAACTGATGTACAAATGTAATAAATCATTATCTATGAAGTGGATTCTGCCTCTTGTACAGAAGTTTTGTATTGTACGTCACCATATATATTTTGTTATATATATTTGGACCTTATATATTTTTGTCATATTTGATAACGTAGAAAAAGTCAAATAAAAATTCTACCTAAATTAAAACGTAAATTAAAAACAGAGCGCATTGTTTTAATGTACTTCTAGAAAGAGCTGCCTTTGTGTAATGTAGCAAAATACTACAGTTACAGTAATAGCAACTATTATAACTTGCATCATTAGTATATGTGTGGTTACCATGTTCAAAAGGTAAGCCCAGTAACAATATAGAAAACAAATGATGCGCCATTTTGAAACAATTTGTACAGAACTGTATGACCGAACAATAAATCGTTTTTTTTAAATCTATTTGTTTTGTTTCTAAAGTGCGTCGAAAGCGCTACGATCACGTGACGTGATCAGTCGACGCCTTTACGTGCAACCTACGTCAGCGTGCCGCCTTCTAGAATAAATCATACGGCTTCGGTAAGTACTCTTCCCTGACCTACATACAAATAGTGATACGTTTTGAACATAATGCCAGTTAAATTATTTGTAGTTGGTTTATGGAGAGTGTTCTTTCCGATTAACGAGGCAACCGCTAATTATTAGTCTTCGTTAGCGATCAAGGCTGCCGTTGCTTGGATGCCAAAGCAAGACGCTAGCACTAGCACGATTTGACACAAAGCCCTCATAATATGAGGCTGGTCAATTTTAAACTCAACAGTCCTTATTTACAAAAGCTTGCAGCCTGTTAAAATCATCAACTGTCGATGAGACAGACATAAGAACTGTAAAAAGTAAACCAAGTTCGTGTTTGGCTTTATGCGGCTCTGGTCAGGCGCTGGCCCACTAACAGTAACGTTAACTCTATTGTTGAGAATAAACAGAATGTCCATAAAACCCAGACGACTATTGATTAGTGTACCACACCTTTCATTACATAAAAGCATTTGCCTCGTTAAATATTATGCTGTATGCACTTGAAACTTGTAAATTGAGAACTATTTTCCAAGTTGGTTATTGTTGATTTTAACGGACATGATACTAAATTGATTTAGAAAAATTGTAGGCACAAATGTCATGTTGTTGTTAGACCTATTATATGTTCTAACATTTTATAAAACACACACCCATATATATATATATATATATATATATATATATATATGTGTGTGTGTGTGTGTGTTATAATGACATGTTGTAAAACGTTATTTAACAATGTAAAGTTAATCTAGTATAAAGGGTGATTTAAAAAAATAATATTTTAATAATTAAGTTCACTGTTAACTCTTTTTAAATGGGATGTTACATGGGATGTTACACTTCTTGACAGTAAGTTATGTAATTGCAACTAACATTGTGCTTTATTTCTAAGAGGCAGTCAGGAAGTGATAGAAAATGGCCAGTCAGTCTATGGAGGTCGTTGCGAAGGCTCTGGAGCAGCAGGTGCTGCAGTCGGCACGGATGGTGGAAGAGCAGCTAGATGCCAAACTGGATAAGTTGGAGCGCATGGATGAAGATGATCTGGAGCGACTGAAGGAGAGAAGGCTTGAGGCCCTTAAAAAAGCTCAGAAACAGAAGCAGGTGAGTAATGGGATGAATGTTCTTAAAGAAATCTTGGTCTAAATTTTGATCTTGTTTAAAATGTAGCATCACAATGTTTATTCAAAATTAGTTATCCACATGAGGGGTTTATTACAGTGCTTTGTAATAAATCAGATTCCCTTACTAGTAGGGCTGAAACAATTAGTCGACATTAAACATTAAACATAAAAAATTGTCGACAAATATTTCTGTTGTCGAGTAGTCGTTTGATCCCATATGACCTAATGTAAAAGCCTGCAATAATGCGGTTTGACCAGTGTGGCGCTGTAGCGCAAGACTGTAATTCTGATGCAGTTCAAGAGAAGAAGAGAGACAGGCGTTAGAATACAGTAGAGATAGGCAATACCTCTTATTTTATTTTCGATACGATACCGATATTTTCAAGCCTGGTATCGTCAATACCGATACCTCTAAACTAAACTGACCTTTGAAATTATTGAAAGAATATAATCTGTAATTAAACTCACTTAATATTAGATTTTAAAGCAATTTTTAACATTTCATAGGCCTTTTTTTGTTTACACTATCAGAAATAAAATATACTATAATTGCATTAACCTGAAAGGTGCACCTATACCCCTCAAAGCGAGCATATTAGTATCACTCGATTATGCATGCTTTAAGGGTAAAGAAGTTACAAAGGTGAACCTTTGAGGGTACCTCATGAAAAATAAACATGGTACTAAAATGTATTATTTTTATTACCATAGTAAATTTGTGGTTACTGCAGTTTTACTACAAATACCATGGTAAACTGTGGTTACTGTAATAAAACCATGGTTACTTTTTGTAAACGTCTGCCAGGCTGTTGTACCACTAAAGGTGAAACTTTAGCATATTTATTCTGACATATTTACTAACACCAATTACAGAACATAACACAATCCATTTGAATGTTTAACAACCAGTTTAAATAAATTACTAGCACAAACTAGCCTATTTAAAATAAATATTACTTGTACAAAAAATTTGGGGTCAGTAAGATTCAAAACTGAATTTTCAGCATTACTTCAGTCTTAAATGTCACATGATCCTTCAGAAATAATTATACTAGCATTTGCTGCTCAAGAAACATTTCTGATTATTATTGCTACTTCATATTTGTGTGGAAACCATGATGCATCTTTCAGAATTAATTTTATATATAATAACAATGTTATGTTATGTATGTAATGTAATAATTTGGCAATGGTTTCTTAAGATCTACTTATGCTTCTGATGCTTTTTGGAAACGCAGCCCTATATTAACAAGCACTGTGAGACTCGTATAGAGACTTGCTGGGCACGAGTATAAACAAGCATTACGAAACAGGCTACATATGTGCGGCAATGTAAACGGCTCGTCCGTGAGACGCGGGATATGCGCTGCATGGAGCAGAGAGGAGCGAGTATGAGAATCATTCAGAGACGCAGACTGTCTTCTGAATTGGGAATAGCGCACATGCATTATAAACTTATTTCCAATTAAGAGAATGTAGAGAATCTAAGAATGTATATTTTATTCTCCAGTACTAAAAGCAAAACCGATAAGGGAGCTCTTATGCGTTGTGGCACAGCTCCTGCAAATTACCTTTTTTGTTCAGTGTCTGCCATTTCAAAGCCGAAGTAATCTCATATTACATTTATTTTTCTTTTGTATTACTTTGCCTGAATATTGATATGACTTGCAAAATTATATGTTAAGCAGAATGTTTCACTCCATCACTTCCATCTCATTTTGTGTGCCAAATATATCTATGTAAATTATTTGGTAACGCTTTTACAGTAAGGTGTTATAATGTATTACCTAACATAAATGAACAAGTTTTTTACAATATTAATCTTTGTTTATGTTATTTAATAAATACAGTCATTCATTGTTAGTTCATATTCAATTCACAGTGCATTAACTAATGTAAACAAACACAACTTGTGATTTTAATAATGCATTAGTAAATGCTGAAACAAACATTAACTAAGATTAATAAATGCTGTAGATGTATTGTTCATTATTAGATCATGTTAACTAATGAAACTTTATTTTAAAGTGTTAGCAATTCGTTGTGTAATAATTGCAATTAATTACATATGTGACCCTGGAGCACAAAACCATTGCTATATTTGTAGCAATAGCAAAAATACCTTGTATGGGTTAAAATGAAAAATATTTATTTTATGCCAAAAATAATTAGAATATTAAGTAAAGTTCATGTTCTATTGAAGCTTAGTTTTTTTTATTAGTAATGCGCATTGCTAAGAACTTCTTTCGGACAAATTTTATTTTTGCACCCTCAGATTCCAGATTTTCAAATAGTTGAATCTCAACCAATTATTGTCCTATCCTAACAAACCATACATCAATGGAAAGTTTATTTATTAGCTTTCAGGTGATGTATACATCTCTATTTGAAACAATTGACCCTTATGACTGGTTTTGTGATCCAGGGTCACATTTGATTTTCAAAAGATGAAGTGATTACATTTATTTATTTATTTGTAAGAATGTATAACTCAATACTTTAACTAATTGCAAAAGCTGAATAAATCTATTGATTTATTAGTGAAATTATCTTTCCAATAGTCATTAGATTAATCGATTATCAAAATAATTGTTTGCTGCAGCCCTACTTACTAGTGTGATTAAACTTTGTGATCTGTTGTATGTGTCTGTCCTCAGGAGTGGATATCTAAAGGACATGGTGAATACAAAGAGATCCCAAGTGAGAGGGATTTCTTTGCTGAGGTGAAAGAAAGCAAAAATGTGGTCTGCCATTTCTACAGAGACTCTACCTTCAGGTATTTGAGGACTTTCTTTTTATTATATTATTCTTGTACTTTGGATTATAAATCTAATGTGCAAAACAGATATTTTCAGTGTTGAATTTATTTCCCAAAGATGCAAAATTATGGACAAGCATCTAGCTGTTTTGGCAAAGAAACATCTGGAAACAAAGTTCATCAAATTAAATGTTGAGAAGGCTCCATTCCTAACCGAGAGGCTGAAGATCAAGGTTCTTCCCACACTGGCTCTGGTGAAGGACGGGAAGACTAAGGATTATATTGTGGGCTTCACCGATCTGGGTAACACCGATGAATTCCCTACTGAAATGCTGGAGTGGAGACTGGGCTGCTCAGATATCATCAACTACAGGTAACATATATAATATTCGATAGTTAAACACACTGAGGTGGTACAGGGTCAGGCCACATTTAGCGGCACCAGAATGTGAGCGCAGGGCATGGTATCTTCGATGTAACAATGTCTGAGTTTGACGGATCAATGGTTTGTGTTGATCTTAACACACCTCTTTGGATTAACATACAATGATGGTGCATGTTAAGTAGGGGTGGGAATCTTTAAGCCTCGTTCAGACTGTTAGCCCAAATCCGATTGAAATCAGATCATATTTAAATAGTCTGAACGGCAACGAACTACATGAAATCCGATTTGTGCAAATCCGTTTCGAGCTACATTCGTATGTGGTTTGGAATCCTATTTAAATTGCATTTCTGGAAATCCGATTTAGTCTGGACGGTCAGATCGGATTTAGCGTAGTTTTTCACATCCGCACGCCACGTGAAACATAAATACGTCAGACGTTTTTTCAGAACACATGCTGAACCTCTCTGCAGTAACAAGCTTGTGTCGTTGCGAAGTGCAAGTCAAGCGGAATAAAACAATATACTGCTAGTATACGCACCTCTTTGTGTTTTGCGGAGACAAAAAAAAAAGGTAAAAAAGCAAAGTAGTGGCGGTTGGCAGCACGGAATAAAGCCACACATTCAAGCTTCCTGCGTTTCTGCCGCTGCCTCACAAGACGAAATATAATACAACAGCGCAACCGTGATGGTAAGACAACATCTGTATTGCAAACTGTATTGCTGTTACTGTTGTTTTAGCATAGGCATAACAATGCAACGGCATTACCATAGAAACCAATGCACATTCAGTAAAAATTAAAGAGCTCTTATGGACACACAAATCAGATTTGAACAGTTGCAATATGCTGTGTAGACAGTCAGTTATTCAAATCCGATTCCATCCGGATATGCCCTAAATCGGATTTGGGCTGACAGTCTGAACGAAGCTTTAGTCACCTCACGATCCGATTCCGATTCTGGGAGTCACGATCTGATTCTTGATCTACTTTCCCCCCCGTATTAATTAATTAGTTTACTGACTTGAGAATCCTTAAAATCCTTACATTTACATATACTTACAAAAGTAATTAAGTACTTTTTAAAATATTTACAAATTTAAAAACAAGTTGATAAGTTTTAAAACAGCTGTATGTTAAGAATTTTAAGCTAATATAACTTCAAAACACACAAGCAAGAAGCAAATAATAAAGAGGAGCATAGAAACATTAAAAAAAAAAAACAAGTGCTGAAAATGCTTTCAGTATTTAAGATTATCTGAACGTTTTCCATTCAAGAACTGTGAGTGATTTTTCTTCATTTTTACTGTTGTTTTTTTACTATGACATAGACAGCGGGAGATCTATTAAGCTGCATTCACACATTTCTTTTGAAATATAAGAAGTAATGTGGTTTGTCCTGTCCGTTTAATCCCTTAAGGCATAACTGGCTATGTTTACATTCATTTTGCCTCATAAAACCATTTTGAGACGCAAGTACTTTAAACCACACAGCCGTATGCGCGAGCAGTCCACAAAAACACAGCGCGTCAGCATTTGAAATTGAAAGCAGCCTTCTGTTAATGAGGTTCATATTTTAAATATATAATCCACTGCATTCCAAACCACATAAATGATGACTTCGTCGAGCATTTTTAAGGAAAATACAGACGAGCGAGACCGAACACTTCAAGTGTAACATCAAACAAAGCGCGCGTCTCTCAGAGTGCATCCTATGTAATGAAGGGCGTGAATGTCCTTGTAATTCGCTTCAACCTTTTCAAACTTTATGAAAGATTATTAAGAATCGCGATGCATCGATGAATCAATTTTTTTTCTTCCACCCCTAATGCGCAAGGATTAAAATAAATATTTGTTTTTTTATACTAGGGAGTTAGTTTTGAGTTATGAAACTTGCAGTATGTTTTTGTTCTAGAGGAACCTACCATAAAAACGTTATTGTAGAGTATGTATAAATATCAAAACATTTGGATTCTCCATTTCATTATGCGTTTTAATGTTTTAAAATGTAATTTATTCCTTTAATGGCAAAGGTGAATTTTCAGCAGCCATTACTTCAATATTCAGTCACATGATCCTTCAGAAATCATTAATGTGCTGATTTGGTGCTCAAGATACATTTCTTATTATTATCAATGTTGAAACCATGATTTTTTTCAGGATACTTTAATGAATAGAAATTTCAAAAGAATAGCTTTTTTTATTGATTTATTTTATAATGTAAATTTCATTACTTTTCTAGTCAATTTATGGTGTACTTGCTGAATAAAAGTATTAATTTATTTGTTTTTACTTTTATTAAAGCATTTCTATCTTTACTCCTTCTAGTGGGAATCTTTTGGAGCCACCAATTATTGGACAGAAGTCAGGGTCAAAGTTCACCAAGGTGGAGAAAAAGACCATCAGAGGCAAAGGTTATGACTCGGACTCTGATTCGGACTAAAACATCAAGCTCTGTCTGTTTCAGGGCTTCCTACATAACAGTCTTAAGTCTTGTAACACCACTTTGTGGTCATCTTTTTGCCTATTTTTTGCAGCGTCTATTTAATTTATTTTCTCTCGCCTTTGTCTTATGTTTGCCCATTCTAATTTCTAAGATGACTGAATACCACCTGATAGGGTATTTATACTTCATTTCATATCTCTTTAATTTTTTTATGTACAGAAGTGAAACTTTTCTATGGAGCATAATTCTGAAGGTTCTCTCTCTTTAGCGCTGATTTATTATCTAAGGAAGATTGAGTTTTTGTAAGATGGAAGAATCAGAAGCTTTTAAACAATGGTGCAAACAAACTCATTATTTTTGCCTCTGATGGACTGATGCTCAGATCAGTGAGTATCGAACAAGTGCCAAGGAAGCAAACTTCTGTATTCCACTAAGAATCGCCACCTCTTTCTCCCATTGATGTGAAAGATGTGCATTTTTTTGCTTTTATAGCAGTACATGACTTATTAAAAAATTACATATGCCTGTTTTGTTCATGTATCATTTCTTTGTGACTCACTGAATATATTAGTGATTTAAATATTACATCACCTTAGTGACTGATGTTTAAAAAGCACAGTTTTGTAGAAGACAAAGATCTAGTAATTTACATTCATGCAACTTGCGTTTAATTCTAAGTACACAATTTGATCAAGTTCTTGCTTTCCCTGGGCATGCTCTACTGTTTGAGCTACAGAATAGAAGAGTGGTATTTAAATCTTTATTAAACAACAAAAAACACTGCACAAACGGTAGGCCACAACATTTCTATGACTCAATAGCTTTCTGCTCAAGTGGTTTCAGAAGACGTTTCACCACTAGCTCGCCTTTGCTATTCAGATATGTGTTAGCCATGTCCTCCTCAGCAGGCAATCCATAGGGGAGCTTGAGAGGCTCAATCCTGCAGATAAAGATATTATTTGAATAAGTATATTTTAATGGTCAGCAATCGTGTTAAACTGATTTAAATGTGTAAGTCCAGCTTACCTAACTAGATGCTTTATGATTTTCAGTAGATTGTTCACTGATGGGGTGTTCTTGTGGATACGGGATTCATGTGCCTAGTGATAAAGAACATGATGTATTAAATAATATTTCACTTAAATATGAAAATGTCTTATTAGAATATTGTAATTTTAAAAAAGCAAGATCACACCCCACCTTCATAAGCCCCAAACTCTTCACAACCTTCTTTTCCCAGTAGGGTCGTCTCATGGTGCTTTTGACTCGTGTCACTATATGCAGTTTATGTGGGTGTTCTGGATCACCACCATACTTGTCATGTTCTTTTGCAAGTTCCTCAAATACCTGAAGGACGAAAATATGGTGCTATGTCATTACGTTCAATAAACTGAATCGAATAAAACAAAGCAAAGTACATTTGAACCGTCACATACCTGTGGAGGGATGCGACTCTTCGTGAATTTGGTGCGACATGATGTGGCTTGTGTCAGATTCTGCAATAACATTTTTTTTAAAGGATTTATTAAACACCTTTTTTGTCATAGTCATCAAATCATTTAGCACAATTTATCCATCGAGGTAAATGATTAAATATGAAAGAATCTGACCTTTGCGACAGTGGAGGCAGATGTTAGAAGAGCTCGATACAGCCCTGCCATGATTACACACTGACTGACGTTGACTTGAACGCTACTGAGGAAGGTTATTAGCTAGCAGGCTAACGTTAGCTAGAATTATTCATGCCCAGTACAGCACTCAATAAGTGGACTATATAGTGACCACAACTTCTTCAAGGAATTGTATGTTATTTACTCAAATGCCCATGTTATTGCTATATGTTAACCAAAAAACGTACCATAACAACAAACTATACGGCATCAATGCATGTTTATATCAAATATGTTGACTGGAAACGGAAACAGCTCTTCGCTAAAAGAGTCATTTCAAAATAAAAGTCCCTCGACCCGGAGCCTTAGAACAGTTAATTTCAAAAGTATTTGGCGAATCTACTAACGTTACATCGATATTGTATGCTCTAAAATGTTCCAATAAAATTAATAAAGCAAGATGTCCTAAAATGTTCGAAAGAGACGATTCCCAGGTCAGGTCAGTAAGCTGTTTACCCAGAACGAATTGTTCAGACTGTTCAACAGATTCACTAAAAGATCCGACTCTGTAGAACGATTCATTTATATATAGAAAATCACTACTCTCTTCCGCAGTGGTCGGAGCGGGGGCGCTGCGGTGCCAAATTCATACTCATTAAACCAAACGCAGAAGTTCGTAGCCTTTCAAGTTCATTGCGATCTTCGTTGAGTTTGTGACTTCGTTTCGTTTAGAGAATGGGAAAGCGTGTAGCTGTAGTGTTGGCAGGCTGCGGTGTCTTTGATGGAAGTGAAATCCACGAGGCGTCTGCGGTTCTCGTGCATTTGAGCCGTCAGCAGGCTACTGTAAGTATACACACGAACTTCCGTTTATCAGCTCTAATAATCTCCACTGCAACAAACAGCTGAGCCATCCAGAGCACACGACTAGTCAAGTTGATTCTATTTATATCAGATTCATTATTTAAACATGGACATCTCGCAACCTTATGAATAGATTGTAGCACACTGCACTGTCTTCACTCCTGACAAAGAAGCAGTGCATCTAAACTATTAAATGTTGTACATATTTGTAACTTTTGTTTAGCTGGTTTAAAATGCTTTTCAGCCTTCCTTGTAAAGTAGCATTAATTAACATTGTTATTTTCTAACCTTCCCACAGGTGAAGATATTTGCACCCAACACTGATCAGATGCATGTTGTAGATCACTTTAAAGGCTCTCCAACAGAGGAAAAGAGAAATGTGCTTGTGGAGAGTGCTAGAATTGCACGAGGTGATATCCAGGACCTCTCCGAGCTCAACGTAAAGGATCTGGATGCCATCATCTTCCCTGGTTTGCACACTACTTCTGGAAGAATGTCTATTTACTGTTCAGCTCAGCATTTCGGTTAGTATTATTTGAACATTATTTTGCAGGTGGCTTTGGAGCAGCCAAGAACCTGTGTAGCTGGGCGGTCCAGGGGAAAGATTGCTCGGTCAATGAACAGGTTAAAACAGTGCTGGAGGCCTTCCATGCTGAGAAGAAGCCCATCGGCTTGTGCTGCATCTCACCTGTGCTGGCTGCTAAGGTTTTTCCAGGTTGTGAGGTGACTGTTGGCCATGACAAGGATGATAGGTAAACTATGTGACTTTTAGCAAATATAAAAGTTGTATACAGAACAAATTCTGTAAACATATATAAACTTGTGCTTAATGCTGCATGTGTTCAGTTGTGTTTTTCATTTTGCATACATGAAGTTTGGGTTTTAAATAATTAATACTTTTATTCAGTCCATTAAAATAAAATGTAATATAAGTTAACGTTTATTTTATTTCAAGTTATAAAAGTTTTTTTATGGTTTTAGTTAACTATAACCCTGTTTTGAATTTTATATTTATTAAATAATCCTTAAATAATATTCTTGGTGATTATTATAATATTGAAATTATCATAGGCTATAGATATTTTATCAAATAAATGCATCCTTGGGGAGCATATGAGACTTTTTTTTTCAGAAACATTAAGAAAATCTTATCAACTTCAAACATTTGAATGCTATTATCATTGGAATGATTTGTCCTTGTTCAGCAGAACATGATTGAATGGCAAATACACTGATTTTAACCCACAGAAAAGGCAGAGCTCTGTTTATACACAGTCATGTGTTTTATACACAATTATCTCTGTTTCCGTATTGTTCACAAAAATGATGGTTATTAATATTAAAATACAGCACTGAGGCATACTGTCTGAATCTTTGGCTTTCAGGTATCCAGATGTTCCAGACACCGCGGAAGCTATTTCTCAGCTTGGCTGCAAGCACATCTGCAAGCATGTGAATGAGGCTCATGTCGATGAGAAAAATAAGATTGTCACCACCTGCGCTTTCATGTGCAAAGCACCGCTACATGAAATATTCGATGGAATTGGAGAGATGGTACAGGAGGTGCTGAAACTTGCCTGAATTCCAGCTAAATGATTGAATTGGCCCTGTCTTTCTAATGTTTTTATATAACATTTCCAGTGTCTGAATAAACAAGTAACATATTTGTCTTTAAGACTTTGTTACAGATGGAATAATTACAGAGTCCATCCTTATTTAAATATGTATTGGTTGGATAAATCCTTTGTGATGATGACATCTGAACAGCTAGCTAGTAATGCCTATTTTTTTTTTTTAAGTCTGAAGGTCAGTCAGGAGCACAGATATTACATAACTTTAATTTTATTGATGTTTGGTGATGAGTTTTTGGCTCAAGGTCTGCATTTAAAGTCACACCAGAAGTGTTCAGCTGGGATTAGGACTTGGTTTTCTGCAGACCAGTCAAGTTCTTCCACACTGACTGAATCATCATTTCTCTTTAAACCTTGCTTTATACACAGAGACACAGTTATGTTAGAATAGAAACGGGTCCTGTCCAAACTGTTGCTATAAAATTAGAAGCACACAATTCCCTGGAATATAATTATATGCTTAAACATTAAGATTTGTACTCGTGGAAATTACTGAAGTAGTCAAACCTTTCATTAGAAGGGGGTGACCCAATACTTTTGGCAATATAGTGTATTTTATAAATTTCCTACCGTGAATATATTAAAACTTTTGATCAGTAATATGCAATGCTAAGGACTTCATTTGGACAACTTTTAAGACGATTTAGTTATTTGCACCCTCAGATTTTCAAATAGTTGCATCTCAGCCAAATATTGTCTTATCGTAACAAACCATACATCAATGGAAAGCTTATTTATTCAGTTTTCAGATGTATATAAGAGGGTCACACATAAGAATTAATTCAGAAGAATCGTGTAACTGGAGTAATGACAGCTGAAAATTATTTTCAAAAACATGAATACATTACATTTTAAAGTATCTTAAAATACAAACCAGTTAGTTTTAAAGTGTATATTAATATTTCACAATATTACTGTTTTTACTATATTTCTGATCAAATGAATGCAGCCTGGTAATGTAAATGACTTTACATTTGTTGTACATCTAATCATTTCTACATGGAATATAAAAAAAACTGAAACAACAAAAACATATAAAAACCAAAGAAAATGTGAAAATAGACAAAACTGCATTCTCTCTCCACTTTCAGTATGACAAGTGAAAGGAACTAACTCTTCACTTTCTGGGAAAAACTACATCTGATGAAAGAACAACACTATTACTTAATGCTGTGTATTTGAACAAAAAATCTGACATTGCAGAAATACAGTAGGTTAGCCAGAATACTCCCAAAATGCTTGTCAAATATATTGACAAGGTCCAAAATGAATATTTGCTAATCACCAAATGAAAGTTGATTTGTTGAGTAAATAACAATTTGGTTGTAATATAAAATGCAAGATTTAAGTCACAACACCACGGTGATTTTCATGATTTTACCTCATCAGAATTGACACATTTATCATATTCACCATCAAAAGTTGCTAGGAAATATTTCAGAACTATGTGGTACAAATCTACCTAAGTGAGAATATAAGGAACAAAGTAATGAAAGGTTTCAATATGATACTTTCTATTAGCCTAAATTATGCCATTACACAACAATTCAGGCCAAAGCTGAGTAGTGGTGCTCATCTTTGTGCATCACATGCTTATTAAAGTGCATGTATGACCAAAGCATTGAACAGTCTTGATTTGTGTCCAGACGGTCAACAGTGTAAATAATACCCTCCACAACATCAGCGGTCAGCACAGTCGAAGCATTAGCCCTGAACTTCCTCACCAGATCCTCATGACTGAGTGGTTTCCTCCAGTGACCGTAAAAAGTGTTGCAGCACGCAGTGAATGTTTCCCCCTGAGTTGTCTCCACTGCAATTTCGCAATACATTTTTTCAAAGCTCGAGTGATTGTCTTGTGGATTTTCCAACCGTACTTTCAGAAGCATCTCTTTAAGGGCACTCCTGTTCATCTGGCTTTTGCTGAAGGAGTCGACGGTGACCTCTCCATCCAGCAGTGCGGTACAGCAGTTGAACTGGAATGAGTGTCTGGCCTGGTGCTCGCTACCCGGAAGAGGGCAGTCTACATATCTGGATGAGGGCACTCTGAGAGTGATCTTCTTGATTTGACTGAGATCTGCATTTGGGTATTTGTCCAAAAATTTCGCCCTTGCTTCTATTGCAGCATCCGCCACCCAGTGCATCCCGAGATGGGCTGGAAATCGCTTCTGTGCAATGTTCTGGTCTTCTAACACCCAGCTGTAATGAGAAGTAGGGGTGACCTCAGCCAGTGGGCGAGGGACATAATCTGGATAAAAGGCCCCGAAGCCTGATTCCAGATCCAGAATCTGTGTGTTACCCTCCAGGCCGAGGAGAGCGAGTTGGGAGGCCTCCAGACCCCCCCGGGCAGCATTGCCCATGTGGAGAGGTTTGGTTTGAGTCGCAGCGTTTGCCATAGGCGCTCCAGCGGATGAGCAGGCTATTGCTAGAGCTGCTATGCTCTGGGCCGCTGGGAGACCCAAAAGTTTAGCTGTAGCAGCCGCGCTGCCCATAACCCCAACAACTGCAGGCGGGTGGAATCTGAGAGCGACACATGAATATATTCAATAAATCTTTTTTTATTAAATGGTAAAAGTGAGGACAGTCATATTGTTTGGCATTAAATTCAATTTCCAGTAGAGCTGTTAAAAACTATTTAGAAATTTGTTCTGCTTGCATTTTATGAATACAGCCATTAAACTATTTCATGAAATATACATAAGTGATAACTAGTTTATGTAAATTCCAACTGTTAGAAATACCCGAGGCATAACCTTGTGTAACATCACCACCTCGAGTGTGCATTATTTTTCTAATAATTCAACAGCCCGTCATCAGTTATCCATTCTTAACTGATAATTAGTTTATGTACATGTCCAACTGTTAGAAATGTACACCGATGTTCAAATATTTGGAGTTAGTACAATATTTAAATAAATTGATTCTTTTACTTTTAAGGACGCATTAAATTGATCAAAAGTGATGATAAAGACTTTTCCATTATTATAAAAGATTTCTGTTTGAAATAAACACTGTTCTTATTAAATTTATATTCATGAAAGAATACAAAATAAGTGTCACATATTCTAACATTGATAATATTCATAAACATTTACTGAGCAGCAAGTGAGCACATTAGAATGATTTCTGAAGGATCATGTGACACTGAAGACTGGAGTAATGACGCTGAAAATACAGCTTTGCCATCATATATAAATTAATGCAATGCTAAATTACTTCGATATTCCAAACATACATCAGAAAGTTTCACTTTCATCCCCAGTTACTAAAACTGAAAATGCATACTTCCATTTGAAAGTCAAAATCACGAGCTTTCACGGGCCAGTTCTTTCATTTGGTTTAATTTTACTATTTCTATGTTTCATTTAAATAGTATATAATTGTACACTTTAGACACTGTTACCTTTTGGGAATGTTGTGTGCCTCTTTAGAAAACCTCAGGAGTCTCCCCTGAATCTCTATGCCCACATTGAAAGCCAGCAACAGCTCCAGGCCAGAGGGTTTAACAGGCAAAGTTTCAGCCAGTGCCAGGAGAGCCGGCAACACCGCGCCGGAGGGGTGAGTGGCTGGATGCCAAGTGTCATCAAAGTCCATAGAGTGCACCTAATATATCACGGGAACACATCCCATTATCAGTCTGAGAGAATACATTCGTGCTTTCAAAAAATAAATAATGACCTACCGCAACTCCATTAACAAAGGCAGCATAGTGAGGTGGAAGAGATAATCCTGGTCTGCCCCAGACCTTGCTGTTTTCCAGTGCTTGCTGCCTCTAGTTTATAAATGATCAAAGACATGTGCATAAAACATAAGAGACATAAACGAAGGACAACTGAATAATATTCCTCTATGTAAACACTATCCTTACTTGGCTGCACTGAAGTACTGTGTTGAAGACTGGGGTGCCGGTTCCAAGCAACCCCACTCCCAGCGTGTCCAGTATCATTCGCTTACTCCTCCTTATCACTTCATCTGTCAGATGAGATGTGCTCAGACAGGACACTGCTGCCCCAAAACTCTCAGTAACTCCCTGAGAAAATAATAATGACTATTTAATTATATTTGTCATAGTATATCAATAGCACAAATACATGTTGGATGCATTTGAATTTTAAATGTAGCAAAAGAAGAAAGTATGTGTAATAATTAGCTGGATGAGTGATCTTGCATTAATTTATCTGCAAAGAAATACTACAATAAATAAATTATTAGAAGTACCTTTCTGATCATTGTGTGAGGTTTGAATCCTACTGTGAGATCAGTGTGGTAACGTTCGCCTTATATACTATGTTCCGATGAGCAAAACCAACCTCTGACTTTCCAAGGTTACTTAACCACAATAGTGTGAAGTGCATTGTTTCACAATTTGCAACAACCTCATGGCATTAACTCCCAGTTCACATTTTTGCACAAGAACATGGCTAATTTTCAATCATACTGTATGTTTAGATTTTACAATGTTCCAACAAAATAAAATTTGTAATATAAAATAAGTATATAATGTATGACCAACAAATCCATAATAATAATCATAATTATTTCTATTATTCCAGAAATTGTATTGCACATTCACACATTAACATTTAATACATCATTGTACACACATTAGAATATATATATATATATATATATATATTATTTGTATTATTTTACACAAAATGGAAATAATTTAATGGAATCAGAGCGCTTTCATGAAATTAAATTGAAAACAGGTACATTATCAAATCACATGATATTATGATATGACATCATATTTCGTGAACTTTTATGCACACTAAAAGTGTGTATCTCCAGCATTTGTGAAATCTGGAATTTCTTTTGCAATTGTCAGAGACTAGTGTCTTCTGTCAGTTACTGGTTCCTCATAATGTCACATGAGCGTGACCCTTACAAATTGAAAGAAAGATAGGCTATAATATTGTTTAATGTATTCTCATAGACTGTATTAAATAATTAGGCTTTTCTGTGGTTAATGACATAAGCTGGCGAAACCTTCAATTCCACTCTTAGCTGGTGTACAGATGCGAGCAGAGCCTTTAGCTCCAGCCCAAGTCTGTTTTGTCTGACAATGTAACTTCTCCTAGTCTTGTTCTGTCCAGTTTCTGTCTCCACCTTCAGTCCAGAGGTTTGCTTGTATCAAGCCTACAGTATATATTTTTTATTGCTGGAGGGGTGTTGTATTCATGGATTGAAAGAGATTGTTTATTTCTATAGTTTGTTTGTAGATTTATTCAATTATGTGTTGTTGCTGTACAAAACATTATATTTTAATTAAAAAGCTATTTACCGGCAGTCAAAAAACATTTAAAGTTTCTATTGTGTTCCTGTGGCTCAGTGGCAGAGCATTGCGTTAGCGCCACAAAGGTTGTGGGTTCAATTCCCAGGGAACACACTTTGACAAAAAAAAGTATAACCTGAATGTACTGTAAGTCGCTTTGGATAAAAGCGTCTGGTAAATGTAATGATGAACTTTTCCAGTTAAAATGAATTGTATTACTGTATGTGCAATTATATACATTTATTGAATTTGATTTAATGTTAATTGTACTTTCTTAAATTAAAATGCAATGCATTGCAAAGTGAAATTCCGTGTTCTGTTTTTTAACAGTATTTCAGATCAGGATTTTAAAGGCCTTGCTGATATAACATACAGGTAGATTAGATTATCATATATTGAAGCAAAGTGTTTTTTCAGTGCATGTAGAATTTGATTTATTACATGGTTAATTTAATAGTTTTGATAAACCAATGGAAACATAATGGCTGACTCCATATCTATAGACCTTATTCAGGGTATCGCCATATGTGATTTTTGCTGGGAGTGAGGCTGCTGAATTGAGGCTGTGAGGAATAGAAGTATGCGTTCAATGGATTAAAGCAGGCCTACTGTTGTTTAACATATTGATTGTTACGATGATTTAATGTCTTTCTGAGGAAAAATACTAGACAAAAAATAACCTGACTCGGTTATATATCTGTTCATTTTGTTTAGTTTTACAGTTTAGCTGTGCTTTGACGATTAAAGCCAATTTGTCTTACACGTTTATACCACTAGATGTCGCTATTCTCATTTGTCATATGGAGCGCATGGGAGAAAATGTCAATACTGTAATTTATGTGTGGTGAGAAGATTAATTTAGCCCTCGGTCTTTGTATTTTCCCATATATTATCTACATTTAAGTGTAATTTATATCCTTCAGAGTATAACATCTAAGGGTGCTTTCACACTAGCACTTTTGGTGCGCACCCGGGTTCGATTGACGTCAGAGTTCGGTTCGTTTGGATGATGTGAACGCTGTCATCCGACCTCGGGTGCACCTGCGAACCGTGCCAGAGTCTGCTTAAAAAGGGTGGTCTGGGGTACGGTTCAAGTGAACTCCAGTACGATTCGCAATCGCACCAAATCGCGGAAGTGAACTGCTATTCATGACGTATTATTTGATAAAAATGTGTGTTTATGTGTGTTTCACTCACTTTCCTGACGAGCGTGATTGACGCGCTGCAAGCAGAGAGCTGTATGTCTCATTTCTGTTCGCCTTCAGCGTTCTGTAGAGCATTTGCAGCACCATCGTAAGACAGACGTTAAAAACGTAAATATATTAAAGTGCAGAGAGCAATGTTATGCATTTTGCCACCTTCTCCTGCGCCGTCGTTACTAAGTAACGCGGTTAACAGCTGCTGGCTTGATGAAGCAAACAACCTGCGGTTCAGACCTAAAGAAACTCATATGAACACAGCCCAGCGGGGGCAGGGGGGAGTAAACGAACCGCGGTTCAGACCCAAATAAACTCATACGAACACAGTCCAGCGGGGGGAGCAACCGAACTCGTGTACGGACCAGGTAAGCGGACCAAGTGTGAAAGCAGAGACACTGACAGCAGGAGGCACGACACCGGTTGGTCCAATTTTGCCAATAAAGTGTTAACATCAGCCGTCTTCTCTCCCCTCCCACAACCTATTTAAGCAAACAGCTGCCTTTATTTTGAGTCTTTAGGAAGCCCGTTGCACACAGTCGCGAATAATATCAGCTGAAGAGAAGTGATGGCTTTGGCAGATCCCGAGTGTGGAATATCAAACGGAGCGGAATCCGCGACTCCGTTTTCTGACATTATTGAACTAAATGTGGGAGGACAAGTGTATGTGACACGGCACACGACTTTAATAGCCGTACCGGACTCTCTTCTCTGGAACATGTTTATTAAGAAAACACCGACAGAGCTGGCACGGGACAGCAAAGGTCGCTTCTTTCTGGACAGGGACGGATTTCTTTTCCGCTACATTTTAGACTACCAACGGGATCTAAATCTTGTTTTGCCTGACTATTTTCCAGAAAAGAGCAGATTACAGCGGGAGGCTGAGTTCTTTCAGCTGCGGGACCTGTCCAAGCTCTTGAGTCCCAAAATGAGTAAAGACAACTCCATCCCCGATGAGATCTGCCAGAGTGACTCGGAGGAACCGAGCGTGCCTCCGCTGGTGGGACCCGACGCCTCGCGCACAATGTGCGTCGCCAGCACCGCTCTCTCCCCCTCCCTCGAGTCCAAAAAGTCAGGCTACATCACAGTCGGTTACCGGGGCTCATACACGATTGGAAGAGACATAACGTTACAGACAGACGCCAAATTCAGGCGAGTCGCGAGGATCACGGTGTGCGGGAAGACCTCTCTGGCTAAGGAGGTTTTCGGAGACACTTTGAACGAGAGCAGAGACCCGGACCGACCTCCGGAGAGGTACACATCGCGCTATTATCTGAAGTATAATTTTCTCGAGCAGGCGTTCGACAAACTGTCAGAGTTTGGCTTCCATATGGTCGCGTGCAGCTCCACTGGCACGTGCGCTTACTCCAGCAATGACCCAAACGAGGACAAAATCTGGACAAGCTACACAGAGTATGTTTTCAGCCGAGAATGAGCCAAAATGTGTCGCATTTAAGCAAACACTAATTCATAATAAATTTCTAGTTGTGTGGGTCATATAATTGGCTGTTTACTCGGAGACTTTAATAGCTTTCTACTTGTATTACTAGAATTAACAAACGCAGACTAACTAGCTACCATTGCACTTCCCTTCATAGCTTCGTTTTGTTTGCATATTCAGATTTGACTAAAAGTCCCACGTTTTGTACTTTTAGGTAACATTCTGGAAAGACATCCAGCTTCCTTTGTGCTCATCAGACTGGTAGATCTCAATGATACTTTTCCTTCAAGTTCAGTTTCATCTTTTCACTGTGAATAAGCCACTAAAACTGAGAAGCGTAATAGCTGCCTTCATTTAGTTGTTGTTGTCAAATTAAAGTGCCAAAGTTACCTGCAGTGATTCATTGCACTTTTCTGATCACTTTGAATTTCATTACAGATTAAGGAAATCGAGTTGAACCTCTTGGAACTCAAAACCGAAAGAAATGACAACTTTGTAAAAGATTACAGATATTACAACATTATACAATTATTTAGATTTAACATTATTAAACTTTTTTTAAGTAATGCTTACCTTTTTACAGCATACAACTGTATTGTATTTAATTTTTTGCACATATTTTGTTTGGGCGAAGAGTGGGGATTTTTTTTGTCTTAACTTAGGTTTACTGTTTCTATTTCGGTATTGCAAGAAAGTTATCTCCTATATTCCAGCATTGTAAGCATCTTATATCTGTTGTCTGTTTAAAAGCTGATAATTCAATAAATTGTAATCTGTCATAATCTTTCAGCGTCAGCCTCAATACATTTTTTTTCCAGTGTGTCTTGTGCAGCCGTAAAGGCTGGAGGGCTAAACAAGAGCATGTAACCAGCTGCTGAACAGCCCAGTTTTACTCTTCTGTTTCGTGCAAATGCATCTTCATGATTTAAGTGCATTCTATTTTTAAATGGTTTTTGTGGCATACACATTTTAATTAGTTCCCTGGAAAAATGCATGTTTGAATTTAAATCGGATAAATTATCAAATTGTTTTAACAACATTAAACATTTCTAGCATTACCTTTATCTAAACCATCAAACAATGATAGATATTGAGGGATAACATTATATACAAGGAAATAACTGGGATTAATAAATCAGTCCTCAAGATTGCTTTTTGGATGGATGCAGTATTATCAACTGTGCTCTCAAGAGGTTTGGGGGTCCGCCAGATCATTTCAGTGGCCTAATCATGGATCATTGCCAGTACGAATGAATTCAATAATTGTACCAATGTACAATAGTTCCCTTTCTGTTTTTTTGTGACACAAATTTGGTTGAAATGCAGATGGCTCAGCTGTGCACAAATATAGGTGGCATTGTCATTTCAAGAGTAAATAATGAAAAGATCCAGCTGCAAGTTTAGATGTAGTGAAGGTCCTAAGTTGCATTTTCATTCAACAATATATTGGTTCAAATTTCTGTTCATTACATATTAATGGGCGTAAGTATTTGAAAATTGCATGTTTGACAGTCATGTAGAAGTAGGCTATTTTCTGGGAATGTGCAAAACTTCTGGTTAGCCACTTTTGGTAAATTAACTAGAAGAACAACAACATATATGAAATGGATAAACAGTTTGCACTACAAACCAGTGTATTTATAGTTCTGAAAATAAGTTTAATAAATACCAGTTTGCAATATCAATCAGAATAACAGCCGTTTAAAAAATGTAAAACAACAGGTACAGTTGTGTATTGTCTGCATTGGAGGGATAGTAGAAGCCATGTGCCTTCATTGGGCCAAGTGAGGCCATGTACGTAAAGAACAGGAGACCAAGAACTGTACCATGAGGCATGCCATTGGTTGATGTGATTTGAACAACACCCTCTCAGGGGAAACTTTAATAATTGCTTGTGAGGTAAGACTTGAATTAGGTAAGTGCAGTATTTGCGAGTCCCAGGTCCGAGGAGAATATGGTGTTTCAATGTGCCAAAAATAGTAGACAGGTAAATAAAGTTACATAAAAACCTAAAATTCTGGAAAAGCTTCAGATGAGGTTGATAGCTAAAATATCTTGGGAAAAAGCAGATGTTGTATTCACTTGTTATGCATCAACTTAGAATCAGATTCATGCATTGCAGCAGACAGATGATCGTTTCTGAATATCTTTGAAAGTGCAGAGACCTCTATCCCCATGCTGTTCCAGATTACAGCGTACTCTTTGTTCTCCTAGAAAACCTTTCTTTTCTGAGAAAATCAGATCAAAGCATTGCATAACAAAACATACCAGAAGACTGACTTCAGACCAAAAAAAAAGTGATTATTCAAATTAAATTCTTAGCTAAAAATAACCAGTACGCTCAGCTGGGAAATGTATTAATGGTCTATGCACTCATTCCACAGCTCAGTTGTTTCTCAAGGAGAATGCAAATTTCATATATTTTAAATGAAAAATCTTTTACACTCTTAACATTAATGTGTAATATTCCTTGTGACCAAAACATACAGCATTTATGCAATGTCCTTAATACCATATCAACAATTGCGCACATGCTCAATCTTAGTTGCATTCATAATCTGTTGTCCAATTTATATGTGTACATTAAGGGGCTAATGAGGTTCACCCAGGAACCCGAATTTAATTTGAGAGTATGTTCAACATTTCCTGAGCTGGTGTTAACAGTCTGCCTATGAGGCATTTACATTTTACCTGTGAACGTGCAGTGGCATCACTGCCTACAGCTGAGATTTTATACATTTAAAAACCTAGACTCATATCATTCTTCATGTGGACAGCAAATCTACATACACGCTGCATTTTTAATCTACCACTATTTGATTGCAGTATACTTGCATAATGTATACTATATTTTTTTATTCTTAAGGGAATCAACTTAAACCCCTATATATTATAGTGTATAATTTGCAACCATTTTTTTCAATCCAGATCAATTTAGCGGCAGCAAATGCGGAGTGATTTATTATATGCTCATCACCCTGGGAGGGAAGACAGTGGATTTTTGCACTGACAATTCAATTTCCTAACAACCACGGAATGCATTCCCATGAGATCAGACATTTTAGACGGTGTAGCAGTTCATCGCCTTGGACACTTAGCCTATTCACGTGGTATGAAAACCACTTTATAATGTTGTTCTTTTAAGGAAAGGAAAAGGAAAGGATGAATGATTAATTAATAGACTACATTTTATTGTTTAATCAGTAAATTGAATTGTTGAGCTGTAAATTCATTTTTTTAATTGTTAAATTTGTCCTAGCCCTACAACATAGACTATTGTTGGAAACATCTTTAAAGGGGTCATCGGAAAGCCGATTTTCCACAAGTTGATATGATTCTTTAGGATTTTAACGAAAAGTCTATAAAGGTTAAACATTTTCAATGTTAGTGTAAAACAACCCCCGTTTTACCTTGTCAAAATCAGTTCTGTTTTCAGCATGTTCCTTTAAATGCTAATGAGCCCTGCTCACCCCACTCCTCTCTTCTGTGGAGTGACGCAGTTCTCGTGAGACTGTTTACTTTAGCCGCAGAACTTGCAAACTAGCACGCTAGTAGGAAAGTCGATTTTCAAAGATTCATAAAATAACCTTATACTCTCTTCTTTTGTAGGTGAGGCTGGATCACAAATGATTTGCGCAAACATAAACATATTTAGGTAGATCATTCCCTTCAAAAACAAACGTAATCCACTGCTTCTTCAGCAGCTCAGATGTCAGGAATAAATAACGACTGCAATGGTCATTATTACATCCAACAACGGAACACCTCAATCGCTTAGGAGCCAATCTTGTCTACCCCTGCTCCGCCGTTGAAACAATGGCGGACTGATGAAAACTCACTCAGGGTGGGTCTAAGGTAAAACGCTAGTGTCAATCAACAATAGTGGGAGGGGCCTGGGTCTGTGTGATGTCACACAGACAGGCATATGAGAATGGCTTGATATGATAAAGGGGAAATGATTTAATGAGATAAAAAAAAACACTGAGTGGATTTTTGTCATTATAGAGTGGTTGTGTACACACACTGCCAATACACATTTCAGTTCAAACTATTTTGTGAAAGTGCATGTCGCATCTAATGTCCCCTTTAAATGAACTGAAAAAAGCAGCACTTATTTAGTGAACATTACAAGAAGTTATTCAGCAATCTTATGAAAATAATGTCAGACTCAATGTATCTCAATTAGTAGTTAATATACTTCTACATTATTCAGCTATGACTGATTCACAGATTGAGAGGTATTCCTATTTTAAACGACATGTAGAAATTGCATGCAGAGGGATGGTATGTCACACCATTTCTTTTCAGCGATGTCACTACAATGTGTCTGTGCACCATCTGAAAAGATCCAACACAAAATATTTCAATTATAGGATGTTATTGTATTGATTTAGAATGACAGAATATAGTATTTTTTTTCTTGGAATAATTTCTAAAAATATTTGATCACAAATGGTATAAAATAATTAGCTCATGACATGAAAAACTGTATGTATTAAATAAATAAACATTAATATTTCATTAGCATGCAGACGGAAGATTCCAAGTCCAACAATTAAATATAAATGAATTTCCTGCTTTTAGAATAGACGTCAGTCTCACAATTGCTTTCACTTATTTAAACCAGAGACTGTAGTTGTCGAGGCTAGTCATTTCAAAATAGTGCTCACTTGCTTTCTTAAATACTTTCTAGAAACTTAGTCCGGCACACACATCTTTATTTGTACTACACACAAATGAATGTCTTTTACATGACATTTTTAAATGGTTAAACACCGAGCCACATTATGTTGTCTTAAATTATTAAACATTTTACATAATTCAATAAAATAGAAATGAAATATCATGACACAGATATGTCATACTAGGACCGTGTTTAAATGTGAGTGGGTCACGATAAATCTGCAATGATGAAAGCTTTTACAATTACGTGATGAAATCTAACGCAACTGCATTGTTTTCTCATTAAAGTCAGTTCAAAAGAAGTTAAATCAAAAGAAAAACATAATGAGCTAATTAAAAATGTATTATTACGAAACTGATGGTTTATATCAAATACTCACAAATACATTCACCTAAAAAGCTGACTATACTTAAGAAATTAACATCATTCCCAACCAATATGAGATAATGACCTTTAAAAATTACTTGACTCACAAGCTCTCCTTGTAAACTAGTTTAGTAGCTAACTAAAATGTAGGCTACTTTGTGGAAGGACATTTCAATTCAGTGCCACTTTTGTAGTGACCAGCTTTACTTCCACGTCCACAGCTTCTTCTAGAAACCACCGGGCTGGCATGACCCTACTATAATCTTTAATCAACACCTTACAATACACACTTCACGCAGGTGTTATGCAAAACACTTGGAGGCTGTTTGGCCTAATACATTAATAGGCAAATGGAGTCTGTTGGCCACAAGCCCTGCCTAATCCAATGAATATTTTTCTGTAGAAACAGGTGACATGAAGGTCTGCATGAACAATATGACTCAGTGAGTCTGTGCTTTGCATAAACACATGGTAATGTTCATATTCTCTTGTGTTTTTGGAGTGTATTGTTGCTGTGTGTTCTGCTCCTGATGGAAAGAACATCTGACAGTCGTCTATCCACGGTTCAAGAGTCAATATGGCCAAGTATTTAACAGACACACAGCACAAATCACACAACAGATGGTCCGTCTTCATAGACAAGATGGTTAAGCATGTCTTAAGGGAAAATCTTGTGTGTTAGAAATCATTTTTATTTGAAATACACAAAAAAACTACATACGTATGTAGGTACTTAATATTCCCTTATTCATTCTTTGCACTTGTATCACATGAATTACGTATAAGTCGCACTCTCTCAAATTATACATTAATTATTTAAAACAAGTCTATACTACTGTTCAATATATTTGGGACAGATTCTTTTTTTTAAAGAATTAATAATTTTATTTAGAAAGGATTATTTATATTACAAATAAATGCTGATCTTTTTAATATTCTGCTCAACAAAGAATCCTGTATCAAAAAAATGTATCAAAGTTTCCATGTTAAATATTAACTGTTTTAATATTGGTATTGAAAATAAATGTTTCTTGAGCATCAGATTAGCATATTGCAATGATTTCTAAAGGATCGTCTGATACTGAAGACTGGAGAAATGACTGCTGAAAATTCAGTTTTGCAATCACAGTAATAAATTACATATTAATATATCAAACAATATTTATTTATTTTTAAATATATTTTTTAATGATCAAATAAATGCAGCATTGGTGAGCATAAGAGACTTCTTTCAAAATCATAAAAAATAATCCCCCCAAACTTTTGAACAGTAGTGAATGTTTTCATATTATTCGGATACTCATTGGATAATAAGCACTATAATATGTGCAGTCACACAAGCAACGTGATCTTGGTGAAAAACACACATCTGTTCATTTTTATACTATCACCAGATGTCTGCTTCTACCTTCTCATGTTATTAACCCTCGTATGGTCTTCGTTACCTGTTTACACTTATGGTCTTTGGGGTCAATATGACCCCAACAATTTATAGAGTAATTGTAAAAAATCTATACATTTTTAATAATACAAATAATATATCATTTTTTTTGTTTACTTCTCATCTATACATTAATGCTGTGTTTTGGGAGATATGAAGTACTTTTGTACCTATTTACTGCAAAATTCCTCAACTACACATTTAGCTTGCATGTGAAATATTAAATTTTTATGAAAAAATCATTTAAATTATGATCTAAATTTAATTTAAGTTGTTTCTGGATATTGAACTGAGTGTTAGGTGTAGAAGTGTGCCATCTGCTGGTTAGAGATAAACCTCACAGGATTGCAGTTTCAGAAATAAATAGTTTTGACCAGCAGAGGCAATAGAGAGCCATTCATTTTACTAGATGTGGCCAACTGCTCTATCACAACTTTTGTGATACATTTTGTGAATTTATATATATATATAAACATTAGAAAAGACATAAAAATAAATATTCTTTCAAATAATAATTTTGTAGTTTTGAGAGAGTGAGAGGCAGTGCATGTGTCTGTGTCTGTGTCTGTGTGTGTGTGTGTGTGTGTGTGTGTGTGTGTGTGTGTGTGTGTGTGTGTGTGTGTGTGTGTGTGTGTGTGTGTCATGCATTAGGTATTGCCCTTTTATATCTTTGTTCTGCATTTGTGACTGAATTTCTTTGCCAAATTCTATAAAAATGCTCTGTGGCAGTCATACATGGGTGTGCTTGTTTGTGTGTGTGCTTGTTTGTGTGTGTGTTTGTGTGTGTGTGAGTGAGCATGTTTTTTCTACATCACATTTATGCCCTAGTCCCAGGCCTTCATTTCTGTGTGAAAATTGTTAGATTTATGCCAGATCTATTGATATTTTTTGACAAATAAATAAAAAAAAAAGATGAAAAATCACATTTTCCATTCATTTTCAATGTGGGGTCATATTGACCCCAAGACCATAAGTGTAAAATGTTTTTTTACATACCTTCAGAACAACCGAATCAAGCCCAGTTTTTTTGTGTGTGTATAGCTAGATAATGTAGAAAAAGTCACAAAATTTTATTCCACTGAGACGAAGGGAACCATTTTTATTTATTAAGAAAAAGTCGATTGGGGTCATATAGACCCCAAGGACAGGATTAAGAGGGCACAGCTTCAGCTTCATATCTGAGAGATTGCTTCCATATAAAAAAACAACAACTGTTCAGCTGTTTTATGCTAGCACAATCTGTCTTTGAAGCGTGAAATATTTCACAGCAGTGACCTGGACTGTGATTTCTTGGTTGGCTTGCTCCAGAAATACAAATCACTCTCTATTTAATTTGATAAAATAAGGTAAAACAGCAAGAGTGCTGCAATCTTTGGTGCTATATTCCTCATAAAAACAGTATAACTATATTGCAAAAAATAAAAAAATATATTAACAGGTTAAGTGATTTCCTGAATTACCACGGTGAGTATTCAAAACACTCACCATAGGTTATATGGAAGAAGTTAATACAGAGATAAGTAAAAATTCCTCAACGGGAAGTCTTTTGAAAAGACAAACTGCATAGCTTCTGAGGCTATGGCTGCATATTTGGATTTGGATGGTTTGAGATTAGAAAGGACCGTATGTATGCCAAATGACTTTTATAATAAATATCAATTTTATATCATCTAGTTGAGCAGGGTTGAATTTTTAAGGCACGACACTATAAGCAAAACCATTATTTTTTCATATAAGCATCAATTTTGAGATTTGGGTTTCAGGTTTATTCCGATATATATTACAGACTGGTTTGTTAATATATGATTTTATACCTAAAAATATGGGGAATTTGTTTCTGGCTGTTGAAAGTATTTTCTGATGGGGTGATAAAAAGAGATATCCAAAATCCCCTAAAACTCAATGTCAACAAAATGAAACAGCCTAGCTTCTGTCACGGGAATGAATGCAAATTAATACATATTTAATGACATAATGCCTTATTTGCATAATTAAATATAAGAGAAAAAAACTTGTAATACAAATATTGCCTTATTTTGCTGTGACTAATCAACAGTAGTTATCATATACTTCAAGAAATATTAGCCATTGGTTAAGAAATACATGGATTAAAATGATCAATACAGATCTTGAAAGGCCAATAAGCAACTAAGTGGAAAAGGAAACAGCCCAAGCACAGCATCAAACAACCCTGTAATCACTTTATCCACAGATCTGTTTATCTTCATCAAGAAGTAGTCGATGTACTGTTTCCAGGAGGGAAAGGATTTGTTTCAGAGCTAGCCAAATTGTGTCAACCAAATGAAAAGCCTATTAATCATAGCAACAGCTCTCTGTGGTTTTCAGAAAGGCGATGGAAAGAGTAAAAGTGCTGCTTTAATTTCAGGTGATCTAAACTGAATAAAGTCAATTAAACATTGCATTTTATTTATAGGAAACATGGACAATTTCACCTTCTGTTCTTATGAATCCTCCCTGCCTTTTCATGTTTGATGAAATGCAGTGCATATTTCTGCATTGCTTATTTCTTTCAACTTAGCTTAAATGCAGCATAAATATTAATACAGCGCACAAATCCTGTTGATGCTGAAAACCAGGACTGTGAGCTGAGCATAAAACCAGCCAAAAATGCATTTCCAATATTTACATTCTAACGTCCTTCAAAACTACATGGTATCCTTGGATTTGCTTTGAACCACCTTTCACACGTTGCAAATCGCTTTCATGCTGCAAACCTTCATTGTGCTACAGTCCAGTGCATTTCAAATGGTGTTTATCAGGTAATAACTGTTTTTTTTGGAAGATCTTCAGGAACAAAGACAAGCCATTTCTAACTAAACAACAGAAAAAGCTCAGCCAACGATGTGTAAACTGTCTCTTTAGCAAAAACTTTTCAAATTTGAGTAATTAATTAAACTATTTAATCCTCCGAAAGATAACATGGGTAGATTTTTGATTACACATATGTGTGTTTGTTTGTAGATGTGCATGTGGATTTACGTGTGTGTGTCTGTGTGTGTGTGTGTGTTTGTGTGTGCTGGTTTTATCAGGGCTGTGAGAGTGTCAAGAATTGCTGTTATCCATCACCTAAAGTGTCTCCCATTTCAGCAGCTCACTTAGAGATAAAGCTATATTATTTATATTATCTTTAGCATGTTCATTGATGTTTGCTTGTCCTGTTGTTTTAAACGAATGCTCATTTGTCTGAGTGTAAGAGTCAATTGAATTTGGTTCCTGTTGTGTTGATGAGTATAATCCTTCCTTCTTTAAGCAGTATTACTTTTGGCAATTCTATCTGAGAGAAAAGAACACAGTGTTCTGTGATCTTGTGGTCAAATAAAATGTGCTTAAGCAAGAAAATGAGGTGTTATGATTCTGTAACATCCAGTGAATTATCCAAATTAATTAACATTATGATAGCATTGATTTATCTTACAATGTCTTGTAAAATGCTATACATCTTCATGTGAATTGCTTTGGCAAGTTAATACAACTTGATAATATCGTAGTATTAGTTATAAGTTGACTCATGAGACATTTTATAATCTGTTTTTGTGGCGTATAGAATCTATTCCGTTCACAGATGTTCTACTGAATATATTTCAGCAACAGCAAAGTCTTTTCACGCTGAGATTAATTATATATTTGACATCTATTTTATGTCACTTGACAAAAAAAATTCAGTCAAAGGGATAATCATTTAGGACTGAATCTTGGCAAACTATAGCAATCTGTAACAAATCTTATCACATTTATGCATGAAGTATAGATTGTACTCGACTTCTCTTTGAAATGCAAATCTAGATTCCCATTAATTTCAGATGCTGAGCATTTTGGGTTCATGATTACGCCAACAAGTTAGCTCCAGATGGGACTGCGTTATGCAGCATTTTAAGTAAGGCATAGATGTTCAGAGATGTCCTTATCATGCACTCATCAGTATTATATATGACTTCGTGAAAAAAAGTAGTTACTTGTGTTCCCATTGTCATTACGGCCTTGCTATTAGGCCTCAGTGCCAAATCCATAATACTATCACAGTCTTACTGTTACTTAGACCAACAGCACAGTTTGAGCAGTGAATATAGGATGATATGTTAAAATCCTGTATTAATAGATAATATCTAGTAACTAAATAAATGTGACCTGTGCTGGCAAAATGTCACAATGAGCAACATTTCCCCAAATGTTCACTTAAGACATAACAGATTATGTTTGTGTGAACACTTAAATACTGTAATTCTGTGTATACACCCTGCTGAAAAAAACTATAGAATCCTGCCCAAAACACAATAGAAAATGTAATGGATTTAATGGTTATAATGGGAATTGTATTGGTTTTAATGGAAACTATAATGTGTCGACTGGTATGTCATGAATTCTATTGGGATGTTAAATCCTATTGGAAAAATGCCCAAAACACACTTCAAAAATGAATTTTGTAATGGTTTTAATGCGAAAAGCTAATGGTTTATAATGGCATTTTAATGGAAACCATTGGAATTTCTGTGATGGTTTCTATTGGGCTTCTATTGTTTTTTTTAGCAGGGCAGTAAGTGCCATTATATGCGCGATATGACAGTCAGCAGCAGCGCAAGAAGCGAGCAGAAAAAAAGGTACTCCTTTCAGAAAACTTACAAATAAAGATTTGTAGATGTTTAATAACTATTTCGAGCATTGAGATCTCTAGATGAGGGCTTAATTAACTTTTTTTTGTAAAAAACTGAAATTCGACCAAAATCTAAATTTTTCACTTTTTTTGTCTGTAGCTCAAAATTAGCCCATGCGCATTCAGATTTATTTTGCCAGCACGGGTCACAAATGATTTCAGACATTTAATTTAAAATGGTACTGGATGATGACTGATGGGTTGTTAATGCAAAATGATGATATTCACAGCGTTAAACTACTTGGCACTAGCTGACTGATTTATGACACATACGCAGCTTACTGATTTACATTTAAATGGCTGGTTAGCATTCACTAGAGCATTTCGCAGCATGCTTTAATTTTTGCTCAAACACTCCACCTTCCCCAGCTCCAACTGCATAGATCTGCTACAGGTTATTATAAATGCTATTGTGCAGCAGTATGCCATAAACACATTTGCGCTATTTGTCGGTACACTAACCACCGTTGCACATTGGAGCTGACAGCAGTCTTAAATAATCACAACATTGTATTGCGTATGTATTGGCAGTAGCAAGTTCTTGTACTTGCTTTGCAGCAGTAGCAATAATCTAACAACAGCAATAACCAACAGCAACAACACTTCAGCAGCACTTCCACCAAGACAAATATATTAACATTATCATTTCTATTACCATGCTAACATTTTCAGAGAGTTGTCATGCTAGAACCGTGTTTTTAAACCAACTGGTGGAGTAAACAATTCAATGACTCATAAAGTCCACCAAGTCATTTGTCATTACCTACTTGCATAACAATGTAACCTGCGGAATAAATAACTTAATCCTTCACTAATCATGCACAGACTCTGTCTGAAATTACTGAACATGGACAAGTGGAGTGACATAAACAGCATTAGACTTTTATATAGAAACTCTAAGAGTTTGATTAGTCTGATTCAAGAACTGGAAATAACATTTAAAAAAACGTTTTTTTTAACAGTAATGATTTATCTTAATATATTTGTAAAACGAAACAATATATTCCACATAATGTGTTCTTTATCCTTTGTTAATTGTCCACATGAACTCAAATAAAAGCTCAGTTTAGCATCTTTGAGAAGGTGAGGACAGAAATAATTTCTTCCTTTAGTTTCACAAAAGGAGGTCTGGTTTAATCATTGAACACACTCACAAGACACACTTCCACAGGATAGGCCTGACAAGTGCCCCATCATCCTCTATCTCATCTGCTTATCTCAATTTATCAGCAGGGGTCTCGCCATGCTGGGGTCTGTAAATGGCAGCACGAGTGCAGTTTTCCTGGACCAGCTCAGGCAAGTCTATTGATCTGGTTCGGCCACCGGACTTGGCAGGGGGTGGTATTGTCAATAAGGTGCAACCTGTACAGCTGTGGAATCAGTTGGCAGCCATTTAATTGAGGATTGCATGCTGATGACCTATCTTCCTCAATGGAAATGCATCATGGGAGATTGATATTGATAATGAACAGCAACATCTGTCACTCACACCAGTGATAGCCAAGGAGGTCTATAATTCTAAAGCTATCTGTTAGTACTCCCATTTATCCCAATGGCAGTTGCTCGGCTGGTGATGGACCCCTTGGAGGTGCATCATTTGAAATCTGCCTTCCAAAATTTTGAGACCAGCAAATATGACAACAAATATATAATACAAGTCAATTAAACTTTCACAACTGTGGACATTTCCTCAATTTAATGCAGGAATTGTTTCAGATTTGGCATGGCTTTTATATGACTTTCCTTTCCTTGTTTGATTTTCTATAACAGGTACTCCGGTGTAATTTCAATTGATTCTATACAACAATACAAAATACAAAAAGTAATTAACCCGGCATCTGCAGTGGTGTGATTTAAGATTTAGAGCAAACACCCTTATAAATCAGTATGGAACTGCATTCAGAGTAAAGCAAATGCAAGTTGATTTTATGACAACAAACAATATCCATGAAATTCATCAAGCGCCGTGTAATCAAAAGACTGCAGCTGTCTGATTCATCCCTCAAATGTCTACCTGCCTCTAGCTTTCATCATCAGAAAATAATGCAACTAAATAAATGCTATTATTGGTGTGGGCCTTTCAGTCACGAAGAGAAGCTCATATGTAACCCCCCGGGTCCACACTGCCACAACTCGTCGGAGCGGGTCTCGAACCCGGGATTCCGGTGCGGGAGGCGGGCGCTCTAACAAGGAACACCAAAGGCTACAGCCTCTAGCGTCAGTAGAGCGCCTCTTTTGAGGTCAGGAGAGTGAGGTTTACACACAGCCCTTACTGGCATAGCTACATCCGTTACACTCACCCCTCATAAACCTCACCTCCAGGTCACGGCACCAATGTAACCCCCCGGGTCCACACTGCCACAACTCGTCGGAGCGGGTCTCGAACCCGGGATTCCGGTGCGGGAGGCGGGCGCTCTAACAAGGAACACCAAAGGCTACAGCCTCTAGCGTCAGTCGCTAGAGCGCCTCTTTTTGAGGTCAGGAGAGTGAGGTTTACACACAGCCCTTACTGGCATAGCTACATCCGTTACCACCCCTAAACCTCACTCCCATCCAGGTCACGGCACCATGTAACCCCGGGTCCACACTGCCACAACTCGTCGGGCGGGTCTCGAACCCGGGATTCCGGTGCGGAGGCGGGCGCTCTAACAAGGAACACCAAAGGCTACAGCCTCTAGCGTCAGTCGCTAGAGCGCCTCTTTTTGAGGTCAGGAGAGTGAGGTTTACACACAGCCCTTACTGGCATAGCTACATCCGTTACACATACATACCGGTCACACACACAGATCCTCTAAAGATGAATGGGTGCATGTAGATTGCTTTCTAAAGGAATATTATGTATTTTAATGTTGATTAACGTAAGCCGTTGATTTTATTAAAGGGCATCAGCAGTGAAAAGTTTCAGAGAGGCTGAACAGACCTGCCTCAGTGACATACACCTTATTCAAAACCCAGCCTTAATATTTCAAATTCATAATGCTGTTTGACTTGAGTTTAAAATGAGAGAAGCAGAATTATACAGTATGAATTATACATGTATATTTTAAACTACCAATATAAAGTTTGGGGTTGGTAAGATTATTTAATGTTTTTAAATAAGTCTCACCAAGGTTGCATTTACAATATTTGATCAATTCAAAAAGTAATAGTAAAAACAGTAATATTGTAAAATATTATTATTTAAAATTATTTTTTTCTGTATACATTTAAATGTAATTTATTCCTGAGATGGCAAAGCTGAATTTTCAGCAGCCATTACTGCAGTCTGCAATGCCACATGATCCTTCAAAAATCATTATTAACTCATTATTATGATAAAAATAGCAATGTAACAATGCAATTCATACCCCTTTAATGCATATTTCAAAAAATAAATATACAGGTGCATCTCAATAAATGAAAATGTCGTGGAAAAGTAAATTTATTTCAATAATTCAACTCAAATTGTGAAACTCGTGTATTAAATAATTAATTGCACACAGATTAAAGTAGTTTAAGTCTTTGGTTCTTTAAATTGTGATGATTTTGGCTCGCATTTAACAAAAACCCACCAGTTCACTATCTCAGTAAATTAGAATATGGTGACATGCCAATCAGCCAATCAACTCAAAACACCTGCAAAGGTTTCACAAGCCGTCAAAATGGTCTCTCAGTTTGGTTCACTAGGCTACACAATCATGGGGAAGACTGCTGATCTGACAGTTGTCCAGAAAACCATCATTGACACCCTTCACAAGGAGGGTAAGCCACAAACATTAATTGCCAAAGAAGCTGGCTGTTCACAGAGTGCTGTATCCAAGCATGTTAACAGAAAGTTGAGTGGAAGGAAAAAAGTGTGGAAGAAAAAGATGCACAACCAACCGAGAGAACTGAAGCCTTATGAGGATTGTCAAGTAAAATCGATTTAAGAATTTCGGTGAACTTCACAAGGAATGGACTGAGGCTGGGGTCAAGGCATCAAGAGCCACCACACACAGACGTGTCAAGGAATTTGTCTACAGTTGTCGTCAGAGACGTCTTACATGGTCTAAGGAGAAGAAGAACTGGACGGTTGCCCAGTGGTCCAAAGTCCTCTTTTTAGATGAGAGCAAGTTTTGTATTTTATTTGGAAACCAAGGTCCTAGAGTTCTTTAGGAAGGGTGGAGAAGCTTAATAGCCCAAGTTGCTTGAAGTCCAGTGTTAAGTTTCCACAGTCTGTGATGATTTGGGGTGCAATGTTATCTGCTGGTGTTGGTCCATTGTGTGTTTTGAAAACCAACGTCACTGCACCCGTTTACCAAGAAATTTTAGAGCACTTCATGCTTCTTTCTGCTGACCAGCTTTTTAAAGATGTTGATTTCATTTTCCAGCAGGATTTGGTATTTGGTATAAATAAATGAATAAACAAACAAACAAACAAACAAATAAATCTTAGTGACCCCAAACCTTTGAACATTGAGCTATAGTTCGTAATGACAAAAAAAAAAAAAAACTACTGCAGTAAACTTATAAATACACATTATTTACAAGATTTAAACAATCCTTACTTCATTTGTACCTCCAGTCCACACAGCAGTTAAAAAGATTCTAATCTAACAGTCTGTATGAGCACAATGTAATATCACTTGAGAACAAAAAAAAAGGTCAATAACTATTTGGCGGTCTGACTCTCAGAGTCCATTTTGGAGATGGAGAAGTAATGAGTATTCTTCCAAAACAAACAAGCTAAGCTGTGCAAAGAGTGGGCATTGGCGTCATTCCCTCCCGGGAGGTTTCCTCTGATGCAGATACGGCTCAATTCCCTCCAGCCCTTCAGTCAAGGAGGCAAGAGGAAGATAACAGCTGACTTATCCTGAGGACCAGCAAGCCACTCAAAAATGTTGTCATTTTTGAGTCATCATCCCCAGAGAGAGTATCCCCTTTCATTGGAGAGTAAGAATTTAAAATTGGGGGAAATATCATTATGAAATACACTTTTTTTTTCTCAAATACATGTTGGACACAATTACTGGTACCCCTAGAAATTATTATGAGTAAAATATATCAGAAATATATTCCCATTCATATACACAATTTTGTGCACATCAGCGTGATTATGAACATGAAATTATCCAGCCATGGCTTCCTGTTTCACAGAAATATAAATACAAATTAATCACCCATCATAATGAGAAAAAACAAAGAATATATTTCTGAAGTGCAGCAAAAGATAATTGAGCTTCACAAATGAGTGAAGTGGCTTTAAGAAAAGAGCTAGAGCAGTGATAATTCCTATTTCCACAACCAGGGCAATAATTAAGAAGTTCCAATCAACAGAAAATGTTATGAATCTGCCTGGAAGAGGACGTGGGTCTATATCCTCCTAATGCATGGTGAGAAGGAGAGTTTGAGTGGCCAAAGACTCTTCAAGGACCACAGCTAGAGAATTGCAGAAAAAGGTTGGGTTTCAGGGTCAGAAAATCTTAAAACAATTATCAAACAGTACCTACATCACCACATGTTGTTTGAGAGGGCAAACAAATAAAAAATCAAGAAAAAAAATTCAAGAAAAGAATGCTTTCACCAAAAAACAATCTTCCGCATATTCAGTTGTCAGACATGACTGGAACTTCAAATGGGACTGGCTTCTATGGTCAGATGTAACAAAAATGTTTTTTTTTTGCAGCAAACACTCAAAATGGGTTTGGTAAACACAGGGATAAAAAGTACCCCATGTGCACCCCATGTGAAATATACTGCTGTATTTTTAATGTTGTGGGCCTATGTTTCAGCTGGAGGTCCTGGAAATCTTTATTAGACACATGGCATCACTGATTCTATCAAATACCAACAGATAAAAAATCTAAAAGTGACGACTCGTTAGAAATCTTTTAATGGGCCATGTTTGGATCTTCCAACTATACAATAATCCAAAAAACAACACTAAAAAGGGTGATTGGGCACAAAATCAAGCTTCTGCTATGGCCATTTCAGTTCCCTTTCAGTCAGTCACTCCGAGTCACGTTGGATGACCAACAAAATTGTGATCTCGCCAGAGAGACCTATCCACTTCGAGTGTAACTAAATGACCCAATGGACAATTGTATGCGGTAATTCACATCCAGCTGCTGCTGATCACAGAGTGAGTATAAGAGGCAGCAGGTGCACTGCATTTCTTCATCCTTTCGCTTCGGAGCCAAGCGGTAGTGTTTGAAGCCAGTGGCATAGCGTCTGTGTATGCAGGGTATACAGGTGCATATGGGCCCGGGCAGATTGGGGGCCCGCGGAGCCGAGGGGGAACTTTTCATTGAAACAAGGGAACGAATATAAAGCCTTGCACGGACCCGGTCCTTGTCTGACAGCGTATCAGAATTCTGTCCAACCCCAGCCCGTGTCTTTTCTCTCTCTCTTTCTCATTCTCAAAATGCTCTTTGGTAATTTGCTAGAATCTGTGGAATAGGCTAAGCAACAGTTTGTCTAAGCTAATGTTTCTAAAAGCAAATTCTAAAATCCTGTGAAGATTGACAGACGTTTTATTAGACCGCATTTCCCCGCAGTTTAGGTCTGTTTTAATTTTAGATAGTGTGTTTCTTTTATTTATGCCACAAAATTATTATTTAAGTGCATTTCACCTTGTGTGTGCTTTCATGGGCCCGATAAGCAAGGTGAATTTTGTGAAATTCTATATTGTGCATTTCATCTTGTGTGCGTGTTTTGAATGTTCTATTGCACAATAACTAAAGCTGTGTTTTCATGGAAATGTGGGATAAATATTAAATTGTTTGTGCTAAAAGTGGATGCTGAAGCCGATTTGAAGGACATGGAGGCTCTAGCGAGATCACTTGCAATTTTTTTGTTCTTAATAAGAGTGGAAAATTAAAATGTGCCCTAATTTTTCCTCATAAAGGTAAGAGTATACATCATTCGGAGCTGAAAATAGTTGTATTTTTGTGCGCTCACAATATCAACAAAATGTTTAGATTTTTTTAAATAAAGAAAACAGACAGGGTAGTATTGATCTTGAGCAGGAACTCAGCAAGTACTTGCCTCACTGACATGATAAATATATTTATAGAATGCTGTAAAATATTATACTTTACAATGAAATAATTCAAATAAAAAATTAAAAACTCTTTCATTAGCCTATGTAATCCATAAAGATGCATTTCTCCCTAAAGGCGCGTCCAATGAGGAGATATGGGGAGTCAGGGTCGTCAAACTTAATACTATTTTATTTGTATTTATTTGTTTTGTTTTTTGGGCCGCTGTGCCAAGATAGTGATAGTGCATGTAAGACTAGTACAAATACCCTACAGCGGCATTTTAGTGTCACACTGAAAAATTACTAAATAAGATTAACGTCATACGAATTTAATAAAGTCAAAATTACGATACTAAAATCATATTATATTGCGTGAAATTAATGTGAAAATTACACTCCGCAAAAGAAAAGTCTGTGGCATCCAACCTGTTGTTCTTAACACGAAAATCAGCAATAATACTTAGGTTTATACATATTTTCTAAACTCTATTTGATCGATTTCATGAGACATTCATTTGTATAAATTTTTCAGATTTTTTTTCAATATACATTCAAATATTTATTCATGTTTACTTTATGATGCAAATATTAAAAAGGAAAATATAATTGATTCCAGTGCAGCTTGAACTGATGCGAATGTAGTATACCTCACTACAAACAAAAGAGCGCAAAACACATTTATCATTTGTATTTGATCTCAAAATTTACAGAAAGATGAGACTTTGTGTTATAATAAAAAAAAAAACATGCAGAGCTTATTGCAATTATTGGGTGGCATGCATGAAAAGAATGGACTTGAAAACGTTAAATATAATTTCCAAGCATTTATACCATAAATAAAACAGCTTGTGAATAGTGACGTAATGGTATTTACGCCATAAAAATCAACACGTTAAGCAAGTTGGAGCCCACATCATTTGGGGGGGCCCATAAAAAATGTTTTGCATATGGGCCCGGGGCTGACTTGCTACGCCACAGGTTGAAGCTACTGCTCTCCTTTCCATAGAAGAGTGTTCTGGAAACGAGTGCGGGCGTTACGGCGCAGCAGCGGTGGTTACAGTCAGGAGAGAGAAAGATCATCTTCCTGATGACAGCCACACCAGGAGAGCGAAATGGCCAGCTCCCCTGCATGCTTCAGCACTAAAAGAGCATTTATCTAAAAGAGCAATATGGGTGATTGCGTCTTTTAAAAAATGTCTTACCACCCGTGCGTTTCTGGATGTGGTCGTTATCTGGCGCCTCAAGATGGTCACGATTGCTGCCTTACATGCCTGGACATTTAGCACGCTGAGGAAGCTTTAGTGGATGGTTCATGTTCTTCTTGTGGGGACATCACCATCTTGGAGTTGCGTAATAGACTCCGTTATGTCAAACATGGCGGGGTCCCTCTGCCGCGATTTGGCGTTCCTCCCAGCACCCGTGGCGGCGCTGCGTCCGGTGGAATTCATTGGTGATTTGAGGATTACAGTGAGGGCTTCCCCAAGTGGAGTTCCTCACCCCTCAAGCACTCCGCAGCTAGCGGGGGTGCCGTTGGATCGGGCTGGGACCTCTGCAGTGCGGGGTACACCACCCGATTCCTACTGGGCTCCCCTGATGACCAGATGTCGATCGCTGTATTGGAGGGCTCTCTCTCTCTCTCTCTGGGGATGATGACTCGGCTGCGTTGCCCCCTTCGGGTGTGGTAGCATTGTCCGAGCCAGACCCAGAGATAACGGCTATGCTTTCCTGGGCCGCCGAGCGCTCATGTTGGGCTCATGTGGAATCCTCAACCGTGTGCCAATCCGTGTGCCAAAACGAGTAGTTTCTCAGTGGGGGTCGGGCTGGATCTCAGCGCCCCCTCCGGTGCCATTCTTCCCGGAAGTGCACGAGGAGCTTACAAGTTCGTGGAAGGCACCTTTCACTGCCCGAAAAAAATCTTGTGGCTCCTCCCCCTCACCACCCTCGATGGTGGAGCCTCTTTGGGGTACATGGGCATCCCCTCTGTGGAGCGGTTTGTGGCCATGCAACTATGTCCGACAGCCACCACCACTCTGCGGGGTGAGCCGTGCCTCCCCTCAGGGGCCTGTAGGTATTCATCAGGCCTAACTGGCAGTGCTTATAGAGCTTGTGGGGAGGTGGCTTCTGCCCTACACGCCATAGCGTTACTGCAGGTCCATAAAGGCCAAAGCCCTGAGAGACCTGCACGAGGGTGGTCACGACCTGGCAGTTCTACACGAGCTGTGTGCTGCGACGGACCTCGCACTCCAAGCGACGAAGGTGACCGCACAGTCTCTGGGCCATGCGATGTCCATGCTTGTGGTCCAGGAGCGCCATCTCTGGCTGTGTCTGGTGGACAGGAAGGAGCAGGAATAGTTAAAGTTCCTGCATGCTTCCGTGTTGCAGACTGGCCTCTTCGGCGATGTTGTCGAGAGCTTTGCCCAGCAGTTTTCGGCAGCACAAAAGCAGACAGAGGCGATCAAACACATCTTGCGCCAGAGGAAATCTGCTGCTTCCACCCCGGCTGCAGCCCCTCAGCCTGCTCTTCGCTGTGGGTGCCCTCCTGCGGCTGCCCCCGCTCCCACGCAGCAGCAGGAGCCTTCCACCAGGCAGCGTCAAGGAGCCGGTTGCAGGCAGGACGCCCAGCCCATTCAGGCCCCCACCAAATCTGGCGGCAAGCACAAATGCAAGAGGCCCTGAGATGGGCGATCCAGAGATGGAGGAGACTGCTCGTCGGGAGATGGTGACTGCACCACTCCCTCCTCCGGAGGAGTGCTGAGTGGAGAGTCTTGTTTAATTTTATTTATTTTTTTACGCTGGCCCAACACCAACAGAATTGGTGCCCGCTACTTGTTCCGTCCAATATGCCGGGCATTCTGTCTTGTGTGAGCCTCCAAGTACTGGGCTACCAGCAGGGTTGTTGGCCTCTCTATCGCTGGTTGCAGTAACCCACAGCATACTATACATCCAAGTAGTTAATGTAGGATCGGAAGACGTGGTATTATATCCTTGCACTGTAATCGGCACCCTTTCCACGATAAGTGTGGTTAGTTTACCAGCGGAGGTTAGGACTGCTACTGCAACTATGTTTTCTCAGGAAGCCTCTATAGTCCAGGATAAAATTAGATCTTTAGATCGGTCTCCTCTTGCCGAACAAGATCAGAGAAATGTACAATTGCTTTTGAATGAATATAGCTCTGTTATTTTACTCCAGCGACTTAGACTTGGGTTGTACTACCTTGATTTCTACGATATTCCATTAATAGATGATGCTCCCGCTAGGCAGCGGTATCGCCGTATTCCCCCTTCAGAATATGAGACCATTAAAGCCCACATTAATCAGCTGTTAGAAGCACAAAACATCCGGAAAGTAGTAGCCTCTATGCCTCTCCTATTGTGTTAGTAAAGAAGAAAAATAACAGTCTTAGATTGTGCGTGGACTACCGGCAACTGAATGGGAAGACGAGGAAAGATGCTTTCCCACTATTCAGAATTGTCTCTTGATGCCATCTCTGGTGCTCAGTGGATTTCACACAATGGACTTGTCGAGTGGGTATAATCAGGTTCCAATCATGGAAAAGGACAAACCAAAAACTGTATTTTGTACCCCGTTTGGTCTTTTCGAGTGGAATCGTATGGCCTTTGGCCTGTGCAATACTCCAAGTATGTTTCAAAGGCTGATGGAGAAGATGTTTGGGGCCCAGCATTGCCAATCTCTGTTGCTGTACTTGGACGATGTCATTGTGTTTTCTCCCTCTGTTGCAGAACATCTGGAACGGCTGGAGATTGTGCTAGTACGGCTGAAATGTGAAGGCCTCAAAGCCAAGTTGGAAAATGTCAAATTTTTCAAACCAGAGGTACGGTTACTTGGGGCATGTGATATCGAATGCTAGGGTGTTAACTGATCCTGAGAAAATCAAGGCTGTGGCAGCACGGAGAAGACCTGCACAAGAGTTGGAGTTAAGGTCTTTCCTTGGCTTCACAAGTTACTATCGACAATTTGTGGAGGGTTTCGCAGCACTGGCAACTCCGCTGCATCGTCTGTTGGCCGAATTGGTGAGATCAAAAAGAGAAAGGGGTCTGGAAAGAGCCTCCCCGCAGAATGAACTTAGGAGTGCGAGAGCAGCTTTTAGGTCCATAAAAGGAAGCTCAGTACTACACCACTCCTGGCCTATGCTAACTTTTTCTACCCTTTTTTCTAGAAGTAGATCCTAGTCATCGAAGGCTGGTGGCTGTTCTTTCACAGGAGAAAGGGGGAAAAGTGCCTGGTGTACACCGACAACAACCCTTTAAGCCATCTCGCCACCGCAAAACTGGGCGCTACTGAACAGCGGTGGGTCGCTCAGCTGGCAGCGTTCGATTATGTCATCAAGTACAGGTCTGGCAAAGCTAACCAAAATGCAGATGCTCTTTCATGACAGTATGTGGAGTCTACTGAAGAGGGGATGGGGAGAACTGCCTAGATTCATCGTCCTTGCCCCAAGTTTCTTTTGAGCCAGCCTCTCAGGTAACGCATGCAGCTATTTCTGTTTTGCCCTGTTTGCCGTACTAGTTGTGTACCCTGCAAGCAGAGGATCCCTTTATTAAGGAGTTGTTGGTGTTCTGGAAGAATCAATGCCAGCCGACCCTGAGGAGCGGCGGAAGCTTGAAAGACCAGTGTTATCATTACTGCATCAGTGGGACCGTCTTGTGGAGCATGAGGGAGTGATCTAGAACTGGTCCGCAGCCAGTGTTATTGGCCCGGAATGTCATCTCATCTGAAGTGGAGTGGTGGTGTCAGGAGCGTGACCAATGCCAGGTGTCTAAGAATCCTCAGCCAGTGGTGCAGACCTTCATGAATCATCTCCTCGCCTCACGGCCAAATTAGATATTGGCCATTGACTTTACCCTCCTTGAGCCAGCTATAGAATGGTATGGAAAATGTTCTTACCATGACTGACATGTTTTCGAATTTCACTCAGCCCTTCCCTACTCGGGATCAACGTGCCTTTACGTTGACTCAAGTTCTGGTCACAGAGTGGTTCTATAAATTTGTAGCACCAAGTCAGCTGCACTCGGACCAGGGACGGAGTTTTGAGTGCTCTCTGATTTGGCAATTGTGTGGCCTCTATGGCGTTGTCAAGTCACAAACTACTCCATATCACCCTGCTGGCAATGGGCAGTGTGAACGGTTCAACCGTACTCTGCATAATCTTCTGCGTGCACTGCCTGCAACGAGGAAGAGGGATTGGACCATTTGTCTCCCTCAACTATTGTTTTGTTACGATATGACACCCCACCAGTCCACGGGTGAGCCCCCTTATTACCTGGTGTTTGGTCAAGACCAGAAGCTGCCTGTTGACTTCTTGCTGGGTAGGGTGGAAGACCAAGCAGGGTGCATGACAGGGTTATGGAACATCAAGTTAGACTCCAGATGGTATTCAGAGGTGCAACATACAGAATGAGACCAGTCCATGCTAGGACATAACAAGATCCAAGATTGCAGGAGTTCTATTTGGTATCAGGTGTTGAAAGCTCCTACCGAAAGAGGATCCGTGTACACAATAGCCTCAGAGGACGACCCAAGTAGGATTAAGCATGTACATCGTACTTTGCTGAAGCATTATATTTAATTATACAAATCTGTACAATTTATGGTAAAAAAACAGCAGCTGTGGTTGCCGGAATTCTAGCGTAAAAAATACAGTAACAACATTTTAGGTTTTACGGTAATTTACTGTAATCTCATTAACTGATATAATGTTAATATACCAACTTACTGAAGTACTGAAATCTGTTTTGTACCTTTTGAAATACACTGATAACTACCAAATGCAGGTGGTGATGAGAAAGTCACATGATGAACCAAAGCCCATCATAAACAGCTTTAAATAATAACATATATACTGTAGAAGGTGCACAGTGTCATTCACACAAGCACTAAACACCATCATGGTGTTTGTTAAACTCATTAAACTGAAATATGCAATAAACATTAATTTAACAACATTAGATGTAACATACAACTCTAACTGATAAGAAGAAAAACTAAGAAGAAACAGTTATTTCAAAGAAAAAACATCAAATTCAAACAAAATTTGAAATGCAATGCAGGGAATTCTGGGAATATCAGTTTACGTTTTTTTCCCAGTAAATTTTACTGGAACTTACCATTAACCATTTAACATGTTTTTACTGTAGCATTTTCACAGTTTTTTACCGTTAAAATCATGATAATTTTTACATTGTAAAACACATGGGCAGTTCTGACTAACACTGAAAAACGAATTTCCGTTTAGTAAGTTTAGCAACTTTTAGAGTGCTTGCAAAGAAAAAAAAACAGTTTTATCTCATAAATTAACCGAAACATCTTAAGGATGGGAACATTATTAGATATGGTCTAAATAAGCACTATTTCACACATGGTTCTTCTAGCACAAATGCTATGCAGCATTCAGGTGATTAAAAGCAGCTTGACATTCACAGCAGTGAATAAGGAAGAACCACCCGAGGAGGAGGATTTGTGCCGCTCTGTTGCCTGTCTTGCCAGCTTGCAGCTGCCGCAATGTTTAAATACTAGAAAGCTAAGTAAAATTCATACAATTAAGTCCATTTGGCAAATCAATATTCATGTATTCCCTGTTCAAATCAGAGGTACATAAGAACATGAGTGTGTTCTCAAAAGTTGAAAAACAAACAAACATGTAAAACACTGCAAAGAAGAATAATACAACCTCAAACCACACTTTAAGTTATGATCACAGGCTTTAATTGTTTCTGTAATTCACAGCGGTTGCGGACCAAGAGAAGCCTCTGTCCTGTAATCCAGTTACAAATAATACCTTGGTTCACCTCCATTCTAAGCCCAGGCGTTTCTATGACAACAGCTGCGTCACGACCCCAGAAAACACTTGATCAACGTACTGCCATCTTTAGAATATCTGAGGTCCCTACTTAAAGCTTGGATAAAAATAAACCTTACAATGTATGTATTGAGTTTCTCAAACACAATCACAATAATTCAGTTACACTAGTAAGTCTGTGTCTGTGTGAAAGAAGTTGCCAAATACATCACATAAACACAAAGCAGCAGTTTTGGGACATTGTTCAAACACTAAACTAATATTATGGCGATGTTATTTATTGCTTTAATATGTACTGACATAACTGAATAATCTCCCACACATAAGACTTGATCTCACACTGTACTACACAATCTTCTATACTGAAAACCAAAAACTCTCAACTTTATGTTTGGCATTTTATGAAGGTTAGAGGCTCTAATGGTTCATTCTAGTCATAAAAATGCAGGTTTAGCCTTGTGTTACTCAACCCATATGTAAGTGTTTGCCTTTGTCACTCAGCCCAGCATGTTGTAATACTGCTCCAGCTTGCTAATTATGGAATAAGGCTCTCCGTAGCTTACATTTGTCCATGCTCTTCCCTGCTCCATATTAGATGTCATTCAGGCACAAAACATCTGACTCGAGGTCATGCATCAATTCACTGCCCTTCTCACAAAGCTGTTAACATCTGTCTAAGCTAAAGTCACAGACTACTGCTCCTCTATAGTGCTAAACTGCACTTTGATTAGCTTAATTATAAATTATTAAGAAATAATGAGAGCATATTCTTTGTTTGATTTACCTGGTAAAAAATATGGTTGTCAACAGTAGCTTAAAGGTCCCATATTGTCAAAACTGAAATTTCCTTGCTTTTTTCATGATAACAGAGGTCTAGGGGCTATGTAACTACCATATAAGTTTCAAAACAGTCATTCCGTAAAGTGCACACAGACTGCATAAAGTAGCTTTGATTTTTCACGAGCCCTTGGGACTTCCGTAAAAATGTGACGTCCAAACTACTCAGTCACCACCTTCAGTCACCATCCGAGCACCGCCCCATCCATCCACCAGTCACAATTAATCACGGCATTGTATATACAATTACAAATGATTATAAATCGACAGTTTGTTTTACACACATGCACATAGACATTATTTCATACACAGCAGAGTATTGAGATGCAATAAATATTCAGACGCGCCCATAACAACAAAAGACAATACTTTATCGAACCTTTTCTGATATGAATATGAATTAGACAGGCCAAAATCGACCTGTTCTTGGAAGAGCTCCTGAAAGAGCTGTACAAATATATTGAGATATATATATATGGTTTTGGTATGTATACCACAAATATATATTCTTAAGGACATCAAAACCTACAATAGAACTTCAGAAAGTTCTACAATAGGGGACATTTATGTCTAGTTGATTGTATGTTTTTTTTTTTTAAGTAAGGGAATAAAATAAATGTAAATATACAATTATGTAGCCAAAAAAGTACACATTATACAGCACATTTTAGCATTAGCACTAATGGGATAGAATCACTTAGTAACCTTATCTGAGTAAACCTTCAACTAACGTCATGACCGTTTGCACCTGGTCATTTTTCCATGACACACAACCATATAAGATAGGAACATGATGGAACTATGTACCGAGTACCGTGTACATAGAGCAAATGCCACCCACAGGAATTATGTCATGATGCATAGCTATAAATGCATTCACCTACAAAAGGATGATGCAGAAATCTACAGAGAAACTTTTTTTAGAAGAAATTCATATGGGCTTAATATAAAAACACAAGATTTACATTTCCTCTTTTATAAAAACTCTGGAACCCTTTTGAAAAAAAAAAACAGCAAATGCTGGTTAGATATGCTTTGATGCATGGTAGGTGGTTTGAGCTGGTTTAAGCTGGTCCTTAGTTGGTGCTTAGCAACTATCTCCTGCTTAAGACCAGCTCAGAATCAGTTTAAACCAGCTCATAACCAACTAAGGACTAACTTAAACCAGCTCAAACCATCTACCTCAACATGGAACCGTTGTGATTAAGTGCTTGTAATTGTTTTTTTTGTACAAACGGAAGTCAAAATGGTACATACCAGTAACAGAGAACATGTCAGTTCCTGAAGTAAAAATCTACAGATCTTACTGTTTTCATATTTTGAACGATTTCATAAATGCCTTTCAATATGTCTACAAGCTTTTAAGTTATTAATCAACAGTATATGCTAGTAAACTCAGTTTCAACTTCATAAAAGAAAACATATTTCATGGCCATATTCTCAATGTAGAACTTCAATGTTAATAATTCTGAAGAGAAATTCAGTTCCAAGAGTGAGAGAACACACCAATGCTCCCGAGTCCCATCTATTAAATACAAAACAAAACACACACTATCCACTTCAGTCAAAACTCTGCACCATCACATCTTCTGGATCACCACTTCCCCAATCAAATCCAAATCTAACTTTTGTGTTGTGTTACTTAATCCACAAAATTGCTGTAAGTCATTTTTGTTAACAAATTGTGTGACTAAAGGCTCTCCAAGTATTACTATATTTTAAAAGAGGGCCACTCAGTAATGTCAGTGTTATATGCATTTCAAACAGAAGTCTCGTCCAGTGCGTGCAGAAGAACAATTTAAAATGTGCTCAGCCTTTGAAGAGCACTCATTAATTTCAAGTAATGATGGATGAAAATTGCTTGTGGTGACACTGGAATATGTGGATGTGCTTTTTCATAAGCTCAGCTGTGACGTGTGGAGTCCAGAAATCACCAATCACAGATATACGGCTACTGCACTAAAAAATAATTTATACTTAAAGTATAAATCTATAAGACTAAAAACATAATTGGATTAATCAAGTGCAAATGTGCCCTTTTAGGATTTGAAAAGTGTGGTGATATCTGAACCAAAAACTGCTAGTGGCTCTAATTTTCCAATGCACTCTAAACTTCACGCCATACTTAATCTCCTGAGATCATCAACATCATTTAGCATGAAAACAGAAGATTAACTTGTGACTTAATATTCACCTCCATGCCCAGCTCAGCACAATGGCAGCTGAATTCACAACAGGCGAGAAAACATCCTCTTGGCATAATAACTTCAAGCATATCTGCATCCTCCAGCTGTGGCCGGCTTAGCATTCATGAGCAGTGAAACATTTTCCATGTCACTGAAAATGAAGGGCCAGCCATTTCATTGGAGGCCAACCATTAGACAGAGCGATACAGTAAGATAGAAGACAAGTATAGATTGGATCATTGAAGTATGCCATCAAGGGAAATTAGAAATCAGTGCCTGCAGTGATCGCACTCAGCTTAAATTTTGACATAAAAAATGAATCACTTTCTACCCCCACACCAAATCTCCATTTGACAGAGAGAGAGTGGGTGCTCTGCCCCTCTTTAAAAAAAAAAATCCCTTTGATTTTCACACCTGACAGAATCCTTGCCTCATCCACTTCAGTCAGGTATCCACTCACTTCTCATATGTCTGTTTGGCTCTAAAGTGTGGAGGAGAAATGATACGGCATCTGAAAACTGTGACTGTGGGCTGCGCTGCATGTCACTGCCAGGTTACTAAGTGCTGGTTTAATGGACACTTTAGTCAATATAACCATTTTACCCACCTCCACGAAACAACAGGAGCCTCCTGCACAGAAAGGTTGATAATAACAAAGCCATGAGAAGAAACTAGAAAAGGCTGATAAAACTCAAATGGCTGTGCAATTTACCAAAAAATTATCACTATAACCTTCAAACGGATCTCTGCATTAAAGGGACAGTTCACCCAAAAATGAAATTTTTGTCGTCATTTACTCACCCTCAAGTAGTTCCAAACCTGTATGAATTTATTTGTTCTGCCGAACACAAAGGAAGATATTTTGAAGAAAGTTTGTAACCAGGCTGTTTTGGGGCACCATTGACTTCCATAGTAGAAAAAGAAAATACTATTGAAGTCAATGGTGCCCCAGAACTGCTCTGTTTCCCACATTCTTCAGAATATCTTCCTTTGTGTTCAGCAGAACAAAGACATTCATACAGGTTTGGAACTACTTGAGTAAATTATGACAGAATTCTCACTTTTAGGTGAACTATCCCTTTAACTGAAGTGTTTCAGGAAATTCAGGGTGTTGTAAAATGAAATGTGAGCTGCATAAAAGCAAGTGCACGTTTGTCTCCACAGCACCGGGACAAAGAGGGAACATTAATTTTCTTTAATCGATCCAAAGTATTGCCTAGAGCTATGGTCCGGGACACATCAGGATCTAACTCGATTTCCTTTCACTTCATCAAAAGGTCGTAGAACAATCCTTTTTCAAAGCGCCGGAAGAAGATTCTGCTTATCATGACACAAGAACAGCTTGTTGAGAAAACGGCACTGATAAGAAGAGTAGTACAATTTTTAAGCCAAAAACACAAACTCGAAAAGAGCAATGATGAGATATCATACAACTTTGACACCATGTTCTAGAAGACGTTACGATCTCCAAACACCTCCTTGTAAATTAAGTATACTAGTTTGCTGGGCTGGTGTACAGTGGTGTAAAAAAGTAAGTGCCCCCCTTCCTGTTTTTGTATTTTTTGCATATTTTTCACCAGAGCTGGGTAGTAACTGATTACATGTAATCTGGATTACGTAATCAGATTCCAAAAATTAAGTACACGTAATTAGAGTAAGTTACATTTTAAAATACTCATAATCAGACTACAGTTACTTTATGGATTACATGATTACATGTTATTCACACAATAGCCATACATTATTCATAATTCATTGATTCTCCCTAATTTCTCTTTTTTATCTTTTAAATTTTCCTTTCTAAAATAGCCTACTGATTATATACATATTATATGTATATTATACATAGTACAGTTTTGTGGACATTGCGGACATAATGACAAAGATCAGTCATTAGTCAGGTGGTGACAATCTGACCACTGTATTTAAAAAAATAATTTAATGTTTAAGAAGGGTTTCAACATTCAACACATCAACTACTGAAGAACACATTCATTTTTATTTTATTTGAATACTAGGATTTGTAACCATGCATTATTAATTATAACTAATTAAAAAGCACAGATTCACGTTATTTCTAAGCTAGTGCAGGCATTCCAAAACTTTTTGTCATCAGAATCAGAAAGAGCCATCAAAAAATATATTCACCAAATATATTTGCTTTAAGTACCCTTGAGATTTTAAAATAAATATTTAAATAATTAATCACATTTGCTTGTCACGGTTTCTTTGATGTTGATTAATGATCACATGGTATGCAGGTAAATAAAAATATAGGCCTATCATTTTTTTAGTAAGTGTTTTATGTAAAACAAATATTATAGAAATATAAAGACGGTTCACTTATGAATGGGAGCAACTGCAACGCGCAATAAGGAGGAATAGTACCACCTTCTAAACGAAATTTCTAAACAAATTTCACAAAGAAACATGACTAGACCAGCCAATGCACATGCGCGATAAGCACGTTACAACTCCACATTGGCTGGGCTAGCTTGAAAAATAAGCTTTTTATATGCCATTTGAGCATAAGAAACAACATTCATGGGGCAATCCATCCATCCATCCATCTTCTTCCGCTTATCCGGGGCCGGGTCGCGGGGGCAGCAGTCTAAGCAGAGATGCCCAGACTTCCCTCTCCCTAGTCACTTCCTCCAGCTCTTCAGGGGGGACACCGAGGCGTTCCCAGGCCAGCCGGGAGACATAGTCTCTCCAGCGTGTCCTAGGTCTTCTCCGGGGCCTCCTCCCGGTGGGACGCGCCCGAAACACCTTCCCGGGAAGGCGTCCAGGAGGCATCTGGAACAGATGCCCGAGCCACCTCAGCTGACCCCTCTCGATGTGGAGGAGCAGCGGCTCTACTCTGAGCTCCTCCCGAGTGACTGAGCTTCTCACCCTATCTCTAAGGGAGCGCCCAGCCACCCTACGGAAAAAGCTAATTTCGGCCGCCTGTATCCGGGATCTTGTCCTTTCGGTCATGACCCAAAGCTCATGACCATAGGTGAGAGTAGGAACGTAGATTGACCGGTAAATCGAGAGCTTCGGCTTGCGGCTCAGCTCTTTCTTCACCACGACAGACCGGTACATTGCCACCGAGGAGTTTCTTGACTACCTCGGTGACTTCAGCCCGGGTGATGGACGAGGCCACCTCCGAGCCCCCAGCCTCTGCTTCCTCAATGGAAGACGTGACGGCGGGATTGAGGAGATCCTCGAAGTATTCCTTCCACCGTCCGACGACATCCCCAGTTGAGGTCAACAGCCGCCCACCTCCACTGTAAACAGCATTGGTGGGGCACTGCTTCCCCCTCCTGAAGCGCCGGACGGTTTGCCAGGTGGTGATCAGTTGACAGCTCTGCCCCTCTCTTCACCCGAGTGTCCAAGACATACGGCCGAAGGTCAGATGAAACGACCACAAAGTCGATCATCGACCTACGGCCTAGGGTGTCCTGATGCCACGTGCACTGGTGGACACCCTTATGCTTAAACATGGTGTTCGTTATGGACAAACTGTAACTAGCACAAAAGTCCAATAACTGAACACCACTCAGTTTCAGATCAGGGGGGGCGTTCCTCCCAATCACGCCCCTCCAGGTGTCACTGTCGCTGCCCACGTGGGCGTTGAAGTCCCCCAGTAGAACGATGGAGTCCCCAGTTGGAGTACTTTCCAGCACCCCTCCCAGAGACACCAAGAAGGCCGGGTACTCAACACTGCCATTTGGGCTGTAGGCACACACGACAGTGAGAGACCTATCCCCGACCCGTAGGCGCAGGGAAACGACCCTCTCGCTCACCGGGGTAAACTCCAACACATGGCGGCTGAGCTGGGGGGCTATAAGCAAACCCACACCAGCCCGCCGCCTCTCACCATGGGCAACTCCAGAGTGGTGGAGAGTCCATCCTCTCTCCAGCCGTGCGTGGAGGTGATCCCGACTATCTCTAGTCGGAACCTCTCAACCTCGCGCACAATCTCAGGCTCCTTCCCCGCCAGCGAGGTGACGTTCCACGTCCCTAGAGCTAGTTTCCATGTCCAGGGATCGGGTTGCCTAGGCCCCCGCCTTCGACTGCCGCCCGATCCTCTAAGCACCGGCCCCTTACGGTCCCTCCTGCAGGTGGTGAGCCCACGGGAAGGTGGCCCCACGTCATGGGGCAATCAATTTCATATTTTCGTTGCTGATTTTACATATGTAATATAATTGTGAGTTAAGCAAGCAGTTTTTGACATTTCAGGATTCCCCCATTTATTAAGATAGGTCTTGTACGAGCTGCCCGGAGGCGTTGCACATATGGCCGCTGAGTGAAGAGACTTTCCTCGAAGTTTGTTTGTTTTAAAATTATTTATTTTCATTTAAATTTGTTATGATTTAATTGTCAGCATTTCATTAAACTCACAACTCCCCTGTAGTTCCTTTACGAACCTTAGTTTGGGAAACCTTGATGCAATATAATGTTTAATGCACTTGTTTAATGTACAAATTACAATGAATGGAACAAGTTTTCTTACTCTTTGCATTTTTTACATATTTATGGTAGGCTACAAGATATTGCAATTTAAATCAATTTGATGAACGAGTTAAATCAAATGTAATCCAAAAGTAATTGATTATTACCTAAACTGTGTAATGTAATGGATTACGTTACTGGCTACAGTTTTGTCATGTAATCTGGAATCAGTGACGGATTGCAATTTGCAAGTAATCTACCCAGCTGTTCGTCACACTTTCTGATCATCAAACACATTTTAACATTACACAAATATAAGTAAATTATACAAAATACAAAGTAAATACAAAATGCACTTTTAATGGTATAATGTAAGCATATCAATAGTATAAAATGCCCTTTTGCTTCTTTTCTATTAGCTGAAATGTACTATAACTAAAAAATGTAGAGCTGCAGGCAAACGCGTTCAGTGACTATTCTGGAATCAAACCAGTGTTGTTATTGTTAACTGAATACTAAACAATACTAAAATAACACTACAGGGGAAATTACATCATAAATACAAATCAAAAGCAAATTTCTTACAAATTATAGGACCTTACAATAAAATAAAACAGCCTTCCAAAATAGTATTTGAATTTTTAGATACGAATGTCTTTCGAGTGGTATGAATTACATTTTCTATGTAGTGTTATCTGTCAGATTAGAGAAGTGCAGTGCCGTGCAGGTGATGCTCAGTGAGAAACTAAAACCATGGCAACTAGACATGGCTGAAATCAATAATGCGGACTAAAATTAGCATCAGTCCAGAGAGCAGGTGGAGGAGGAAATCCTCTATCCCTCTACCCACCAAACTAGAGACACCCAGACAATGAGAATGGACATCTGTAGCACCTCTTTAACTAAATTTCAAAGATCTATTTATGGATGTTCCACAGGTCAATTAACTGTTCACCTAGGACAACAGCGCCCCCTTGAGCTGACTGTGCTTCAATCAGAAACAAATAAAGTAGGTAATAAATAAGTAGCCAAGTAAGCTAACACATAACCAACAAGATGTGTACATTTTGTGGATGATACAGAAGGTTATCAAATGTGGATAAAGCTTAAAAATACAAATCTGAGTGGGAATCTGCTGCAGGGAAACTAGATGTTCCATATCTGGTAAATTTCCACTCACTTTTACCTCCAGGTGATCAAACTACCAAAATGATGAGTGCCTTTGTAGCCAGAAGTTCTCTGCAGGGTAAGAAAAGACAGCAACATACACACGGGGAGACAGAGAGAAATGTAGGACTTAAGGCTATCTTAAGCTTTTAAAATAAAATGTTATATTGATATACTTGATATGTTATACTTAGCTACTTGCTAGTTATCTGGCATAAACCATGGTTTTATAGGCTAGTAAAAATGTTGTAACTATAGTTTTTATTTTTTTATTTTGCGCATTGATTACATTTGTATAAGCACACGTTTTACTACACAAATGCCATTACCGTAGCAAGAGAGAACATTTAAAGGTTAATTTGTGGTTACTGTGGTTTTTGGTTTTATTTATTGTAAAACCATGGTTCATTTTCATAAGGGCAGTACTACACTGATATGAGAATAAGCTGGTGTTATCCATTAGAACAAACTGCAGGAATCGCAGGGCTCCTCTTTTTCGGCCCTCTTATATTCTGAACAATAATATTATTGTAATGCTCCTGAGGCCCTGATACATCAGATTCACGTTTACAAGACTAGCAGTGAATTCCCAACAGGTGTTTGCAGTGTGCAAATGTAATGTCCTTAGGCAACTGCAACAAAATACCATGGGAAATGCATTGTAGTGCTACAATATGATAAAAATACATGAGGTATTGGATGAAAATCCACTGTGACTGTAATGAGGCTATAAACACAATAAATGTCGAACCAATGCCATTTGGAGAAAGTAATGGTGGATCCAGACTAGTTTTAAATGGACAAATAAAATCCAATTAATGAGAGATTAGTCAAGTATATCACACTCAGGAAAGTTATTATAGTTTGGAAATTTTATTTACATTTATTACCGAGTTCACTGCTTTTGCTCTAGATTAATCTTTCCCCCTGCAGAGAAATTGCTCATATGCATAAAATAGATTCTACCAATGAAAGAGTATATAACTCATGCTGCTTTCTAACCATGCCACTTTTAAATAAAGTCTTAATGGATTTATCCTTAATCATATTTTCCCATCAGAACACAAAAAGGCACACAGATGAAGTGGAATAACGGGATATTTTAGTCAGCAAACCCTTATATAGAAAAGACTGCAGGAGAAACCTAAATAAGCAATGGCAATAACATAGCATATTTCTATTAATTACTATAAACACTTTCAAGACCATACAGATATCAGTTAACCAGCCAAAGTCATCAGAAGATTAAATCAGTGATGATGAAAAAGACAGTGTATGAATAATCTTTTCAAATTCATGGTTCATATTCAGCATGCACATCCCTTTTGTACAAACAATTACTAATACTTTCAAATAAACATAACCTTAGGAATATCACCCACTCATAAGTGAAAAACAAGAATAGAAGCTCATTGAATAATCAAGGCTGGCTAAATCAACCAATGTTCATCACATCTCCAACACGCTCTTAGTGTTTACAGTTCCTTGTCTGTGATTGGTTCCTCCTCGATCTGCTGCAGTACTGAGAGATCACATGGCTGTGGGCTGCCCAGCTGAAAAGAGAGAAAAATCATCATAAAGAACATCAGAAATCACTTAGTGAACAATGTAACTGCCGCATATATTGCAGAGATGTGTGGCCTACTTTTGAGTCGTATATAGCACGAGTTACAATAGAGCTGTTGGTTTCGTATTCTGACTTCTGCTCCTGCTTCTGAGCCTCCCAAATCACAACTGCAGTTAAAACACTGCAAACACAAGATGAAAGAACGCATTGTTAGAAAGACGGAATCCTCCATGTAATGCCGTATCGCACACTCACCTCCATATGAGAGTGAGAGAGAGAGAATCCTAGCTTGAGGTCAATGGCAGAAGCATAACAGGATATGAAATTGAAGTAATAACACCAGCCGAAAGGACCAGAAATATCCCGGCAACATAATAAGCAGGAGGAGAATGCAACGTGAATGAGAGGATGAGCAGAAATACAAATGATTGGCATTTGGAGAATGATGAGGATGTGCGAGGAATGATTAAGCTCTAGATGAGTCACATACAGCTGTGCTGAAGGTAAAAAGCACTGGAATTAATTCAGAAGGAAATTCAATAAGTGAATGAATTACGCCCACCGATAGCATCATGTATTTACAAATACTTGTCTGTGCTGTTTTAGCACTTGATTCACTATATAAATGTGCTAAACGCATTATGCACGGTGCACACTCACAGTTTTGAGTGCTAAGCTATGGAAGAATTTGGAGCATTTAACTGGGACTCCATCGCTGTGATCCAGACACATAAACTGCATGTTAAAATACCTAAAGTGTGCTTGATTACAGAACAATTCTGTCCCATTTTAACACTATTTTGCGTTATTTAATCATAATTTGTGACCCCGGACCACAAAATCAGTCATAAGTTGCACGGGTATATTTGTAGCAATAGCCAAACATACATTGTATGGGTCACAATTATGGATTTCTCTTGCCGAAAAAATCATTAGAATATTTAGTAAAAACCATGTTCCATGAGGATATTTTGTTATATGTTTTATATTTTTTATTTATTTATATTTTGTTAAATAGTTATATGCATTGCTAAGAACTTAATTTGGACAACTTTAAATGTAATTTTCTCAATATTTAGAGTTTTTTGCACCCTCAGATTCCAGACTTTCAAATAGTTATATCTTGGTCAAATATTGTACTATCCCAACAAACCATACATTATCCGAAAGCTGGATTAATAAGCTTTCCATTGATGTTTAAATATTAATAATAAACTCGTTTTGTGGTCCAGGGTCACATTTGATGAATTATACTTGCAAAATGTACACAAGCATGTCTTCAATACAACTCTATTATATTGCAATGTTTACTGGACCAGGCAACAAATTAATAATGTGCACTCTATAATTATATTCTAATCTGCATATACATGATGTGTGTTTATGCCACAAAATGGCGCAGTGAGAAACCAACATATATCTAGTAAAATTAGACTATGTGTGATTGGTAAATAAGACATGTTTCTGTTATGTGATGGGACTTTTGGCACAGATGAAATCAAAATCCTCACAGTACAACAATGTTATAGACGCAAAATCACTAATATTTCAGTTTTGGCAGAAACAGAATGCTCATGGTTTGTTCTTGATGGTTTATGCTCATTTGAGAGAAACAAATACTAGTCTTTTAAGAAATAAATATAAGTCACAGGGCAGTGCTGTCCTTGCTGTTATACATGAATCGGCTACAATTGGCATTTTGATCGAGTTTATATGTGCACAGAACAACTGATTAGAATAATCATAAAAGCAGGCAGAGCACATTAGTCAGGTTAGTCACTGATGAAGCCAGGATGGACCTGACCTCCGAGTAGCTGAACGCTCACCTTGAAACAACTCAAATGATAACAGAGCCCCACGGACTCGATGATCATGGCTGCTCCTTTGCCCAGTGGTGTATTACAGAACGAACATATTTTCCTGCCACTCACTGACCTAGATTACAGAAAACATCATCTGAAGGCCAGCAACACAGACTGGCACACAGCCCAAGGCTCATGTGGGGTGAAAACACATTTTGAAGACAACAAGGATATGGAGACACATGGGAATGGTTGGGTGGTATGGTTTAGATCAGTGGTTCTCAAATGGTTTTGTTTCACAAGCCCAAGAGAGCATCAACATAGTCAACAAAATGTCAACAAAAATGTATTATGGTGCAGTCACATCAGCAAATTTCTGTGCTACCTAGAATTTGTCTCTTTTTATTATGCTGCTATTTTCAATCTACCAGTTGAGAACCACTGTTTTAGAGTGTTTGCAGAGCAATGAAAATGCCCTTTTAGTAAGGAATACCTGTTCCGTGACGGAGCTCGAGGCTCTGGCTCTGGCTCTGGCGTAGCTGCAGATGGGGACCAGGACTGCCTGAGGGAGCTCATGGACTGAGATGATGGCAGAGTTGCAGACCCTGGACGTCCACTCTGGTACGACGAGGAGCCAGAGAGCGACGAATGAGGCCGGCTGTAGTCTGGCATGGACGAGGTGCTGTTAGATGTGCTCCATGATGATCTCAAAGAGGAACGAGGCATATCGAGGTTGTCAAGAGACTCGCCTCTGCAAGCAAAGTGAGCATGTCAGTCTTTATGCTTGAAGCTCACATCGATTGCATTTTCCTCATTGCTTATTTTATTTGATAATCTTGTTACAGAGAAAAATACTGCTGTCCAGTACTGACCTCCTGATGGTCAGATCAATCGGGTCTTTGGTGGTAGCACTGGCAGCACTCTGCTGGCGAATCCAGCTTTTGTCTGTGTTCAAGGAAGTCTTCTTTCTCATTTCATTAAGGATCTGCTGCCTCTCCACCTCAGACTGAGACTCTTTCTTATAGTCTCTACTGAACTCACCCAGACCACTGCTCGCTGCTCGAGCCAACAACAGACACAAATCACCATTAATAACAAAGTGACAAGTTGTAAACAGACTTGGTAGACATTAAGAGCAAAAGCAATTGATTTATGATATTCTTCATCCGATTACATATAGTGGGGCCTGAATGTTTGAGACCACAGTGGATACATAGTATTCAAACTATAAAGTAAACGGGAAAATAAACATGCACAAACGGTCAGATGTTCTTGAACATAATGCTTCAAAAATCACTCTAATATGGTAATTTAATTACCATCACTCTAATATGGTAACATTTTTCATCATTATTATCAATGTTGAAAACAAATGTCCTGCTTAATATTTTTGTCATGAAACCTTTTTTTCAGGATTCTTTGATAAACAAAAAGTTCAAAAGAATGGCATCACAATACTTGTAAAAATCTTTATTGTCAGTCTAGATCAATTTCATTCATACTTGCTGTATGAAATAATGAATTACTTCAAATGTTTTTTTACTGTTTTTAACGGTAGTGTAATGCATATTAGATGATTGTAAGAAAAATAAATTTGAAAATAGAAGTATTTTCACTAGTGGTCTTAGACCTTTGGACCCCACTATTTTTATATTACAGTTTTTAAATCAAATGCACACTGATCACATGGCCACAGGCTCGATTAGAACTGATTTAGCTGACATGGAATCTGTCAAATTTGCATAAATCAGGCCGAGCTGATTGGTTGGGCTGATTGATTGGCGTGGGTCGAGCCGCGCACACCTCTCTCTGGATCTCTGTATTTCATGGCATTGAGGATGCTCCTCCTCTCAAGCTCTAGCTCGCTCGCTGCCTGTTCTCTCTTGATCTGAGGGTTTTTCTTTCGCATCCGTTCCTCTTCCAGCAGCCATCCTGCCAAACCCCTGTGTCTGCCGTAAACACCTGCAGAGAGCCGCAGACTCTACAGCACCCATCTAACTCCAGCCCTTACAATGTGTGGCCCAGTGACAACAACACACTCTTGAGGAATCTGACGCGATCCTTTACATAGCGCTGTCTCAGCGGCTCCTTATTGGTCAAAAGAACAATAGATACACATAAAGATTTAGAAAAAAGAATGCACTGACCTTTCATATCTGGTTTTGCAACCTCATCAAGTTCTGGAGTTGATTTGGAAATGGATCTGCAAAACAAATTGGAAGAAAAAAAGATTACTCGGTCTGATAAACATACAGATGAAAGATCTTATCAATGTGTAAATCCTATATGGATGCATAGCATGAAAGCACTGCATTCATCTACAACTTTATTAAATACAAATGGGAGTGCAAACAGCAGAGTCCTATTACCTGTGTGAGTAGGATAATTGAGGGTAAACATTGGTATAGCCAAAGGAGTCCACCTTACTGTGGCCAAACAGCAGAATCAGCACAGACAAGCAGATGGTCACATAGTCATGATTGAACAAAATTAATAGAAGACAGATTAGTCTGGTTAATAATGCATGAGTAAAATAAAACTGACTAGAGCTGGGAAGTATGACCAGAATCTTAAATCACGAAATTAGTATTTTGTGTCGCAGTATCGGCATGTATCGACATATATTTATTTTTGCTGTAAAAATTATGAATAATGTATTTTACACTAACAATTAATGATATGCTAATATAATACATTACTAAACTAATTCTACACTTACACACTAATATAATCTTACAAAAAAATTATATTTCAAAATACCGTTCTTTTGAACTTTCTATTCATCTGTGAATCCCCAAAAGAAAAATCAACATTGATAATAATATGAAATGTATCTTAAGCACCAAATCAGTATATTAGAATGATTTCTGAAGAATCATGTGACACTGAAGACTGGACTTCAGCTTTGAAATAAGAATAAATTATATTCTTAAATATATTAGCATTAGAAAACTGTTATTTTAAATTGTAATAAGACTTCCCAAAATTACTTATTTACTGTATTTTTTTTAACAAATAAATGCAGCATTTGTGAGCTAAATATACTTTTTTTAAAACGTAAATGATTATGAACTGCACTTTTCGATGATACTATTAAATAACCATTTGGTATTGCTTTTTGGTAAGTCACTGAATTAAATATTTTATAAAAGACAGGTGTTTTATCTTATTTGGTTGTATTACCAACTTTAAATTCTGACTGAATGAGCCGTATTTGAAGACGCTGTAAAATAGACAATATACTGTACATATACCTTTGACCGTACTTCAGCTACACATAATAGGAAATAATTTCTTTAGCATAACCTCATCATTGTTTCCATTGATTTAACAATGCAAAGTTGCCCTGCTCACTGATACATATATATCAGCCGACGCATAGAAGTTATTGCTAATTTATAGTGCCATGCTGCCCAGCCCTAGCACAGAAAATGTTAGTTTAGTCAGGTTACTTTGGTATTTTAAGGAGTATTTGTCAAGCATGATATTCAGTGCCATTCCTTCATGTTATTGCTCTGGAAGTAAACAAAACTGACATGCATGCTTGAGAAAATTATACATAGATATCAGTATGACACAGATGATGAGCGATGGGACATCAATTAAAGTAAGAGAACCCAGGTAATGAATACTCACTCTTGCTCCGGATATCTTTTCTGCTCTTCCAGTGGCCTCCTCTCCTCCTTCCTTCTATTCATCTCTTTTTCCTGAAGAAGGCGCTCTTCTTCTCTCTTCCTCCTCAGTTCCTCAAGGCGCTCTTGTTCCTCCCTCTTCCTCCTCTCTTCCTCTAAACGCTGCCTCTCTTGTTCTCTTTTTTTCCTCTCCTCTTCCACTCTCTTCTTCTTCTCTTCCTCAAGGCGCTCTTGTTCTTCTTGTTTTCTGCTCTCTTCCTCTAAACGCAGCCACTCTTCTCTCTTTTTCCTCTCCTCTTCCTCTCTCTTCTTCTTCTTCTCTTCCTCAAAGCGCTCTCGTTCTTCTCGTTTTCTGCTCTCTTCCTCTAAACGCAGCCACTCCTCTCTTTTTCTCCTCTCCTCTTCCTCTCTCTTTTTCTTCTCTTCCTCAAGGCGCTCTTGTTCCTCTCTTCTCTTTTCTTCCTCTAAACGCCGCATTGCCTGTTCAACAGAAATCAAAGGATTTATTTGGTGTTTGACAGCGACAGTATGATAAGGTTTACATACACCTTGCAGTAACTTCCAGATGTATACAATATAAAATAATAGTCTGTGGCAAAAGCATCAGAAAAATGGCTTATATGAACTTTTGAAAATGTGTTAAATCGGTTATTTTGCGGAATTCTCTTATTTATTTATTTGTTTGAATATACATTATCCCATGGATAAGATATAATTATTGGAGGCATTCGTAAAATACTGACTTGGTATTGACAATGGTTATGATAAATAAATAAAATATTAGATATACCTCTTCATGTTTTTTTAAGTTCTCCTTCTCAAGGTTTTGCTGTGCCTTTCTCCACTCCTCATCGAGTTTTTCTTGGTCCTTTTTGTATTTCTCCTTCAGCAAGCCAAGCAAGGGGAAAACGGGAGAGAGAGGGGATGAAAAGAAAAGAAAAGACCATTGGTTGTAGCTAAACAATGCTTCAAATTACAAAATGCGTAATTGCAGTTTGCTTTTGGCATTTCTAAACAAACAATGAATTAGTTTGCCACCAATCTTTGCAATCAAAATACAAATGTTCTGGATATGCAATAAACATACACACACAAACAGAGAATAACATTGTGTTTTTGCTAAATTAAAAGGTCTATATGGTGCATGTCTAATTTTGTATTCAAGAAACAACAAAAAACTTATTGTATGCCTTAATTAGTAGAAGTGAACTAGTTTCTACAATCTCGAGAAACACAACATTTAATTTAAATACTATAAAAAAAAATTACCCAACATAATAAAAATGTTTAATCCATAACAAAATAATATTTAGTTTACAAAGCCAAATGCATGAACACAGATACTATAATATTTACCTGCAGCAAACGCTCTTGCTCTTTCTGCCATTTCTCCTGTCGTTTGCGCTCTTCTTCTGGGTCCCAGGACCAGTTTGTAGTGGATGTAGGGATGGAGGGAACGGGCAGCTACAGATGCAGAAAATGCTTTTAATTATTGGAGCCAAACAATGGCCAAATAAAATATCACAGATCATTTCCAAGATCATGCATGATCACATTGTCTTGTCAAAGATCCAAAAAGAACCAAGCCCCAAAACATCAAGCAGTATTATGGATTAAACTACATAATAATTCACTTAATTAATCAGATCATATGCATGCCAACAACAGTGGTTTGATTAAAAGAAAACATATGAAACTACTTACATTTGATGCTGTATCCGATCCACCTGTAAAAACCAGCGGCAATTAGATTCTTCTCAATAAATACATTGTAGCCTATATTTTTTTTATGAAAACCTTCTTGATGGCATGAAGGGAACACATGGACAGCATTTCATCCCAAACATCTCATAGAATATCTGTTCAAATTGGAAACCCATAACCCAAGAGCTCCATAAATAAATGTTAAATTAGAACCACATGCAATGGCTTGAATAAACAAACACATGCAAATTCTTGCAAATAACCACACCAAATGAATAATGCATAAACACATTTGGCCAATCTTCAAATGCAATGCCACATGCAGAAGCATTGGTTATTAGTAAAACCAAACCCCACATCCATGTCCAGCACAGCTTGCACTATTCACATTCACAACACAATACCAACACACTCCACACTGATTACGGATTTATTTCCCTGAGCTGCTCCTATAATCAGGGATATACAGCAAGGCTGACTTGAGTGTGAGAAGGTAGTACAGCCTCATATTCATATCGGTCTCATCCTGAATTCTTTCATTTATGTCTATGGGGAAATTCTCTGATATTATATTAGCGTGGCAGGTCTCAGCAAGATACGTACTGTCTATTCCTCTGATGCAGTATCCTATTTTTATTTAGAGTGCTTTGTATGTTGGTATGGTTCCTGACATGCTGTCTTTAAGAGGTCTTCAAGAGCAAGACAACATGAGAGAAAATGATAAAGAAAAACTTTACAGGTTTGTTTGCACTGATAGTGAAAAAGCAACCAAAGGTCATAATTTTTCAATAAGGTTTCATGATCTGAGGCAATGTAAGCAAAACAATCATTGGCTATGTAACAAATTTGAATTTGTTTCATAATTTACTCATTCTTATGTAATTTCAAACAGAACAAGTACTATTGTAGTATTATTTATGTAGTGTTTATATAGTACTCACTACAGAAAACTAAACTTCAGAAGACTTGAAATTTAGTTGTGTGGACCATTTTTATGATATTTTATGGTGCTTTTTGTGTCAATTTTGAAGCCTGAGCTTCAGGTCACATTAATTGTAATTACATTGAAAAAAAGCATTGAAATCAGCCTTTAAATGTTCTCCTTTTTGTTATAGGTGGCTTTGGAAGAATATGATAGAGAGTAAATAATGACATAATTGTGATTTTTAGGTGAACCATTGCACTATTTTGCACCATTTACTCATACATTTTCTTCTACTTTTTTAAAGTACTCCTGTAGACAGCATGTCAGAGCTCAAAATAGGAGTGGACACTGCACACTCAACCCCCTTTACCACAGAGGTAGACCAGAGAACTGACTGTGAGCCCTGCAGAAGGAAGAGCACAGAGGTTATGAGGGGCTTCTAGAGGGAGGAGGAGGAGGATGGCAGGATGAAGACTTAGCGGTTTACCCACAGCCCCCGAAACAGAAAGCCTGAATACACCAGCACTTTACTGATGCGGTTCAGTTACCTTGTTCAAAAAACTCTGATCTCCTTTTTAAGTTTTTCAAAGTAATGGATTCTACATGGGAGATAAAAATGTTAGAAGAAGTTGAATCTGTACAAAGGAAAAAGTTCCATGTGCCCTAGGGAACTAGATTTAGCAATGCATTCTTATATATATATATAAACATAGTATGTACAGTGCTTGGCTATCTACTTTTTTACTTTTGGCAAGTTTAAGTTAATAAAAAACAAGCATTCTTTTCAAGCTATGAAACAATCTCTGAACAAGATTCATTTTTTCACAACTTTTCTGCACAACATGCATTTAATAAAACAAGCATAAAAACAAACTACAAAAAAAAAACACAGTGTCACAGAATGTTTCCAAGCATTTAGCTGAAAAAGTAATTTACCTTTATTATTCGAAGTCTCTGAATCCTCATGGAAACCACCATTTATCCCATTCAAACCATAATTCTGTGAATAAATGAGAGGCCATCTGTTTAGTATAATAAAGAAGCATTAAACTAAATCCAAATTAAGTAACACGTATAAGTGATTAATAATAGTCTGCTTACATTGCCAGACTGTGAGCTGACATTCACAGTTTTCATGACCATATCCTTGGTTTGTTGGGATGTGAAATCCAGGTTGGTGCCGCGGTATGGCTCAGAGGGACCTAGAGGATCCAGACTGGTCAGATTGATGGTCTTATGGCTTTTAAATGGAAGGGAAGGTAGGTCTCTGCCCCAGTCTGATTGTGGCATGTCAACAAAATCATTTATTTCAAAAACACAGAATGAAAACAGATGTACGACTACAGACATAATACTATATTCTAAATAGAGGGGATGAAACAAAGACCACCTTCCCCTGCCATGCAGTCAGAATGAGCTCCACACACAACAGGTTTACAAACAAGCTTACAGATGCCCTCTGATCTGGCTTCAGTCACAAACCATAAGCCTGCTAGTAAACACTGAAAATATGAATCTCTGATGTTATCAAGAACCACAAATTTGAGAAACCAAGATAATGAGAAATAATACACACTGTTTAGGAAGAAATAAAGGCATACCACATATAGCAGGCCAGGGAAAAGTAGACAAAAGGAATAGATCACCCAAAACCCATTACAGTTAAAAGGTGTTATTTAATTCAGAGGAACACATAAATAAAATATGTGCTCCAAAACTAAAATAAAATAAATTGTGCACACAATATTTAGCCCTTTATTGTAGCTTGACAGTCCACTATATCAGTGTAAAATATAATGTAAGCATTTGTTCTGTACTTAACAGAAAAAAACCCAGCAGCAAAGAGGTGGAAAAATACGGTGACGTAATACTGCCATCCACATAATATTTTTCCACTCAATTATGTCGTTATAACGAGATCTTTTCTCGTTATAACGAGATCTTTTCTCGTTAAAACGACATATTTTCTCGTTATAACGAGATCTTTTCTCGTTAAAACGACATATTTTCTCGTAATAACGACATCTTTTCTCGTTAAAACGACATATTTTTCTCGTTAAAACGACATCTTTTCTCGTTATAACGACATATTTTTCTCGTAATAACGACATGTGTCGTTATAATAGATATGGTAGGGCTGAGGTGAGCGAGTGTCCGCGCTGCTCAGTCTGACATAAACGAGGATCTGCACGCTGCTGAATTGAAATACACTGTTTTAAATGTATTTAATGTAATGGTTTTAATTATAGCAGCATGTTTATTAGGATTAATCTCCAATACAACATTATCCAATAACAGCACTCAGACCCATGACTTGTTTAGGCTATATGATCAGATCAAAACAGTTATTTTTGAATAATTGACTCTGGGCTTGGAATATTTATTTATTTGAATGACTGAAGTTTGATTGAACAACAAATCGAAATATGAACAATAACGGTAAAGGCCTCCTCATGTCGTGGCCTCGCTATGTTGAGGGAACAACATCCATTTCTCGTTTAATGCATAAACAAACCTACTTGACCTTTGTGAATTATTATAGAAATTATTACATAATTAATTATTATATTGACCATAGGCTACCGGACTGTAGGCAATGGCACGCGATGTACACAGCATTCAAGTTTATCACGAATAGGCTAATATTACATAAAGTACGTAAAATAAAACTGCATGTGCACACAGTGATTTACATGATCATATCACCCACCTGCAGCACTTCTGCAAGCAGAGAACAACATAATAAAGCTAGGCGTTATATATTATAACGAATAAATAGGCCTATACTAAAAGTAAATTTTTACTTAAATAATAATTTAAGAAAATAAAAGAAATACTGTGCAACAAGCAGCCTACTATAAAAAAAGTCCTGGATTTTTTTTTTTTAACCCAAATGCTGAGATGAGCCTTTTGGGTAATTTATTTGAGTTATTTTTCCAGTGTTTGGGTAGTTTGTGTACATTTTATTTTATTTATAAAATTGTTTCTGTGCAGAATATCGTTCAAATGTATGCAGAGCAACATACAGGCGCAGGGTGTGAATCAATAAACAAACGTCGCTCGTGTTGAGTCGGTTTTATTAATTGATGAAGAATCTGATGCTTTGCTTAAAATAAACGATGTATTTATACAGATACAGAACACAAATACTTTGGATGTTAAAAAATGTCCTCAGAGCTGTTTACTGTTTGTTTTTGGTCAGGTTATGAAGGCAATCGCAGTTCATTTCGTCCATGAGTGAAGCGCAGGGCGGCGGTCTGATCCGTGATCAGTCCCCGTCAAACACGACTCCAGCTCAGGCGTGAGAGCCAGCGCAGTTACGGTGGAAACACAATTAGAGAGTGGTCGATTTATTCGTGAATTACATCGGTTTAATGTTTAATCTTTACTTCTAATGTTTTTTTAAACGAGATTAAATAGGGCAATGTGTAAAGGATAAAAGCAAGCAAATTAGAAATAAAGGAAGTTATCACGTAAACCAGTGGTTCTGGAGTATTTTACAAAAGTTTAGAGGATTTAAATTAATCTGTAAATATTATTTCATGCATAAAGTAAAAAAAAGCTAATATTATAATAGAAACGAATAAACCCATTAGCTGGGTTAAATGAACCATTTATGATGGGTTAAATAAACAACCCGATTTACTGGGTAAAATTAACCCCAAGTGTGTTCTGTCCTATATTTATCCAGCCCAAATTGGTTTGTTTTTAACCCAGTGTTTTTTAGAGTATGCAGAGTTTTTTTCATTATTGTGCTGCGCGAAATTAAAGCAGACGGCAGAAAGCTGCATTCTATTTTTTGTCTTATTTTACAAAAACAATTCAGAATTAAATAATAAAATGCGACTTATAGGCGACTTGTTTTCTCTCTCTCTCTCGCTCTCTCTAAAAAACTTGTTTTTTTATACGCGTAAAGCTTATTTTAACCATGCAGCAAACCTTTTAACATATTTTAATAAATTACAAAAAAAAAAAAAATAAGTGACTTTAAACCATTTAACTGATTGTATTAATCGGTCAAAATTCTTATCAGTCGGTTAACGGTTAATGAACATCCCTATTAAAACAAGTTCACCCTGAAACATAACTGTTTAATTGAGACATTTATTCAATAATTTCACTATAAACAGGAAAAAATAAATAGGCCTAACGTTACAGGAGACATTTAATGTGAGCGCGTGATCTGAGCGGGATTGGTTTACCGGTGAGCGTGAGCGGAACATTAGCGGAGTGTTTGATTTGGCCGTGAACGACTGAGCGGTGCGCACACACACACAGCGGAATATTGAACCGCTCCGCTTCTCTCACATTCTCTGGTACAAAACGTTAATTAGGTAAAGCGATACACGAATTTAAATGGGAAAGTAATAAAATATTATATTATATGAAATAGAAATAGGCCTATAGCCCTAACAAGTTAACATAACCTAATAATACTAATAATATACAAATATTAAATTAAATGTTTAATGTTAATAAAACTGTTTTATCCATGTCTGATAGTCCCGGGTTGCTGTGAACCGAGGATGGCCCCTAAAAAAATGTTTTAACTCAGCTTGTTTTTATTGTCTATCCCATCACGCAGAATAAGAGTTCATCTAGTACCGCTCTGCAAATTAGTCATAATAACGTTTCATACAGTCTGGATGTTGCTTTATCTCATTAAAAGCACACCACTGTTCTTCTCAATTCGCGACACCGACACGATCCCTTAAATTGTGATAACCGAGGAAAGCAATTTTACTTCCACAATAAGAACAAAATGTTACGAATTGCTTTTGTAAAATAACAGCGTGCGCTTTCTGGCGCGCCTTATGTCTAAAGGTCTACTTAAATAAAACAATCGAAAACAAGTTTGTGTTTATTTAATTCGTATAGCCTAAATCCAGCAAGAGGTACTGTACTTTCATCTGTACTATTGTGTTCAGTGCTCACACCCAGCGCAGCGAAGACTGTTCCTTCAGTAAAGCAAAGCCTGCAATTTAACCCATAAGAAGAACGTGATGCGATGATTCAGCTAAAGATCATTTAATAATATTAAATCATTAATACATAATTAATATATAATCAGACTAAAGTATATCAAGGCCGCCCACACATGTGAAACAAATATTAAAGCAGCTCATTTGTTTACCCACGAACAAAAATAGGCCTACGAAAAATCTAGCTTAATTTGTTTGCCCGTTTTCAAACAGAACGAAATAGTAATAATAATAATAATTATTATTATTATTATTAACCTATGAGAAAATCTCTTTATTTATCTTTGTTCATATTTCGATTTGTTGTTCAATCATACTTCAGTCATTCAAATAAATAAATATTCCAAGCCCAGAGTCAATTATTCAAAAAGAACTGTTTTGATCTGATCATATATAGCCTAAACAAGTCATGGGTCTGAGTGCTGTTATTGGATAATGTTGTATTGGACATTAATCCTAATAAACATGCTGCTATAATTAAAACCATTATATTAAATACATTTAAAACAGTGTATTTCAATTCAGCAGCGTGCAGATCCTCGTTTATGTCAGACTGAGCAGCGGACACTGCTCACCTCAGCCCTACCATATATCTATTATAACGACACATGTCGTTATTACGAGAAAAATATGTCGTTATAACGAGAAAAGATGTCGTTTTAACGAGAAAATATGTCGTTTTAACGAGAAAAGATGTCGTTATTACGAGAAAATATGTCGTTTTAACGAGAAAAGATCTCGTTATAACGAGAAAATATGTCGTTTTAACGAGAAAAATATGTCGTTTTAACGAGAAAAGATGTCGTTATTACGAGAAAATATGTCGTTTTAACGAGAAAAGATCTCGTTATAACGAGAAAATATGTCGTTTTAACGAGAAAAGATCTCGTTATTACGAGAAAAGATCTCGTTATTACGAGAAAAGATCTCGTTATTACGAGAAAAGATCTCGTTATAACGACATAATTGAGTGGAAAAAATATTATATGGATGGCAGTATTACGTCACCGTAGAAAAAAGTGTAACATAATATATAATAATGTTTATAATGTATAAAATATATAATAATGACAGTATTTCATTTTTTATATTTTTCTTTTGAGTGAACTTTTCCTCAAAAGAAAGAAAAAAGTGAACAAAGAAAACCAGCAACCAATCACACAACTGACAAATGTAAGTTGATACACTATGTGCACATTACTACTACTTTATATTCTATCTTTAAAGGGGTCATATGATGCGATATCAAGTTTTCCTTTCTCTTGGGAGTGTTACAAGCTGATTGTGCATAGATCAGATCCCTAAAGTTGCAAAAACTAAAGTCTCAAAACAAAAGATATTCTTTATTAAAGATTCTGCCACGCCCCCTAAACGGCTCATTCAAACACACCCCCACATGTCTACGTCATGATGTGGAAATATTTGCGTAATGCCTCCCAAATATTCACGCAAAGAAAGAAGGCGTGAATTTAATCTGTGTTTCAGTAACCGCAGTAGTGTTGATGCAGCCGTGTCAGGGAGACGCTGTGTGATTCTATGCGGAAGCAAATGCACTTAATTTGGCCTTCAGAAAGTAGATGCATTTAGGAATCATTAAGATTACTTACAACAGAACAGTACAACCTGAATGTTATCACAATGCATTTTATGGACAATTTTGCAATGACAATCTGGCGCTTCTGAATCAGCAACTGCAAGTGTGTTTTGTTATTATTTTAAGTATTTGCTATTGACTGTTCAAATGCTGAGTTTCGCATTTCACGTGTGTGGGTGTGTGTGTGTGCTCGAGTGTGTGAGCGAGAGAGACCTGGTCACACAACCGCGGCTTGTGTACTGCAAACACATACGAGCACCATCACTGTGTCTGTAACTCGACTCTGTTGCCCTTTTGGGCTTGAACTGATGGTAAAACTAAGGACATTATTAACTTTACATTTATTTTGAAAGCTAAAGCTCTCGATTATAGAAAAGGGGCGTTATATTTCAGACTCGTGCTTGTGGTGTTCGGCCAATCACAATGCACTGGGTCAGATGTCCAATCAGAGCAGACTGTGCTTGTCTGAAGGAGGGACTGTAGAAAATGAAGCGTTTGAGAGAGGCAGGGGATAGAGGACCTACAATAAATCATGTCAGCATATTATTTTACATCAAATACACAAAATAATGATCTTTAAAAAAGCATCATATGACCCTTTAACTACAGGGTCAACCCAGAACAGAGGAACTTAGTGTGCTATATGCGTAGCAAAGTGTCTGGTAATGTTATTTTTGCTGCTTTTGGTTAACTTTGGAAGCTTTTTCAGGCCTCTTGTGGTCATTTACTCAGGAGAGGTCTGAGAGTGCTGCACTCAAAGAGGTGGTGTAGACTTACTATTCTTGCCATGTCTGCGGATGTCCATAAGCAGACTACCCTGCTGCAAGGCCTCCTCCATACTGTTCTTCCACTCGGTATAGCTCATGTCTGCAACCCTGTGGCCGTTCACTGTAAGAATCTCATCCCCAACCTTCACTTGACCGAGCTCTGATGGGCTGCCTTCTCACACACACATAATCAAACATACAATTATCTTAACTAAAAGCAATAACAGTGCCAAATGCCAAATTAACCTCTAACTGTGATTTAGATAACATTTAGCATCTCAAACAATACATTCATGTTCATTTTGTTGATTTTGTTTTTCATTGCTGTGTAGAGCAACTAGAGACTCATCAGAATCAACCTAGAAAAAAAATCTGCCCTATATACTATAGCAGATGCTCTCTGAAGCTGCAGGTAGAGCCTGTACGTTATGCTTCATTAACTCACTGTGCAGCACATTACATCTCAGGATTTTATATGTTTCTTTTACCTGGAACTATAGATTTGACACGGACCCCCGTGGAATCCCAGTTGCCCTGGAAGCCAAAGTCCCGGCTACTGTTGGGTTTCTGGTTCAGGCTGATTCTCATCTCACTGTAGTCCACCTGGAAGACACAGATAGGCCAGTTTTACACATTAAAAATAATGACTTTGTTTTTGGGAGTGTGCCATTGCGATTTATTACAATATAATTAGGATGGGACAACATTTACATCCAAATGGTCACAAAGGGTAACTCAGACCCCAAAGTGTAGCCTTAAAATGATCTGGATTAAGTCAAGATTTAAGGAATATAAAGTGCTTGTGCATGGAATTTACTTTAGCTTCAGAAAACTGAATATAGTTGCAAGTGTGTAGGTGAGATTTGTGAGTTGAGAGTCTTGCTGTACCTCATTAGAAGGGATGAGTGGGGATGGAGATTTGGACAGGGGGGACACCCTGTTAACCGGAGGGATAGGAGACAGGGTTTTCTCCTCTTCATCACTGCTTTGCACAGGACTTTCCTGGGAAATATCTTCATCCTCTTTCACATACTTAACATATTGGTTGGAAATGGTAGTTTTCTTGAGGCTATCGGTCTCTCCGTTTGTGCGCTTAAGAGAGTCATCCACCTAAAAGATTTTTAATACCATATAAGTATTTTCGCAACCAATCTGAACTCTATTTGAGGTGTAGTCATTCCTTGCTGTTATAGTTAATAAAATAGAACAGATCATGACTCATAATTTTAAACATGAGTCTAGTTTGGTTTAAATATCTCAAACATAGTGCTACAGTGCCAATCGACTTTTTTTAAAGGCCCTGATGTGATTTTGCCCCATTCATTTATTATATGATGTAAATAAAAAGAAAATATTTTTTCAGCTTATTTGTCTAAAATCAGACAAATAAGCAAAGGTACAAAAATGCAAGTTAACAGCATTAGCAAATTGTTAGCATTCCGAAATTGACTCAATTACGTCATTCTCAGTGCTTTATGGGAGCACGTGGACACTAAAGAGTGCTTTTGGTATGATTTGCTTGTTTTGATTCCCTAATTTTTGATTATTTATTTTTTTGCAGATAAATGGTTAATGTAGTTTGTCACCAGGAATTCCGGTGTTAAACCGTTATTTAAAGACTTAAAATAATGCGAGCCAACAACAAAAGCATATACCCTTAAATAACAACCTTTTTACTCACAGTTGGTGTGTTTTTAAAAGTTATCGTTAAAAATCTATGGAGAAAATTAATACATTTTTACTTCCAGAACCAGATTGTTGAACTCCATAATGACACGTTAAGCTTTCTCAAAAAAAAATCGGACTTTCACATAATGGTTTTACTCTAAGTGCATAATTTTTAATCTTATGAGATATAATTACATCATTATTTCACTGTAAATTGATCAAAACTATGGCAAGTAGCATAAAGTTCTCACAGAAGTTTAGACAGAACAGAACAGGTCTTGCTGTCTTGACCACTCACCGTGAATGCTCTGGGAAGGGAGGTGATTCGATTGGACTGTGTGCCGAAAGGCCTGGGCGTGACTACAGAGGAGTCTTGCGCTATCTGATCTCTGGTAGCTCCTGGGGAGGGAGGCAGAAACTTGAGCCGGCCCAGACTGCTTTGTATCCATTGAATTTGGTTTATACAAAGAGCTAATGGGGCCGCTGGAGCTCTCGACTGGCTTAGTGTTGCTAATCAACTCCGAGCTGTTGAGAACGCTGCTTGTTTTACTGACGCTGCTGGGCTTGATCAGGCTGGTGTTGCTGCTGGACAACGCAGGAACTGGGTCATCCAGAAGGCTTCGTGTCGTTGTCTGGCTCTCCTCAATGTTGTTATTCATTTTCAATGGGATATCTGGGCTGGAGCGATCACGTCTGGTATGGAAATCTGTCTGATCTGATGCCAGAGTGCCAGCGACAGGTTCCTTTTCTCTCAGAGATGGTATGGAGGGTATTGAAGGTTTGTCCTTGGGGACGTAAGGGGTGTCAATGGTGTAGCTACGTGCTGGCAGAGTTCTTCTTCGTGGTACAGATTCTTCAAAGACATCATCAGAGACGGACTTAAAGCTGTCCTTGTAGTTGCTTTGCTGTCGGTTCTCTCTGAAAAGGGGCGGGAGTGAGAGAGGCAGGACAAGAACCGCGATTAGATTACACTTTTACACTGAGCAGACGACGGATCAGAGAAAGTAGAACAGTCTACACTCTCCGCACTAACAGCAGACAACACAATGACAAAAACACAGACTGCAACATTTCATAATTAATAAAATAAAATAAGATACAATATTAAATGAAGTATTAAATTCAATTCATGAAATATACAAAAAAATATTAAATAAAAAATGAAATATACAGTTTTGTTCTGTTTAAGCTTCATACAACTACTTGATTTAATGTATGTTCACCTCTCATCCTGCATTTCCTTGAAGGTCTTTGGTTTCCTGATGCCGCTTGAAGTGACCTGCTCAATCTCCTCTCTCTCCTCTTTCTTCTTCACAATATCGAAATTCACACTCTTGCGCTTACTCTTCCACTTTGTAAGATCCTGCACGGACGAGGAAAAAGACGTTCAGCATCCATAACTGGAGCACAGGTGCTTATTCATAAGCAGTAACGGTAGGAGGGACAGTTCAGGGGAAGGGTGGAGAGACACAAGGACAGATTCAGAAGTGAGAGAGGACTAGATTTTGCCGGTGTCCTATTTTGCCTCTTTGGCTCCACCCGACTCCTTTTCCCTGGTGAATTAGGGGCCGTATATGACCTAAATGCTGTACTGAAGCTCAGTCCAACCACATCCACACTACAAAGTACCACTGAACAATTATAGACTACAGTTACTTATTATTGATGTGATTGTGTGGCTTGAAGTTGAGGTGAGGAAATCTTACTTGTCTCAACTTTCATTGAACCACAGGCCAAATAGCTGCAGCTATAAACATGATCAGTGACAAAACCTTGTGATGCGATACTCACATCTTGCCACTTATCCTCATTATCCTTCACCCGAGCACGCATCTTCTGCATCTCTTCAACTCGCAACTCCATCGACAAGTTGCCGAGGTTCATCTCATTGTCGGTGATGTCGCTCACTGATTTGCTCCTGAAAACAGATGTTTTTCCAAAAACATTAGCAGTCAGGAAAAAAAAGCCATGCATTAGGATGGAAAAACGATTTAGTGGATTGTAGCCATTCAGCTTTTTGATAGGAGTAAAAGTGTTACGCTCTCTTCAAGCAATTATACATAACAGAAATGTACAAGATAAAATACTGAAGGGTTAGTAAAACAGCAGGCACGTTCCAAATATTCTTCAAGCCAAAATTAGTTGTCTTAATATACAGCTAATGAGTTGTCAAATGTTATGTGGCAACTCAATGGGTTAGTATTTGATGAGTGACATATTCAATCACGTTCACTCATGTGTCTTACCTGTGATAGCACAATACTTCTGCATTACAGAAATACCTTGTGCTTCTGTATATTTCCAGAACAATATGATTGACACAGATTTGAATTAAATTAGCCAGCAGTGTGTGCGTCTCTAGTCTACACTGCTGAACATTTTTAGACAGCAGCCCATGGGATCAAAGCATTGTGAGTACATTATGAGTTTCAGTGCTTAATATAGGGGAGTGCAGAGGAAACAAAGGCCTACACAGCATCCGTGACCACACACACACAAATGTGCTGTGCCTGCACATGGCCACAACTCACCCTTCACTACCAGAGCTTTTCTGGAGCAGTCTAGGGAACCAAAGAGAACCACATCGACAACAACATAGTCATTTACTGGTGTGACAATTGACAGTTTTGACAAGTGTTGTATGCTCACCAAGTCTGCATTTATTTGATCAAAATACAATAGTTATGCAATTTAAAATAAAACTGATTCAATGTTAATATATTTTAAAATGTAATTTATTCCTCTGATGAAAAGCTTAATTTTCACAGAGAAGAAATTTAAAATGTTATCATTGTCACTTTTGATAAATTTAATGCTACCATGCTGAAAAAATAAAGTACTTCAAAAAAAAATCCACTGATCCCAAACTTTTAAACAGTAGTCAAGAGCTTAATCACACCACTCCAGCTATAATCAAGTGCATATTAAGTGTTTTTTTTTACAGTACACACAGTCATGCTTCAACATTAGGTTAATTATCTGATTACAGACCCAGCTGCCTGACATTTAAAATGTGCAAACAATATTAAGTGTCAGTTGTAACTCGGTTTAGGTACAGTTTAATGTGGAATGACATCATTGGAAACTTGTAGAATTCCCCATAAATCCCAGTGTGGTTGCTCTTTTTAATGCCCCGACATTACATGGACTCTGATCAAATGAAATGTTGTACTTGGGGTTCAAGTGCTAGGTGAGTCTCCATGGTCACATAAGTGTAAGTTCTAGCTTTCACAGGATCACAAGGGTGTGGGGAATTTGGAGCTAAAGCGCATTGTAAGTAACCCAGTAAAGAGTGAATGCGTCTGACTAGATTATTTATAGACATTACTCAGGTTTTAAAATTCCACCACAGTATAGCACTAGCACCTTATAAAGCCTATTAGGAGCCTTTTACTTAAACGAAAGCCACAGCAATGGAGTCTGTACATGATCTAGATGCATTAATCACCAGAATCAGTCTTTTTTATTAAACACAAACAAAATGCAATTCACAGGCAACTGATCAGTCTCTGCAAAGACAAAAACAGTTTGTCTGTGTGGCAAAAATCCACTTCATTTGGTGTTCCTGTAAAAAGCAAGGTTTATGCATCCTAATGCAATTATGTTACAAAATAAATTAAAGTAAACAAAGTTAAAGACCAAATAAATAAACCATTTATCCACCTTTCAGACTTAGTTGCTATAGGTAAATAACTAGAATAATAATAAACTGCATAAAACTGCAAAATTATTTGTACTACAAACCAGTGTATTTACGATTACACCAATACATTTAAGTTATATGATAACAAATGCCAGTTTGCAACATCAAGGAGAATAAAGTATTGTTTGTGTACAGTGTACTACTGGAAGGGATTGATGCCATTGCACATTCAAATAAAAAATGGCTGTACCCGCTCTTATGTGTAAAATAGGGTGGGTAAAACACAGCATGGATCAAATTTCAATGCTGAGAACCATTTTGACATCAAGACTTCATGCACAAATTGCAAAAACCAAATAAAAGTTCACATTTTGAAGCCAGTCCAGCATAATTCAAGAGAAAATCCAAATATCTACCCATTACAATTATTCATCAAGTGGCAGGTCCCAACCATGATCAAATTCACAACCATATTAAACTCACAAACATCTGCCATTGCCAGTATCAGATCATAGTTAACAAGAGAATGGGAAAAGTACACCGCAGCTGAGATCACAATGACAAGCGCACACAGGCATTTCTGCAGGCTCAGAAACCTAACCTCTCCACCATCAGCCTCTTCCGGTATCGCACACGGCTGGCCTCTCTGATGGCTTGCCATTTCTGCATATCTTCCTCACTGCAAGAGAAAGCAACACCAGGAGCTTCTCTTTCCATCTTTCCTTGGGTATTTAAAGCTCTTAGCTTCCTAAGTAGCATATCATCTGCCTTCAGGTGCTGTTCTGCTCCGTGTTTAATCTCTGGCTTGGTTTTGTACTGTCTGGGTTCAACTGAGTCATACATCAGCTTGGCCTGCAGTTTTGGTTATCAGGGGCCCCAGAAAGAGGGTGATGACCGATTCGCTGTTGAGCCTTTCGAAAAACCACATCGTCTTTTTCAATGTCAGGATAAACGGGTTCACCCTCACGGCGGGGCTGCATTACCACCATGATTTCGGCCTCCGATCTGTGGCGAGGCACCAGGAAGTTACCATACTTCAACTTGGCCAGGTCATCACTCGAGTGAAAGGTATTTGTACGACGTGTGAACATATCGTCATTTTCCAAATCAGGCAGGATGTTGGCAGAGACATTGTATGGGTCGTTAGGGTGTTCACGCCCAAGGAGCGGATGCTTTTCACATTTTATGAGTCTGGGGCCAGAGGCGGGATCCGGTCTGGGCCAAAAATCAGGGGGGGTTAAATTATGCAGCACAGCAGTCTGCTGAGCAACCGTGAGAGGTTGTGTTTGAGAACTGTATGGAATGAAAGGATAAAAGAGCAAAGAGATGATTCAGAACATGGAAGAGGACAGTAGGAGAATGCAAGTGTAAGAATCAGTAAGCAAGAGTAGTGCATGCAGGAGAATGCAATTAACCACGTGATATACAAGTAACAGCAGCATTATGCGGCCTCTATTTGCTCTGGATTTTTGGAAAAGCAGCATTGTGTGCACTCTGCCACAAAATACTAAGAAGTTATATTTACTAAATGTTAAATACAAGAACAGTAAATATTTTAAAAATCTTGACGCAGGCCACACAACAGTTTATAGCGACCATGCATGACTGTTAAGGCTGGTTCACACAAAACATGATCACAACAATTGATAACTTTAAAGTTGTAATAACTGCTCTAATTTCTTGAGAATAGCGAAGTAGTCCACACCACATCTATAATGACAACAAAGAGGAACAATATTATTAGAATCGCATTTAGAACTATGTTTTTATATATTGAGAACCAATCAAAATCTATTTGACTTTAAAGTGTTTGAGCATTTAAAGTGGCAGATAACATAACTAAAGTGCAACTGCACTTATAATAAACAGAATCATGTTATGTGTTGGTGTCAATGCTAAGATATTTATTATAAATTGTTATCGTTTTCGGTGTGAACAGGCTTTGATGCTCCATAAATGCACCAAAACAGAGCTATAAATGTGGTCCATACAAAACATTTATAATATTTCACATATTCTGAAGCCATATTATACTGTAGCTTTGTATAAGGAAAAGACAGAAATGTAAATAATTATTCACTGATAATCTTCCCCTTCAAGTCAGCTGTGGCAAATCATTCAAGAGCTGCTGTAACTAGATCATCAGTGTTTGTAAAGCAATTGATCAGTCAGATTTCTAAACTGAATCAGCGGTCTTCACTGAAAAGACTCGTTCACTGATCTAGTTCTCAAATTCAACTCACTGACTCATTATATAATATATTTTCAATTGTTTTTTGAAGGAATAGCTTAATGGAGGGCCTTATTGAATAGCTTTGTCCTCTTCTCACACAAATCCTGCTTCACTTGTAATGAGTTGTATAAACCACTTTCATTACTATGAACAATGTTGTTGGAAAAGAGCAGCATACAGATTCATGTTTTTGGGTGAACTGTCCTTTTAACATTCCTGGATTACATGAATATTGGTACTATGCTGACAATTCTCACCATTTTCATTTGGATACTAATGCACTTGTTTGGTGAGATCACTAACATTCATGATGATGATTTAGAATAAAAAACACTACATTATAGTAAGCACCAGTTCATACATTTATTAGAACACGAGGAAAAGCTGATTGGGGGAAGTGAGTAGATGTCCAGTCCTAATGCATATAGGGCTGTGATATGGACCTGAGAGTGGAAGTGAGGCTGGACTGAGCGAGGTCTTCAGGTGCATGGGAGTGAGAGGGAGGGGGTTCAGACTGAGTGCGAGAGAAAGTAGGCACAGAGAGCCAGGGGTTGACGTCACCATCTGATTCTTCAGAGGACGAACCTGACTTCTTGTGGCTGGAAAATGTGAGGTAAAAGAGCAAAGAGAAAGACAGGGGAGAAAGGTTAGCAACCATCACCACAGAGAAGACAGAGAGTTAACAGAAGCCTTAGTGATAAAGTAAATAAGCCAAAAAGGAACCTCAGGGTTTAGAGAGCACCAAAATTATTTGGACATATAAGCCACACTTACAAATATATGAAAGTATAAGCAAAACTGATGTATTGCTCAAAATCAAGACAAAAACTGGTACAAAATTTGGACAAACACGACTAATAGGTCTAGCACTGTTTGTTTGCGGATTCCACATAATTTTGCAATTAATTTTTTATCTATGCAATCTAGAAATTTAAGTGTGACCTAAGGGGCCAAATACTGTACTTTTTTAGAGTCAGTGTATTGCCAGACATTTCTTTACAGTGTATTAGAAATTAATATATGAACACTTAATGGACTGATCGAGAGAGCTAGGAATGAAGAACAGGTTCTTGTTTAGATTTTATAAAAAATACTGTAAATGCATTTTTATTTTATTTAAATTTTTGAAAGATTTTAATGAACAGTTGCCAATTTTAATAAATATGAAGAGGTGATTTATTTTGAATTTATTGTTCTGTTGAAATCTAAAACTTTTATAAGTAGACTCTTATTAGAATGAATGCAGTAAGAATGGAATATTTTCCATTGTTTCTTCCTAAAAATTATGAAATATTGTCAACAAAACATTATGAACCACAGAATCTGAATCTCTGCTAAGAAGCAGATGCATCTGATATATTACGCATATGTTGAAAAATTAAGTGTTCCTGGAGTTGTACAATTTTGTTTCATTTTCATTATTTACAGTACATTTACATTATTTACAGTTTGTTTGTTCTCTTTTTTTTTGCCTCAGTACTGGACAGACCTGAAACCTTGGATCTTCCTGTACCAAGGCCGGCACTGGGAGCCCAGTTTGATCTTCTTCACGTGTGCATCCTCCTCAGGTGTCCAAAACTTGGGCAGAAATTTGTCAAAAGGCACTGTTACAGACGGTTGTGGCGTCAGGCCTACTTTACGGGCATAAAGATCATCTTGAAGAGGATCGCCATAGCCAAACTCGTCATCCTCTTCTTCAGAGTCATCATAAACGCCGACACCAGCCAATACAGGTCTCCTGTAAGTCCTCTGAAGAGGCTGCGACTGACTGCTGCTCAAAAGACAGCCATTTTTGTTACATACTGCCAATGATCAATGCACATCAAACCATCCCCCATTAACAAGCACAGCAAACCAAATAAAAAGAAAACACAAAACAAAATGTTTCAAAAAGTCCACGCTATAGGCTGAAAATCAAGCGAAATAAAGACATCACAGCAATGAACAAATCCCACAGTTAGCACTGATAAAATGGCAAACAGATGCATGTCAATGACGCCAGTTCTGACCTGAGATGGGTCAGTGTCTGCTGGGACACATTACTGACAGCCACCTGCGACCTGGTAGTACACTGGACAGCAGTTGCCTCCGGGTGGCTCATGGGTAAGGCAAAGTTGGTTGGAGCGACAGGGGAGGGGCTGTGAAATCTACGACTAGCGAGGTCATCTAGAACCACGTCGGGATCTGGTCGGTCTGCTTCCGAATCACTGCTCTCATATTGATAGGCCAAAGACGGGTGAACAGCGGTCTGGGATTTCAACCCGGTGATAGATGAAGGGTCTGAACCTGCCCTCTCATGACTGGGATGGAATGTCAGGGATGGTCACAAAAGCACAATGCCAAGATATAGTGAGAAAAATAAGCACCGGCAAAGACAAACCAACAATGGAGGAATGTAATGAGAATTCATCTAGAAAAAGTGAATGACCAATAGTTCACATTCAAATCTTTTGATTGCAGATTTCAGAGCACACTGTGACATATTGTAGAGTTCTTTTAAAATTCAAGAGGATTTAAAATTAATATTTTTTTCTCTGCACAAAAATCGGAGAAGCTGGAGACTAAAGAAAGTTTTTGCTATCATTTTAATTTCAGTGCTGTCTAGGATAGAAACGTGTGGATTTTCTATCTTTTGGCTTCCTTAGAACAAACTTACAGAAAGCATTTTTCTGCAAGCATCATCTGGATAACATCATATATTATTGGTCACCTTTCAACAAAGTAGGTGAATATATGCCATCCATTGAACCCCCCGATGATCTGTATAATGTAGACTTGCATTACCTTGTAAGAGTGCCATCATCTTCTGTGAACATGGGGCTAGCCCAGCTTCTTCTGTCTTCATCATTTCGCTCTGCACGTTTCTTGCGTAATGGTGCTGGAACGTAGCCTGACTGCTTGTCCTTTGATGGCAGAAACTGATTGTACTGACTGGTGGTCTTAGGTGCTATGACCAGTGAACGGCGGTATTCTTTATTTTCTGACATCATGAAGCTCAGATCCGTTTCAGGGTCACTGCCACAACCTGGAGAAACAGCACAGAGAGCCAGGATTTTGAGCTATAAACACACACACACATTATTTTTTTTCTGTCCTGGTGGGGACTTTCCATAGACTTGTATTGTTTTTATACTGAATTAATATTTTCTAACCCATAACCCTAAACCTAACACTTACAGAATATAATGGAATAACTTTTTTGAATCTTCAGATTTTAATTTAGTGTATTTATGAAGTTGTTTTTCTGGGGACTGTTGGATAGTCCACACAATGTAGCTGAATTCACGTTTTACAACTTTTTTTGTTCTGACAATTTGATCTAGACAAAGTACACAGTGCAAAAGTGCAATCTGAATCTGTTTTACACAGAAATCTCACCAAATTTCATTATATTTTTCTTAAAGCAAGAAAAATCTATTTACCAATGGGATAAGAAAATAAGCTTACAGTAATTCATATAATTATAAAACACTACCATTCAAAAGTTTGGGCTCAGTAAGATTGTTTTCCCCGAAGTTATCTTTACGTTTTTTTTTCAGCAAAGATGCATTAAACTGATGAAAGGTATACATGCTTGAATAAAGGCTGTTCTTGTGAACTTTCTATTCATTAAAGACTCTTGAAAAAAAGCATAATGTTTACACAAAAATATTAAGCATTACACTCATTTTCAACCGTGATAATATTAGAATAGTTTCTAAAGGATCTTTTGACACTGAAGACAAGAGCAACGTTTGCTGAAAACATATATTTGCCATCATAGGAATAAGTTACATTTAAAAATAGTAAACAATTTTTTTTACATTGTAATAATCTCATAAATTATTGTTTTTACTGTATTTTTTATTAAATAAATACAGCCTTGCTAAGCCTAAGATACTTCTTTCAAAAATCTCTAACTTTTAAAAGGTAGAATTCTCAGAAAATGTCTTCGTTGCCCAAATATAGACAACCTTTTTTTTTGCACTCATGCACGTACTTCTGTGTAGTAAACATGGTAGTGGGAAGCGACTGACTCATTGACAGGTCAGTAGGAAAAAAAAAAAATTCAAGCCCAGAACACTAATTATATCAGCTGCTAATTACATCAGCACCTATGAGTAGAAAACTGCTAATGTCACTGAAATGCAACCATGTAGAATAGTATGAGTGGATGAAAGTTTGCACTTTCCATCAAAACATTATCTCCTGACTGTCTTACATGGTATCACTCATACACCACTAGAGGGCACCAAGCATTGGTTTTGATAGCTAAGAGTTAATACATTTATTTTCTGTGGCACTTCACAGCTTATTTCACTTGAGTGTTTTTATTTTTGTCCAAAAAGACAAAATGAGAGACCAAACATCACTTTTCATACAACTACTCATTTTGACTGCCTCAGTCAAGTTAGAGCACACAAGAGAGACTTAAAAGACTGAAGAGTCTTACCCTCGCTGCTTCCTTTGAGTGTAGCGTCTGAGGATGTGCTGTAAGTTCGGGAGCCCAGTGAGTTGAGGCTGTCTAAAGAGTCTTCTCTCCTGTGTCTGGCTCGTAGTGGGAAGAGCTCTTCTTTCTCTGAGTACCAGCTATCTCTACAAGAGCGGTTTCGTACGCTGCCCTGCAGTGATGTGCAATCCTCTAGTGTCTGTCGAACACAAGGGTGTGAGTGTGAGGGACCAACACAGCATGCACAAGGGAAAAACACAAACAACAAACACAGCACACAGCCTCCATCAGTGCATAAACACAGTCTTACTCATGAGAATCTGCTGTATTTTCCATTGCAAGTCATGCCATTGAAGCGGATCACGTACATAGAAATGTTTAAACTCTGTTCTGATATTGATGTGTATTAACAAAAAAGATTTGCATGGCTATTTCTGACTACAGTAATTGAAATATGCACAGTTTTAAATTTAAATGGCAGGTTTAATGACAAAAGGATTTTGATGGCACTTCTATAATAATATAATAAGCATGGTAAAATTCTATTAAAATTCAAATAAATGTTTTTTTCCATATGTAAAAGTCAGTATCAAAGCAATTAATTGCTACTGGCTCACTGTTCCTTAATATTTAGTTAAACCATGAGACCATGCTGCATTCTTAGCAAGATATTTTAAATACCAGAATGGATATAAAATGAGATTTACATTGGTCAGCTAGTCTAGAAGAATCCACGGTATTCAAGCAATGCAATTTAACATCTAAAAGTAAATACTACAGTCAAATACTGCATAATGTCAATACACATCTTACCTTATATAGTGCTTTGCCAAGTAATCCCTCAAAAGCCTTTAGTTTTAGGTAAGGTCCATTATAAAAAGGATCAGCATATGCCTTTCTGCCCAACCAGTATATGGTGATCAGAACCTAGGAAATAAATCAACACAACTGTATTAGAACACATTGCAACAAAGATATGATTCAGTGATCAAATCCAAAGCTACTTCATCCCTGGCAAGCATGCTGAGATGTCAACAGAAACTAGTTAAATCACATTGCAAGATTAGAGGCCATTACATACCCTGGCCCAAAAATATTAGGACACTTTTTACACTTGGTTGCTTAAAAGATGCCTTTTGAGCCATTTCTCTGATTACTTATTTATAGATGATAATTTTAAAGCATAAATAAAGTTCACTGATGTTTGACAGTGTTTAAATATATATTTGTTCGAATTTTAAAGAATATCCACTATACTATTAAAAAGTTTGGCATAATTATGCTTTTATTTGAATGATAAAAAAATTGACAGTGAAGACTTTTACATTGATACAAAAAAATCTTGTTTAAATAAACATTACACAAAAAATTATGAAGAACAACTGTGATAATGATAAATGTTTCTTGATCACCAAAACAGCATATTAGAATGATTTCCAAAGGATCATGTGACACTGAAGACTGGCGTATTCTTTTTTGGTTCAAATAAATGCAGCCTTGATGAGCAAAAGAGACTTCTTTCAAAGACATCAAAAAAATTTAACTGACCCCAAACTTTTAAGCGGTAGTTTACTTTATCACTTGAAAGAATTTGAAATATACCAACATATATATTATTGCCTGCGTATTTTGTTCAGACATTCCCACGTCATTAAAGGTGGTTTAAGCTCCTTTGGGCCACTGCATTTGTTCTCAAGAGAGGTGTCTTGAACAGCATACTTGAGTTTTAGATAAAGCCTCTTGATACGTTACTATTATATACTGCCACTGAGCTACTTTAAGAGATAAACGGACAACCACAAACCATAATATGGAAGCTGCAAAGTGAGCAAAATTTGACACAAATGAAGCCAGACTCCTAAAACTCACAGCATATTCCAAATGAACAAAATTAGGAGATAAACATGAGCAAGCCAAATAACTCAGCATTAGCACTTACATTTTTGAGCCTCCTGCTGCTCTCCTGGTGCCTGTAGAGGAGAAGAGGTGTTTGGTTAATCACTCACAGCCTGGGAAAAATACAATAAAAAACAGTGGGCATGTTTTGGGTCTCTGTGTGCCCTGGTGAATGTGCTAGAAGGTGAAAGCACAATCCCATCAGGCCAGCTCCCGATAGCTCTATACAAAAGGATACGCACTGAAAACAGCTCACTCAAACACTATGAACAACAGCTAAAAACCCTACTAAAACTAGCTCCATTCTAAATTGAGAGTATATATTTTATGTCAGAAATGCGACAAGCAAATAAACAATAAAACAACGATAAGACAGCACATGTACTGTGCATGTCAAATCAAATCAAATCAAATCACTTTTATTGTCACATCACCACAGCACAAGTGCCTTGGTGAGTGAAATTCTTATGAGCGTGCTCCAGACAGTGCAGAAAAACAACAGACAATTTACATATGGACAGACAGTGCAAAAAACAACAAACAATTTACATATGGACAGACAGTGCAAAAACAACAAACAATTTACCTATGGACAAACAGTGCAAAACAACAAACAATTTACCTATGGACAGACAGTGCAAAAAAACAACAAACAATTTACCTATGGACAGACAGTGCAAAAACAACAAACAATTTACCTATGGACAGACAGTGCAAAAACAACAAACAATTTACCTATGGACAGACAGTGTAAACTGCACTGGAGCATTTACAGTGCTCCAGACAGTGCAAAAAAACAACAACAATTTACATATGGACAGACAGTGCAAAACAACAGCAATTTACATATGGACAGTACATATTTACAGACTGTACAGAAGACAATGTGCAAAATACACATACATATACTCAGTACACATAGTGTACTATAGAGACATACTCAATTATCAACGACACATTATACACCGTATGTGCACATCTACATTATGTACAGTATCTATACATAATGTGGTCTATACATAGTAATAATGTGAGGTGCAACAGATTATAAATTAACAGCAGATTGGTTGAGCAGCAGATAGATGTGCAAAGGTGCAACAGATTATTCATATGCAGTGTCGTGGATGTGCATGTATGGTGTCCAGTGATAGCAGATAGGTTGTGTTAGTGCAGTGTGTGTAGTCCAGTTGAACGGTGTTAAAGTGCAGTGCATGGCATGTTGTGTGAGTGGGAGTGTGATGTAGGTGAGTTATTTGTGACTGTTCATTAGCCTGATAGCCTGAGGGAAAAAGCTGTCCCTCAGTCGGCTAGTGCGGATCGGATGCTGCGGAAACGTCGCCCTGAGGGCAGCAGAGAGAGCAGTCTGTGGGACGGGTGGCTGGAGTCTTTGATAATCCTCCGGGCTTTCCTTGTACACCGCCTGGTGTAGATATCCTGGAGGAGAAGCTCACCTCCAACAATGTGGCGGGCAGTTCGCACGACCCTTTGCAGAGCCCTGCGGTTGCCAGCGGTGCTGTTTCCAAACCAGGCGGTGATACAGCCGGTCAGGATGCTCTCCACAGTGCAGGTGTAGAAGGACCTGAGGATTCTGGGGCTCGTTCCAAACTTCCTCAGCCGTCTCAGGAAGAAGAGACGCTGATGTGCCTTCTTCAGCACTGCATCTGTGTGAGCAGACCATGTGAGATCCTCAGTGATGTGAACGCCGAGGAACTTAAAGCTGGTCACCCGCTCCACAGGTGTCTTGTCGATGGTGATGGGTGTGTGTTCTCTGCTCTGTCTCCTGTAATCCACCACCAGCTCCTTGGTCTTGTCGATGTTGAGTGAGAGGTGGTTCTCCTGACACCATTTTGTCAGGGTACTCACCTCCTCTCTGTAGGCCGTCTCATCGTTGTCGGTGATCAGGCCTATCACCGTTGTCATCAGCAAATTTGACGATGACATTTGAGCTGTGTGTAGCTGTACAGTCGTGTGTGTACAGGGAGTACAGGAGTGGGCTGAGGACGCAGCCTTGCGGAGCACCAGTGTTGAGGATCAGGGGAGATGATGTGTTGTTGCCCATTCTGACCACCTGACTTCTGCCTGTCAGGAAGTCCAGGATCCAGCTGCACAGAGATCTGTTCAGTCCTAGAGTCTGGAGCTTCGCAACCAGTGTGGCAGGCACTATAGTGTTAAATGCTGAACTATAATCCACGAACAGCATCCTCACATAGGTGTTCTTATTTTCCAGGTGGGAGAGAGCAGTGTGCAGGGTGAAGGCAATAGCATCGTCTGTGGAACGGTTACTGCGGTATGCAAATTGTAGTGGGTCCAGTGAAGCAGGCAGCACAGAGCAGATGTAGTCTCTGACAAGCTTCTCAAAACACTTGCTGAAGATGGGGGTCAGAGCAACGGGCCTCCAGTCATTCAAGCATGTGATTTTATTTTTCTTTGGTATGGGCACAATGATGGATTTTTGAAGCATGAGGGAACCACAGACAGAGAGAGGGACAGATTGAAAATATCTGTAAAACCCCGGCTAGCTGGAAAGCGCATGCTTTGAGCACACGGCCTGGTATGCCATCTGGGCTCACGGCTTTACGGATGTTCACCCGTTTAAAGGATCGGGTTACATCTGCGACAGAAAGGGTGAGTGGACTGACCTCTTCTGCTGCGGCAGCGCTCTGTGTGGGCGGTGTTATCAGCCTCGAACCGAGCATAAAAGGTGTTGAGCTCATCCGTAGAGAGGCGGCAATGTTCACAGTAGCTGGTTTATTCCCTTTAAAGCCTGTGATGTTGTTAATGCCCTGCCACATGCTTCTTGGTTATTGTTGTTGAAGTGTTCTTCAACTTTGTTTTATAAGTTCGTTTGGCTGCTTTGATGGATCTCCTGAGATCGTAACTGGCTTGTTTCCGATCGTCAGAGTTTCCGGATTTAAAGGCAGATGTCCGCGCTGACAAGGCTGATCGAACATCGCTGTTAATCCACGGTTTTTGGTTGGGGTAGATGCGGATTGTTTTGGTCGGAACTACATCGTCTATACACTTCCTGATGAAACACGTGACCGTATCTGAATACGCCTCTATGTCGTCTTCAGACGCTGCCCGGAACATGTCCCAGTCCACGTGATCAAAACAGTCCTGTAGTATAGCATCCGATTGGTCTGACCAACAATGAACTGTCCTGAGAGCGGGTGCTTCACGTTTCAGTTTCTGCCTATAAGCAGGCAGGAGCAGAACGGAAGAGTGATCCGATTTGCCGAAAGGTTGGCGGGGAGGGACTTGTATGCGTCCGGAAGGGTGTAACAATGGTCGAGTGTGCGATCTCCACGCGTGTTGATGGTGACGTGTTGAAAGTATTTTGGAGCTATTGTTTTGAAGTTGGCTTTATTAAAGTCCCCTGTGATAACAAAAGCTGCATCTGGGTGCGTGGTTTCCTGCTCACTTATATTCCTGTACAGTTCCCTGAGTGCCTGGTCTGTGTTGGCTTGGGGGGGGATATAAACAGCCGTGATTATGATCGCTGTAAATTCCCTCGGTAGCCAGAACGGTCGACACAGAAGCGTATGAAATTCCAGATCAGGGGAGCAGAAGGATTTAATGGAGTGTATGTTCCTTTCATTACACCATGAGTTGTTGATGTGAAGCAAACACCCCGCCTCTGCTTTTCCTGTGAGCTCTTCCGTTCTGTCCGAGCGGTGCGGAGAAGCCCGTGAGCTCGATGGCTGAGTCTGGAACAATAGCAGACATCCAGGTTTCTGTGAGGCAAATAACACAGCAGTCCCTTGTTTCTCGTTGGTATGAGATCCGCGCCCGCAGTTCACAGAGTTTGTTATCCAGTGACTGAACGTTGGCCAGTAAAATGGTTGGAAGAGGAGGTCGAAAGCACGGCGCCTCAGTCTGGCGAACGCCAGCTAGCTTTCCTCGTTTTCGCGCCGGCGGCGTTTCCTCGCCGCAACCCACACAAAGGGCTCTGATGCGGTGTCTTTGAACACTCCACGCGCTCAGAAACTCAAAGTCCGGTTTGCGTTGCGACGGAGGAACCAATGTTCAAAAGCGTGTCTCTATCGTGAACAGTTATACTAACAACATCTAACACGTAAAACAACAAAAAACAAATAAAACATACGAAAAACTGCAAAGTTTTCCCGGAGCTCGCAACACGGCTGCCATCCTCGGCGCCATCTTGGTTACTTGTTCTACGTTTATGTCACGTTCTTGTCCTTCACAGGTAATTTATGAGCACTGTCCCATAAGGTAAAGACCAAATAGGATCACAATAAAAATACAAAATTCCTCCATGTAAAACATCAATGGAATTTTGACCCTAAGGTCCTTGACATCCTGTTGCTGTGTGTGTAACTGAGGTATTTCCTTCTCTAATGTTTTGACCAAGGAGATTATAAAATACTTCAGCCATTTGCTCTGGAGGTCCCATGCTTACTAGTTAAACTTTGAATTAGGTTTCCCTGCAACGTTTAGCCAATGCCTTAACATGAAATAACAAACACAAAACATAAAATTACACCCATTTCCCTAGATATATATATAATACAATGCAATGACACTGGGAGGACCTGCACTGTACATACCATCCTGACACAAAAGAGCACATTCTTACAGTACTAACAATACACTCTCAAAGTCAATATAATACATTTTAGCTGTGACCGCCATGATGCAAGATTTATGACACAAGCTACAGTGTTCAACAGCTGAGAGGTTGGAGAGCGATTATGCTAATCAGCGACCTGTGTGTTTTTCAAGCCGGTGAACCTGTATGACATGTTCAACTTGCTGAATGAAGGCGTTCACTGCTCCTGATAGCAACAATTTATTGCTCCAATAAAAGACGTTAGAGGGAAAAAAAAGTATGTGTTTGACATTGGAACAAAGTCCACATTTACAAAGCTACTGAAAAAAAAGGTTGAGAACATTCTGCCTTAAACGCTTGTTACCTAATGATAATTTATGAGCCCTGAAAAAGCCAAAGGACTCTTTGTTGGATGAGAAAAGATAGTACCTCAAGGGTGCATTTTGGTTTCATGTGATCAGCTGTTCACTCATACGAATATGAGGTATTTATTTATCAGCAAATCATATGTGGGGAAGAAAATACTATCTAACGGAGAAGGCACTGATGTTGAAAGGGAAAGCTAAATCAGCATTTCTGATCCAATCTGATAACAGAGAATAAAAAATAAATAAATAGATGAAAATTCTGTCATAATCTATTCACTCTCAAGCGGTCATAAACCCATTTGACTTTATTCTGATGAAGATTTGTCTTGAAACATTTTCTACTGGTCCTCTTTTTCTTGCAATTAAAATGACTGAACTTTTCAAACATTAAAAAGAATGTAAACACCATAAAATGCATCATAAAAGTAGTCAGCAACACTTACATTTTGGTTTCTTATTCACAAAAAAAACTATAATATGTGGATTTGGCTTTGCAAGATATGCAAATAAAGCACATGGACACTTTTCCTAAAACATTATTGAGCTTTTTTATTATTTGGAGCTTGACAGTCTCTGTTCCAATTAATTATATTGAAAAGAGTGGACAGTATATTTATTAAAAATGCATTTTCAAATGTTGACTTTTTGGGGTGGACGACCCCTTTAAGTTTGTCATGTTAAAAAAATGAAAGTAGTGGCACTGGTGTTTAACAGCCGCTCATGCCACTCTTAATTCTCCATCCTTTAGTAAGAGAACTGTGGCTGGAACATTCCAATAACAACAGCTCATTTTTCTACTCAAAACACTGTCAGACATAATCAGAGACAAATGCTTTTCAATGGGGTCTCTATTCCCACAATAGACTTTAAATGCTTTGAACTAATGCATCTAAACAAGTACAAGACTGCGTAAAATTGCTTATAATCACCCATCTGTTCCCAAGACAAAAGAAGAAGAAAGAAATTGTTGTTTGCAATAATGACTGTTTGTGAGAATATAATGTTTGCACTGTTACACTCTCACAAAAGAAAACCTTAAACTGCTGCATTCTGTAATATTTGTGTGTAATGAATTCAGAATCTAAGCTACATTCCCAAAAGCAGTTTTTTATCTTCTGGTAGTTTTAGGGCCTGAAGATACAGTCAGCGTCTTAAACAAGAGCTGTACTAGCCAGTGGGAAAATCACATCGACATTTAGAGTGTGTCTCTCTCTAGAAACCAAACCATTTCTGTCTGTGTGATTATTGTGTCATGTCAAATTAGAACACAATAGAAGTTTCTAAATGATACTATGCTGTTTCACTCTAAACAATGTCCATACCACAGAGACTCATACAGATGTTGTGCAGTGAAAAAGCAGGCTAGTCTACAATAGAGATAGAATATTTCCTACGCATAGTCTAAAATACTTACACATGGACAAATTTCAGCCCTCAGTTACACAATATCCAAGACATATTTCTGGAATTTTCAAGTCATACATCCATCTTCAATATTGAAATGATTCATGTTCATAAAAATGTGGTAAATAACTGCCAGTCCCTTTTGGGAAATGCAATAAAATGACGCAGTGACAATGGTTGGGCAGGTTCATGACACATCAACACCCCTTAAACTAAAGGGTGTGTGTGCATAGCTGGGATATTAAGAGCTCACAGCCCAGTTCAGTAACATTCAGCAGGTAAAGAATGTTCCTGGTTTTATGAACAAATGCTAATAATGAGTCATGTCACATTGCATCAATCTTTCTTTGTGTCTTTACTTTTTACAACGTCTGATTGATTTAATGCCTCCCAAAAGACTTGATACATCCTTATCCGCATCACCAGCTATAATCCACAAGTAAAAGTAAAGATATATTTTCACCAGCCTAAAGAGTGTGTCGAACAAACTCAGCTCTTGCTTGTCTGTGTGGAATTGTGTAACACATTGTGTAATTCACAATGTACCAGTGTTCAAGTCACAGACACCACTGATGCCATCCAGTGCCACACACCATTGAGCAAATAACCTATTCATTCTCCCACAACTCTTAATGAAAATCTTATATTGCACAACACTGAATCCAGGATGTTTTTTTTTGGTCAAAATTGAAAAGGTCTAAATGGAGTTAAACCATCTTTCAAACGTTGGGGTTAGTAAGACTTTTTAATGTTTTAAAGTCCTCTATGATCACCAAGGCTGCATGTATTTGATAAAAATGCTAATTTCTTATTATCAATGTTGACAACATCTGTGCTGCTTAACATTTTGGAAATATTTTTTCCAGGTTTGTTTTGATGAATTGAAGTTGAAAAAGAACAGCATTTTCAGTCTAGCTGAATAAAAGTATACATTTTTTTACTTACAAAAATATGCTGACCCTAAACTTTTGAACGCTAGTATATTTAAATCTAATAAAAAAGAATAGAACATTCAACATTTCCATTTTTCAGTATTTTTCCACTTAAACATAACTAAAAATAACCAGCAGCCAACCTCAAACAAAAAATCTGCATGTACTAATAGAAGAGAAGTCAGTGGTTTATCTGGGAATCAGTTCGGCGCTGGAGCATGAGATGATGATATCGCTGGTTAATAAAAACACTATTGTTAATGCCACACTGTATTGCAGCTGTAAAACCTCAGAAACAGATACAGCATGATATGAAGCCAGAGCATGTGTGATCACATTTCCTTTATGGTTAATTTGGCTCTTATTTGAATCTATGAACAGTATGACTCCTCTTGAAATTGATAACTCATGATGGTCCATAATTATTAGCACTGTCTGAAGGCAGAAAGTGAGGTTTTATCAATAACTCTATAAACTAATGGAATGCAGGAAGAGATATAATTCTTTATCATTAACGTTATGCAATCCCTAGTAACACAGCAATACGTTCACTGGATGAGACAATAATAAAACACAGAGACAAAGTTCACACAACTACAGTGACATGAAGTTTTCTGAACCACCACTAGAATAAGAAGCTTCATGCCTGTATGCTCAATATATCCTACTTTTACACAGCACTAATAAAAAAAGAATTTTACAAAACAGCAGTCATGAAAATCTCTCTTACGTTGGACTTGAAAACGGTTTTCCAGAATCAGGAAAAATAAGTTTAAATTAAAAACATGCACTTTTTTTAACACACTTTTTACACAAACTTTTTAAACATGCACTTCTGACATGTTGTCGGTACTCAGAGTAAAATCGTCAGGGTCTGGGGGATTAGGCTATATGATCCCATTTATGATTAGAAATTATATAGAAACTATGTAAAGCACACTACCCAGGTGGGATCACCTCTCATCTCGACCCATCACGTGAATGAACGCAAGCAGAGTCTGTCTACTTCATTGTGTGGTGCGCGAGAAGGGGAGGCGGTGTCAGGGGAGACGTGCAGAGATGTAGAATAATAATTAACTATTGATTACTTATTTGAATCAGTACTTTATAACGAAAATCATATCTTAAAATGAAAAGAAGCAGGCTTTTGCAATCACATCATTTTAAACCGTAAACGCCTGGAAAGTCCAAGGATCCAGTGAACGAATTCAAACAGTAAGCTCAAAACAGCGCTAATGAAGAGAAAATATGGCCGATTTCATCAGCGATTACAGAGAGAATAGCGACTTAAGTCCAGATGCCTGTAAAATGATAATTTTCAGCGTGTATTTGGTTTAAAAGCAAGAGTGTTTATAATGAACGTGGATTATGCGGTGGTCAGAGATTTAGTGATTCTGAATGGAACCGTATATTAAAGGCAGGCGATGTAGTGGTTTTTGGTGTCTCCCTGTGGTCCTGTTTGGTATTGCAGCTTGACTTGTGCTAATTTGTATTGAAAACTTTTATTTAATTATTGATTGGTTGATTGATTGTGGCATTATACATACATTGTGAATTATTAATTTAATTATTTAATATAAATAAGTAAATAAATAAATAATTAAAAAAGGGGGGTGAGTACCGGCACTTCTTTTTTCCCCACTTCAAGCACTGCATAAAACTAACCCCAAAATGTTGCTTGGTAGTGTATATATATATATGTGACCCTCTCTGTGAAATCCAGGCTAAAGTCTCAAACTCTAATTATGAGATAACAAGCATCAAATTTGATTTCTACCATTAATTTCACTATCATTTTAACCTTTGACATGACCTTACTCAGTAAATATTAAAGATATAAATATTAAACTTTCACAGAATGTACTTTACCATATGAAGGATGATTTTTTTGTAGATGAGAGGCAAAAAAAAATGGCTTTAGCTGGGTTTTCACAGAGAGGATCACATATCAGTAAATAAGTTGCATTGGGTAGTATTTCAGTAAATATTGACCATGTTTATTAGCAGACATAAACAGGCCATGAAATGAGCAGCTGTCGTGCTGGAAGAGGCTGCCTGAGGGACAGATGACCCAGAGTTGTTTCCCTCTCTGAGAGACTTTCTTTTCATGGGCCGATGAGTAATAACGAATGCAGGCCCAGCTTATCTTAAGCCTGTCATCAATAAGCTGCAAGATCCCCTCACGTTGCCTTCTGTGTGACTGCAAACATTCGGCATCAAACTCCACAAGGGCCGTAAACCTCAGATCAGTGTGAGAGATCAGAGAACTTTAATGTAGCGTATAAATTATGCCCTCACATTGCAGAAGGTTTACTGCTATTAGCAGTTGGTGAAAGAGCATTGAAGCAGGAAAGTGGCACAAACAATGTATCTATTCAGAACACAAAAAAATGCATGACATTTGCTCGAATGATTTGGCAAGGGTTGGGTAAATAAAACTTTTAAATATCACTGCTGGACTGCAGTGCAGAGCGGGTGGAGTCTAAATCTTGACCAGCTTACAGTTAGTATATGCAAACTGCACGGCCTACACAAACCCACAACAGAGAACACAAGCCAAAACGGTAGAGTTTATGAAGTAAACACAAACATGTTCCTGAAGATGTAAAGTTACACCAGGAGAATGAAGGAGAGGAACTATAAAAAGTAACAGTCAAGATTCATATCACTGCTGCACTTCGTCTAGTGTCAAAAAGTGACCTTTCAATTCTAAAATTAGGACCCCTGGAACCCTTCCGACAAATGCCTGTCAGTGGACTCAGATAAACCCTCACAAACACACACAAACACACCCTCAGACATATACAAGTGGAGAAAGTGATTATAATTATAGCCTCCCTATAGGATTGGATGAGTCCTGTTTAATCAGAGCCTCTGTACGGCTGTACGGTTGGCATGGCAGTGAGGGTGTGGCATGGTAACCGTCATGCAGCGAGGCTCGTTTTGTTTAATCTCAGTGTCTGACGGCACTGTCACTTCAGCTGAGGTAACAATGACACAACAGGCAGAAACTTCCAGCCCTTCCCTCGCCATATTCAAAGCAGTCTTATCAATATGGGCAGGCTGACTTTACATATTTGAATCCTTACTCATTTGGATGTGACGTGATACAGTTTTGATAGGTCACATTGGTCCAAACGCACTAATAATTTGTGCAGGACTAGTTCAAGCCAGAGCTGAACACACCTTAGGCAAATTAACCAGTTCACAAAATGATCAACTATGAGAAAACACAGGAACAAGATGAAAATCAATTGCAGACAATCCACTGATTAGTTCACCCAAAATTATAATTTTGTGTTGTTTTGTTCCTTGAAACACATAACTTGAATTTTTGAAGAATATTGTTAGAACACTTTTTTAAGCCAATTAAAGTGAATGAGAAAATTGCAAAAAAGAACCATAAAGTTATGATTAATGCGGTTCAGACTGTGACTTTTGTCGGTGTAATTCTTTCTAAATTTTCTGAGGTCATATGATGAGTTTATGTGAGGAACAGCCCAAACTTAAATCGTTATTTGCTGAAAAACTTGATATTCGACATTTTCCTTGCCAGGTTCATGAGAATTCGTGAGAGCTTACAGGAGTAGTAGTGTTTCCCAATTCATGAATTAATCTTTTTGGTTAAACTGATGAATCGGGTTATAAAAGCGTCTCGATGATTCATTTACAAACTGAACTGATCGAGTTTTCAAGTTCAACTCATTGACTCAACGATCTGGTTAACAAACCACTGATGGAGAAGATTATCAGTGAATGACAAATCTGTTAGTCCCAGCTATTTGGAAGACTTGGAAAATATTGCACAAGTCAAGCAAACTACTTTTATTATACTTTTATGGTCCTTTACTTCCTTTTTTAAAGCTTGAAAGTTCCCATTCATTGTAACTGCAACCATTACATTATTCAAAATTTCTCCTTTTTTCTTCAATGAAAGACAAAGTCAGGATTGGAATTACATGAGGGTATATAAATGACAGAATTATTATATTTGTGAACCCTTGTTTTGAACCTGAATCACAAATGTTCTAGTTAATTTAAGTGACTTGTACAATAGAATAGCCAACTACTGCTTCGTTTTTTTGTCTGCAAATATCAAAGTGCTATTGCGGCGGTGAACATGTCAGAGCTGGACTGACAGATCTAACGACATAAACATACAAGACACACCTGTAAAAATATGAACAGGTTGATCAACATGCCATGTTTTTCCACCCTGGTCACAGGTATGGGCTGAGCCAAAACACTGAAACTACAACAATACAGCATGATTACAGCTTGCACATGACAAACACCTGCGAGTGGCAAATTCACCCACAGCCAAAAAGTCCATAATCTCTTCTTCTCAGATTTACACATACACGAGCCAACTGTCAGCTTCTGATTCAGCGATAGTGAGAGGTTATGCTTCACTGATGAGGGTGATTATGCTGTTTTAAGATCAGATCATAGTTTCATTACGACTCACCTCTGCTCTGCTTCATTTATTGGCTCTTCTATACCTTTCATTTTTCACTTGACAAAAGGGCATATCTAATTCATGACTTTCATTTAATATTCAATTCATTTTCACAAACAAAACAAGCTGGGAACGATTGAATGATACATGTTACAGAGCTATTATGTCAACAACCACAACACGTCCCATAAAAGTATTAAAAATAGCAATTTGCATTGAGTCTCATACAATTAATTTAAATAACTGGCTTGGTAATACAACCCTGTTTTATAAAAGTATGTGGATATGAGACCAGAGGACAATACGATCTGCCAAAATCACCATCCAGTGAGCCATAAACAGTGGTTGGACACATTCTGTTACAGCTAAACCACTGCTATTTTCACATGGGCGAAGGGTCAAGCATATTACCTAACATTGTAAGTTGAGAAAAGCAAAACTTACTTGACAGTCACACGTGTGGATAAGTCTTGAAGGTCTCCTGGGTGGAAAAGCTGGGCCTCTTTTAGTCCAAGCTTTGAACAGGCTTTTAAGAAGAGGCTGATGTTGTCCTGTCGACAGAGAATGTGGGTCCACCTTGTGAGTTACACAGATGTCATATGGGAACTCTTTGGTACACGCAGTACAGAAATCATTGCTTCCAAAGTTCAGTCCAGTGAGCTGAAGCAGTGGGAGGAGACGAAAGAGGGCAGGTGGCAAATCAAAAGTGACACCACGAGAGCAAAGAATGAAGGCAGGGACGTCACTGATTGACCTGTGACAGTACCTGTGAGAGCAGGAGTTTGGCCTCGGGGCGGTGCAAAAACATCACAGAGAGACAGAGAGTGTCAACGCCACTAGTCCCCTCCCCCGCACATGCACAGCAGTCACACAAACCACACACACCCTTTTCACTTGCTCTAGACTAACCCAGACACATACCTACATGTGCACAAACATATAAACTCAAGCATACTCTCCCTTTTCACACCCAGAAACCGCCACTCAAATCTCTAAGCCGAATATTTGAGGAATCTTCAGGGCGGTGGATTATTTTGGAGACCGGGTTGCCATGAAACACAGGTGACTGAAACGACAAACTATTTCCCCGGAGCAAGTGTTAAAATCGCTTGGTGGGTGGGAAGGAAATGCTTCAATATAATGGAAACTCGAGATTGTGTTTGTGCATTCACATACACATCCGGTATGTTAATGAATGCAGACTATCACGGCACTGATGTTGTGTTGTGACATCATTTCAATTAGATTTGATCAACCATCTGGATGAGTTGTTCAGAGCATGCAACCCACCCTTTCCTGCTTTCCAGCTTGCTCTAAAATAATCACAGGGTGCTCTGGTCTATATTTAAACAGCAAACATGCTTATTAGCAGATGGAGATGAGGAGCAGCACTTCTGAATCACCTCCTTGCTTAAACTGTTAAATCCAGAGTCAAAGGTCTCACCCTGACCCTGTGTGAGGGTCAAAGTATCTGTTGAAGTATGATTCATCTGTGTTTAAAGGTGAAAAGTTATGTCAACAAGATGTCTCTTAGCATTCTGTTTCTTAAACAATTCTCACACTCCAATAGCTTGATCAGTGTCCTTAACTTTTAACCTAGACTTATGCAAAACATCTAAGATATGAAAGAAATCCGCTAGTCACCTATTTACCTGAATGCCAAATGTCTTAGAGCAGGTGCTCAGGAACAAACAGACCTTTACATGGAATTTAAAATTACCTACAATTCCTTAACAGGTCATGTAAATTCAACCATTAATAGGTGTTAATAATTTTGCACTGATAGCTTCGGGACAATGACACAATCACTGGCTGGAGTTTCTCAGATACCTCCACCTATAACAATATCACCTTGCTACAGCAGAATACTTCAGATGTATTACATTTAAGTTAGTTATTAGGTTTCACACAACACAAAAGTCACATGTTCAATCCCAGCTATATGTGACACAGGATCTATAACTTTTGTGTCCTTGAAAAAGGCACCCAACCAAGGTTACTACAATTAGCATACTGTACAATATATAGAGTATTACTAATTATACATAAATGGAATACGTAAATGCTTATGTAAACATTTTAGTGAAAAGGAATTAGTCAAAAACAGATTAATAACTACTGTACATGAATAAGTGAAAATAAAAAAAACAATATGGGATAAATAAGTTAGCAAAGAAATAGCGTCTGAAAACTGCATAGCTTTGGGTCAAACCGACTGCATAGTAAAAAAATCCTTTAATTCACTTAAGCAAGTTTTAACATTCAATAGTTAGCATATCAGAATTCATCCCAAGAACCAAATTGTGTAGATAATGATGCAGAAAAAATCTTTACACTTTGCACATAATCCTTTTAGAAATGTTCATTTAGTGATTACAGGACCTCTGACAAAACCGCCTGTCAAACACTGTTTTGTGACTGCTGGTTGGTTGATTGATTGATTGATTATGATTTAGTAATTTGGAGGTGTTGTATACCATACATTCATATTTTATCCAGCAACGTATTGCATAGGCATCACTGGTGATATGGTTATGGTTATAGGTATGTTAAAGTACATGTGTGAAAAGTGTGTCAGCAAACAGGTAGATTAAGTTCTCATTAGAAACATGTTTTCAGTAAACTATTATGGTGAACAGGGAATAATGTGCCAGTTCATTAAAAATGTAACACTTTCACATTATGGATTTAATAAAAGTAAATTATAAAATATAAAATGCTTAAATGCCCACTTTTAAGAGCTAACAAGCCTGGTGGCCTGTGGAAAATTCTATTCAAATAATCAGTTCTGCCAATTCTCCTTTCACAGTGGTGAGATTTGTTGTAAATATATCCATCCAACATAATTATGAAGGGCTATGCTCTAAGGAGACATCTTTCTGCTAAACCTCAGGGCAAAGCCCTGCCAGAATGACTTTTCTAATGTGGCTGACCAGCATGCCACACAAGTGTAGGCTTCCTCTCTTCAAATTGTCTTCAAATTGTTAAAAGGAGGATCCGCTATCCAGGGAAACACAGGGTAAACCACGGCTCCGGGTTTGATGGAACTATGGGAAAGTTATCCAGAGATCAGCCGAAGCCAAACCCTGAGTAGTGTTTACTAGCGATCCAAATCCAGAGTCCCTACACAGTCAGCAAAACCAGAGATTTCCGCTCTTGCACTAATGAGCCTTGATTTAACAAAATATAAATCATCTGTATTAGAATGAAACTGTGTCGAACAAAAAGCAAAGCAGCCAGAAGGAATGATAATGGTGCTGGTAAGATTTCAGAGAATTGAACTCTATGGAAAAATATATTTAATCAGTCATAAACATAGCTGGATAAGAGCACTGTGTTCTTTTGCATCTTACGGTTTGCTGGGAAGTCAGAAACAGCTCTCTTACGGACAAACTTTACAGGCTCAGCAGTATTTAGCTAAACTAAAATATACTCCAAACTATGTGTTTTTCTTTGCATGCCTTTGCTTAGCCCTTGCCATGTCAGCCCTCAATTGTGAGTTTAGGCTGTGCTTGGTAGGTTTCGGGGTTGGAAGCATTTTATGGAAATACCGCTGTGATGATGTTGGACATGCAGATGCTTCTCTAAGCTAACCTGGGTTCAGAGTTTTAAAGGGCAATGGGAAATAAATTAGCATGTTTTGCATATAAACAGCTTAATTCAGGCCCATATCCTACTTGTCTATGCTCTTGAATTAAAAAGTCTTAAAAATTATTTGTGTTTTTTTGTTGTTGTTTTTTTACAAGTTGTCATGAGAGTTGGATTATCTACTCTTTTCTACATGCATATTGATTGTTCTTAATCTTGATGGAGAAAAAACAATCACAATGCTTACTGTTTGGAGGCAAATGATTCCTATTAAATACCAAGCATAAGTAAATTATCAACCCTGTGCAATTCACACTTAACCCCCATGTACAGTAGACTGTTGGGTAAATCATTCAAATGTCTTTGTAAGAATTAAGGTTCCTAGCCAAGGTGAAATACTACAGCTCAAATAATATATGCATGTCAATGTACAAATAATAATATTAATAAAAAATAAAAAAAAAACTTACCAGGCCAGCAATAGGTGTGGATAATCGGTTTAGCTTCTTGACAACGCCAGGCCTGATCTTGTTGATCAGACTAGAAAGAGAAAAACAGAGCAAAATTACAAAACAATTATATCACGTGTCAGTTGCCAGTTTATGGCTTCCTTTAATTCTGACCATCTGGCTTCAGTTTACAAAGCCATCTAATGCCCTGAAGAAAATACAAACAACTTTCTGTGGAAACAGACATCAGCCAATAGCCTCCAAGTAGGCTAAATCTAGTTTTTGTGAAAAACTTGGATAAATAAACATTAAACATTGAAAATAAAAGGTGTGTAGCTGATAGCTAACAAGGAGTGATGAGCATGAAACATATGTGAGAAACTTGTTTTCTGGCTGTATTGGTTATTTGTAATAAGGGGGGAGACAGCCATTAAAATCTTAATGAATTGTCTCATACAGTGCATCGTTTCTCATTTAGTGATTTAAAATAACTTAACCTTTTTTATCACAGAAGTAATTATACAGGTTTAGAAAGACAAGAGGGTGAGTAAATGACAGAATTTAAATTTTAGGTGAACTCTAAGGAAAAAACGGAGCAGCAATTTTCTAAACAATATGTAGCGCTGGCATTATCTTCCCTGTTTGTGATTTTTAAAACTGTAAAAATGTGTATCCTTCTCAATCACTGAAAAACCCGTTCACAAATCTATGAACTCTAAGTTCAAGTCGACCCCAGCGGTAGTTACACAGGTGTCTTTGTTTAGATGTGAGATCCAGAGTGACAGTATCCTCAGGTAATGTGTGCCTTTGTCCACTCATGTGGAAATGGCAAAGCTAATAGCTTAGAACAGACTGGAAGAAAGCAGCATGAGAGTGCAGGAGCAGGACGGTGAGATTCTGCACTGGACTGTGGTAATTAGTCTGCTGAGTCACTCGACTGACACCAGCATGTCAGACCGGCCCACGCACTGCCCCAGAACCACCCAGTCAGGTTCAGAAATGTGCTGAAATCCCTGAGCTTGCAGCATGTCACACCTAGTCCACCGACCCAATGCTCTCTCTACATAAACAGCACAACAGAGCTGCTGTAGAAGAGGCCCGAGTGCCGTCAATCCCTGTGTGCCTGCACTTTGCCCTGCTCAGGTTTCTGAACCCTGCTAGAGTAGCTGGCACTATGGATCACCTCTTCCCAGCTGTCCTTTCAAATGCTCTGCCATCCGTGTTGTTTTCCTCTGCTGGGCTTACTAATGCTTCCTGGGATGGAACAGAGTGTGACTGTGGCAGCCGGGTACAAATTATGTGTTTTAAAATAGCTGCATGGCATAATACACATTAAATGATACACACAAGTAGTTTAAAAGGAAATTTCCAACATACAATAAGCCCAATGGGAAAATGTGGCTATACCTATACTTTTGCAAATAAATAAATAAATACAAAAATCCTTTTCACACAATTTAGTATTACAGGGGCAGATTATACATTTTCAAGATTTATTTTCATTCAGTTCCTTGTGCAACACTATATTATGGCCTCATTCACTTCGACAGTTACATCTCCATATGTTTAGCTTTTCTGACATAGTAAACTTGCTCGATAGCTCCCCTGCACAGCATTGCATTTGCGATGTCGAGTATGAGTTTAATGAAACAAGTCATGCTAAAAAATTTAAATACTTGACAAAGAGAAGCAAGCTTAAATGGTATGGTTGCTTCAGCAAATATGTTTTTATCTCACACTTGCTATTAAAAACACTATCGATTAGTTTATGGATTGGGTTTGGTGTACATTATTTTCAAAAGCGATACAGCATTAACCTTTTAGTGGCTCAGCAAACATTTCATTTCTGAAATCTACAACAACCAACAAAATAGAATGTTGCCAGATTTCACCTTTACCTGCCTGGGTTGAATGGTTTAAAAGCCCAAATTCAAAAATTAATGTCCAAATCCACATTATTATTTTCTTAAACAATACACAAAAGAAGATATTTTGAAGAATGTTTTAACAGTTTTTGTTTATAAAAAGAAAGGGGGTCGAAATTATTACAAGAAACTGTAAAAAGTTAACATTATTGCTGTATCGCCATATTAGATTTGGGCATGCATATCCATAAGTTGATCAGTGTTTGATATTAAATAACCATTTTGATCTTTACTTCATACAAAGAGATCTTTTTGACCAAGGACACTAGAGTTGTATATATTACTTTTGTTACATTTATGCACTTTTTGGAGCTCAAAACTTTTGGACCCCATTAACTTGTATGGACAAAAACAGTCAAAACATTCCTCAAAATACCTATTTTTTGTTCCACAGAAGAAAGAAATCATACAGGTTTGGAAGAACTTGAGAATGAGAAAATAATAACATAATTTGCATTTTTGGGTTAACTGTCCATTTAAGACTGATTACACTATATTATGTCAGTGTGCATGAAGGAGTTATGCAATAGTTATTATTAAAAGCATTTATAAAAGCTATAGCAGAAATCTTTTCATGCATTAAGCAAGAAAACCATAGAGTCGAGAGAAGTAAAAATGTAAAATGAGAGAAGTAAAACAGCTTTACTTACTCACACAACAGAAGTCCATTCTCCAGAGAACTCCGGAAATTACTGCTCACAAACTTCTTCTTAGTTACTGCCTGCGAGACGAGAACAAACACAGGAAGCACTAAGAATCAGTAAGTGGGAAGGGTATGTCCAGGGAAAAGAGAGGAAAGTTGTTCTTCCAAGCTGCAAGTCCAAGAGCACACTAGCACAACAACACAGCCTCTTGGAGAATCGTGGGTTATTCAGTAATCAGGGCTGGAGCCCAGCGGCCAAACCACAGAGAACGAGAGCATCTGGAGGAATGTCACAGTTCTACACACAGTTTCATGCCTTTCCAATGATCTCAAGCTACTCCTGCAGGACACAGAGGGCAGGCAGCCCATTGTTTTTGCTCACACACAGGGAAGCATTTATGTTGTGTTTATACCCTCAGACTACCTCGTTACAATGTGAGCCCTGTTGCTCCACACCTCATATAACATTCTATGAGTAAAGCCCTTTTTCAGAGTACAATTGTTTCCAATTTCCAAGTTTGAATGCCAGTAAAAACAGAGTTACTCATTTAGCTAGCAAGTATGTTTTATAATATGCTACTGGTCTAGAAAACATCACATTTAAGAAAACCTCAAGAAAACTACAAGAAAAAATCAGGCCATAGAGAAAACATGAGAGGTCAATAAAGTGTAAACACTTATTAATAACATGAAGTCTGTTGTTTTGAATAGCACACTTTTAAGCTGCTTTTATTTGGCTGTCGCTCAGGAGCATGGCATGTATTCAGAGGGTGTGGAGAGCCTTACATGTAAAAGGACACTGGTTATGTTGAGATCAGTATTGACTGAGATTCGAACCGCAATTGTCCTCTTTTAGAAACAGAACAAAAGGACACTTTCTATGTCTGCTGAACAAAATAAGGACAAAAATAATGTGTGGACAAATACTATGATCCTCGTACTAGACTGAGATACACTGCAAATTAAGGTAGATTATCTCAACAGGAATTTTGTATCCCCTGTCAACACTGATCTAAATCGAGATAACTAATAAGTCTGTCTAATAAAGCCAAAACTCGCCCATTAATGTATTAGAATACATAATATCAAATAATATTAAAGATCAAGTTATTTGGTACAAAATGACAAATGACTTCCTGTACCCTTCATGTAGATTTATGTAACATTAGAAACCCTCCCAGATATGGAGTGTGAAGAGAAAAGAGGTTAATCGTATGGAGCACATTCACACAGCATGGCGTAGTGAACATCAGAATTCAATGACATATGAAATCCTGACCCCTGCTGTTCCTGTCATTGTAATGTCCATGTCGGCTTTTTGTTTTTAAATAGATCTCTGTAGCAGGTGAAGATTGAACAATTTGAGAGCTTGAACAAATCACTTAGAAAACCAATATACAAATAACAAACAAACAAACAAACACATAAATAAATAAATAAATAAATAGCATTGCTGCAATCCACTATAATTTAAGGGTGGAGATACTTTTTAGTACTAATAAATATAAAAGAATATAGTATTGTAAAAAAAATTAATAAAATGTAAAATTTATTTACTTAGCAACAATGCATTAAATATCACGGATTCCGTGCATAATCATGCAAAACCAGTACAACTGTTTTCAACATTGATAATAGTAAGAAATGTTTCCTGAGCACTAATTCAGCAAATTGCTATGATTTATGACGGATCATTTGACACTGAAAAATGGCTACTGAAAATTTTGCTTTACCATCATTGGACTATATTACATTTTTTAATATTTAAATTAGAATTAATGTAATTTTTTTAACAATGTTTCATTGTATTTTTGTTTTTACTGTATTTTGATCACAAAAATGCAGCCTTTTAACCCCCCCCACACACACACACACATTTAAGATTCGAAACAGCTAAAAATTACACAATTTCACATCCACATATCTTCATTCTACCACCAACTCCACCCCCCCCCCACCAAAAAAAGAAAGAATTCAATGCAAATGACTTGCTCTCTAACCTCACATTGTGATCAGACTGATTTAAATAGCAGGTTACGATGATGTAAGACATTCTTATTCAGCTGCACTTTTGCACACAGCTATTGTTCATTCATGAAGGAGCAGTGAGGCATTCCAAGCTGTTTGGACACATGGAATGCTGCACATCGTTAATTGTGCCAAAGTGCTTTAATCCCTTTGACCAAGTAGGGTTTACTTTGTTGAACATGAAGAAATATTGAAAATGTTCTTGGGTCATTTTAGGCTAAAAAAAAAACCACGATAATGGATAGATGTTGTTTTATACAAATCATTTGTTTTTTCCAAAAATTATTTTCCAAAAATTTGTACAACTTAAAATTAGATGACACACAATTACCTCAACATTAATTAAGCTTTTGGGGAATTTTCACACTCACACATACAAAAGAGGAAATTATAAATTATATTATATAAATTATATAATTATAAAACAAATGGTTTAATTGTAAAGTAAACCCTTTGAACTACACAATATGAGTGTAATTCTTTAGAAATATCATTATATAATTTTCAAATATTACAATAAACACTAAAAAAAACATAGGCGGTTTTTGATTTTTGGCCACTAGATGCCAAAATGTACCAGAAAAAAATAATTTTTCAAATTACAGCTTCCAAACAGGAGTTTTTGCATCATAAATGGAGCGAGTGAAATTGCCATATTTTGCATCTACAAGTGTCATTTTGACTTTCCTTTGAAAAAACCAGGCTATATAAAACACATTACACCCAGAATCCTATTTTACTATGTGCCATAAGCACTTTTCTTGATTATTGATGGAATTATGTTTCATTTTTATTTTCTTCTAAGTAGTAATGTACAGAATTGCATAAGCAAATTGGAGAAAATTTCACATTTCGTGTTTTATATTATCAGATTTATTATTTCAGGAGACACAAGACTTTATAAAATATAAAATATATCTACTCTATCACAATCTAAAATAGAATCCACATCTTCCAGCTTTATAACATTCCATTTATGTGCATTCTGTATTGGTATACTGTTTGGAGCATCAGCTCACCTGTTCAACTGTAACTTGCATCATTGGTCTCCATCATCTGTTGCCCCTGGACACAAGCTAACAGCTCTTCCGTGCTGCCTTGGCTGTCTGTCACGGCTCTCTGCCCTTCAGAACGTCAAACAAACAAATATCTCTTCATCCACACTGCACTGTAATAATCCATGTATATTTACTGTATATTCACCGAAATGCATACTGTACTACACTTTTGTCTCAATAGAGTTCATCAGACAGTTAGCCGTGCTATCACGTTCTCACTATAACGATTTGATTAAAAAATGGAGCAAACACACTCAAAGCACTCATAAACGCTCACCAGATGCACGTCCTCTCCTCTCCACGGTGCAGCTGATCGCTCCTCATCATTTATAACTTATATTTTTATATCCAAAGATTGCTTTATCCGCAACGCTGATGTGTTTAGCCTTCCACTGCGCCAATTCAGTCTTAAAAACTATCCAAGAAGTACATTTCCCAAAAGCGGAAACAGCCTCAGTGCACTACCGGAGATGCGCTCTCACTCTCAACGCAGCACCCACCCCTCTTCTGGCACAGACAGCTAATCTGACATATTAGACAGCTCTGAATAGGGTTAGAGTTATAGATAATCAGAGGCGCTTTCAACCGAGCGCATATGATTTGAAGAGCAGTGTTTTGCCAAGTGCGCGTCTCTGGTGCGCTTCTGGAACACACAACGATTGCTCAGCTTTGGGAGCACGCTGAAACGTGAAAATGGTCTCGTTTGAAAGAAGAGATCCTAATCTAAAAGATAATATAGGGTGTGTGGCTGTCAGAAGCAGTAGTAAGAGTAGCGATATGACAAAAACAAAGTTTGTGAAAAGGTGAGAAAAAAGACATCGCGATTCTGTTGAAGATAATTCGATCTGTGATTGTCACACAATGAAATATATAGTCAGTAATATATAGTAATCTATATAGTCAGATTTCTGAGAATGAGAGCTTTCTTGTGATATAGGACTTGACTGTATTGTGAACAATATAAAAAATACACATTCTTATTACAAAATCTTCACAATCGTTAGGCAAAAATTTGTGTGTGGGACGTGTACAATTCTAAGCTTAATTTTACTGCTTTATGTATCATAAAACCAAAAGTTATGGTATACATTATAATATGATACAGGCTCCAAGCTTTCAAATTAAACCATAAATGGGCTGATACCATATAAGGAAGGATATGTAAATGAAGCATACATTTATTTATTTGTATTGATTTTTTGGGACCCGTTTCCGGGTCCGCAGAGTTTAAGTGGTTTAATAACCATTCAATGATCATCAGTAAAATGAGATTAAAAATTTCACTAACAAATGTTTAAGAAATTTACTTTAAACTGCTTTTTAAGTATTTCAAATTATTTCACAGAAAGAATGACTTTGTCCCAGTTGCCAAGTTTCTACTCTTAGATATACCAAGCAACTTCAAAAGAGTGGCTAATTTTGGGTTTGACTTTAACAAGCTGAGAACTACCCAGGAGGAAAAACAGGAATGTCTCTGCACTCAGACTGGGTGCCTGGTGCAAGAATGAGCTCATGTGACAAACTCCAGATCATTCAGCTGACTATAACACCCCACACACTCCAGCCTCCAGCACTGCTCAGTGCACCCTGACAACCTGTTAGTCATTCAGATCTAACGCTAAGCGGCACATCACCTATCTTTGCAGGGGAGCAATCGGCTTGGGGTCAAACTGCCCTGCCAAGGTCCACCGCCTGTGACAATGCACCAGTGTGCATGTGTGAGAGACTGATGTCACGCTGAAAGCATTCAGATTCACCCCTCATGAATTAAGAACAATATTTGTTCAGTTACAGCCAGTGCTTTGCCCCTGCCATCACCCGCAGAGAAGGGGATTCACAAGGAAAGGAAAGTCCTAATCATTTGTTCCTTAGACTAAGTGCGTTCCAGAGGGTTTAGTGGAATAAACTGACTAAAGCGTGTGAAAATATTTGCAGGACTACTTGTTTTGCCACATTGAGCTTGACAGAAAAAGAAAATAGATCAGTGTTTTAAACGGATGGTCCACTCAAAAATGTAATTCTGCCATAATTTACTTTCCATCTTTCCAAACTTGTATGACTTTTTTTCTTCTGTGGAACAAAAAATATGATATTTTTACAAAATGTTGGTAACTAAACAGTTTTGGGTCCCACTGACTTCAACTGTATGGACAAAATAATGTAACAAAAGTCAATGGGAACCAAAACTGTTTGGTTACCAACATTTTACAGTATGTCTTCGTTGTGTCCCGCAGTAGAATGCAAGTTATTTAGGTTTAAAATGACACGAAGGGAGTATAAAATCATCATTTACATTTTTTGGGTGAACTATCCAATGTTTTGCAATGTTATTGGAATAAGATTAAACAATGATTATCAATTTGATAATCAAATTAAGATTAAACAATTTGATTATCACTGTCATCATGACAATCTAAAATGTGTTTGTTGATTGTGGACAAGAAGGTACTAATAAATATTAATCTAACTAAAAATAAATTAATAATAAAGATAATTATTATTAACAGTGTTCAAATAAATAAATAATCAAAATAAAAAGAGAGTATCCTTTTTTTGTCGTTTTGACAATGATATAAAGTGTGACAGGGTACTAGAAATGTTACACTAAATGTAACCTTCATTTAGGTAAAATAAATATCCACATAAACACACATTTAATTATCTTTAATGCAAACACACACACACACACATTTAATTATCTTTAATGCAAACACACACACACACACACACACACACACACACACACACACACACACACTAATGCAGCGATTAGCAAAGGACCAGAAGTTGAAAAGCATTACAAATATGAGCACTAATGATAATTGTAAAAAAACATACTTTTAAAAATACATTTCACAATTTTGAAGGCCAGATATGCAACACGAAATGTTTGTTTTTTTGCCCTGTTTTATAAACACGAATTCAACAGGTCTGTCTTGGTATATTCTGCACGAGTTACTGAATAGAATCAGTACTTTTTCATTTTGGTTACCTCATAATTTGGCGGTAGGCTACCAAGTGTCATTTCCCTGAACTATCTTTATCTAAGTGAGAGCAGGTGTTAACGTTCTTACCTCAATCCATCTCTGTGCTTCGGAGTAAGCAGCCTCATAACCCAATGAAGACTGCGGTCGCCACTCCATCACCGGCGTTTAGTGCGCTTCTTGTTGAGGCTGGAAGGAAACAGGCGTCTACGCTGCAAAAAACGCGAGCAAGACGCGCGTATAGTTAAAACGCGAGCGTTCTGTTCTGCTGCGTCGCATGAATAATTGTAAGACTATAGCCTACCTGTTTAAAACATTAAGTCACCAGGTAAACGCTTATCGTATTAGATTACCAGAATCACAACCGTTCACCGTGTCGCAACTTCAACGAACAAATATCTTATAAAAGCCGTAAACGACGCAGGGTAACGTTACAACTTAAATGTCCTCGTTCTTTAGCTTACTCCTGAGAAACTTTAGAGTTGTGTTGTGTACTTTATACGCCCCCTAGTGCGTCAAGATACACACCTAAAACTATTGTTAGATTACATTACAGGTGCCGAGGGGCACAAAAGGGCGTTTGGGGAAAAAACGGGTCTGTAGTTTTAATTAGCCTAAATAACGTTACGTGTTTACAAGTAGATGCAGGTCAAATGCTAAAGTTGCGTTTAAGCATAGATTGACGACTTTTAAAGCTAAACACAAGACGTTTTGATTTATTCACTACCCCATTTAAATAGGATACTTCCTTTCCCCTTAATTTATAATAAAAAAAAATATTCGAGTGTGGAAGTAGGCTAACTACTGTTGTAAATCTGTAAATAACGGATAGATTTCTGTCAGCTGGTTAATAGGACAAAATTATTTTAACACAATAAATATCATTTATATTTATACCACTGTATATTTAATGTTGTGGGCCTTTATTTCTGCTGGAGGTCCTGGACATCTTGTTTAGACAAATATATCTCTATCAAATACCAAGAGATAAAAATCAATAAGTGACTGACTCGGTTAGAAATCTTATAATGAGCCATGTTTGGATCTTCCAACCGTACAATAATCCAAACACAAACCACAAAAACAACACAAAAATGGGTCACTGGGCACAAAACCAAGCTTCTGCTATGGCCATTCCAGTCCTCTGACCTGAACCCTGTAGAAAATGAGTGAGAAGAAGCACCGTCATGGAGCTGGGAATCTGAAGGATCTGGAGTGATTCTGGATGATCTCTTGTCAGGTGTTCTCTAACCTCATCAGGCATTATAGGAGAATATTTTAAGCTGTTAACCTGGCAAATGATGAGGTTTAAAAAGTATTGAATAAAAGGGTGCCATTAATTGTGGCCAATGTGTATTAGAGAAAAAACATTTCATAAAATGTTAAATTACATTTAAAATTCTTATCCAAAGAAAAGTTAGATTCTTTTAATAAAATATAAAAAGGATAAACAATGCAGATACATTTTCACAGCCTTCTTTGATCATATTTATCAAGGGTGCCAGTAATTTTGGCCATGACAATATTTATATATATATAAATAAAACTATACTCAACATCTTATAATCATATAAATCTGAATGGATTATTTTGGTTTATAAATGTTATTTATTTTTAGAGAACATAGCTGTTTTGAAGGAAAACATTGTAAACAAAAGATGCAGATTAATCATAGCTTGAGTATTCATGGAGTGAACTTTTGTCACTCATAATACATCAATAAGGTCACCATGAGATGAAAACATTTGTTCTTTATTGTTTTAGTTTCATCTGAATTTTTGCTGTATTGAGAAATATGCCATATGCAATGACACATTGGCACACTCCTGTTAAAAGAGCATTTTTGTGCCAAAATGTAAGTCTACATATTCATCAGGAGAACTTTTATTTTAATTTGATATTTTCTGGCAGAAAAAAAAGAACGCCACCATTCGATGCATTAATATTAACATCAAGAAAACAGTTTGGAGCAATGAAAACAAACATTATTTAATTAAACATTCAGATACAACATTTTTTTTATGTGCATGTACACTTTATTATTAGCCAATTTGCTTCTCATTTGTTTTGTCGGTTATGGTCAAAACCTTTAACAAACTTTTTTTATTCAAAGTCAAAATTGAACCTATAAAAGGTTTAAAGTATTCAGCACTTCTGAATGATTGGCAGTTTTTCTCTTAGGTAAAGTAACAAGAAAATTTATGCTTTGGAAAGAGCCACCACAGTGAAACGGAGTTCCTGGGGATCACGTGCCATGAACTTCTTGCAGACCTCTGCAGAATCCTGTAGATCAGGCAAAAACAGAGCCAAATGTATAAAACCGGACCACAATCCACAACAACAGCTACATTTACATGCAATTAAATAATTAGATTTATGGCTCTATCTGACTGAAACGCTTTCATGTAAACACCTCAATCACAATGAAATTTTGATCGGATTAAAAGGGCAGTATAGACATGTGAACACTTGATCGGATATAAAACAGAAACTAGAAGGTACAGCGAAACTAGAAGCTACATGCGCAATGACAATTAAAAATGGTGTAATGCCATATGATGCATGGAAAGATTCGTTGTTTTTGTAGAATGAAGTGTCATAAATGACTGTCATGTTATTCTGAAATTCTCCTTCCACTCAATGTCTGTGAAGTGGAGCAGAACAATGTCCCATCAGTCCTCACTTCATACTCTCATCCACAGATGGCTAGTTTGGCAATGGGAATTTAACAGTTTACTGCTTGATAAGCAGCACGGCAAAAAAGCTTCATGTGCTCCTGGTCTCCTTATTAAGACCAGAATCAGATAAATTCGAACTCTGCTCTTTAAAACAAAGAAAAGTAGCAAGGGAAGAACCATAGCATATGCAAACAGTGGGAAAGTGTATATTTCTGAAGCGTGCACATATCAAAAGATCAAATTCAATTTGAAGCTTGTGACATAAACATGCACATCAACCCAATCACTTTGTTGAACGTTCATGTAAGCACTAAATTCAGATTACTCAATCAGAATGGCTTCATTCCAATTGAGAAAAGTTGTCCATGTAAATGTATTTAATGTCTAAAAACAAAACAATTTCCAAATACACATCATTTGCTAGAGATCATCTATACAGTACATCTATAGCCCAAGACTGAAAAATCCCACCTCAAGAAATGTATCCTCTGTGGTTTTCCCATGAACAATTGGAAAAGGTTTGCGTCCATCTGAAACACATGAACAAAATATGAACACCAGTAATATCTCCCTTCACAATGTTGCACTTAATAATTATGTACAGGTGTTGTTGATACAGTACATCAAAATTTGTCTGTAGAACTGATAAGCAACTAAAACAATGACAAAATTCATGTAAAAATTGTATTTACCTACCCAGTTCATATAAATGTCCTTCAACATTTACAAAGGCAATAAAATGCAAATCCACTTTTTCATCTAAACTTGGAGCCTATAAGAGTGAGCAAGAGTAAAAGTTGGCATGTTAGAATTTTTATTTGTCACTGGAACAGTAATAAAAAAGCAGAACTGAGATCCAACACGATGAGAATACTAAAGTTATCAGAGCCATAGAAAAGAAGGTCATTAAGAATTAAGAGAGCATCTCAGTCCTGTGGAAAGTAGTGAAACCAGATTGGAAAGGTCTTAAAGGTTATACTGTGTAGTAGTGTTGTCACGATACTGGAATTTCTAACTTCGATACGATACCTTGAAAAATATCGATATTCGATACCATTTTCGATACCAGGGAGAGAAAAAAACTGCCACAACATTAAGGGGGTCAATTATTATTATTTCTTTTTGATAAATATAACATGACAATGAGGTATATTTTACATGAACAAAAATGTCTTGAGGTAGTGCACTTGTTCAAGGTGTAGTGTCTAGTGTAGGTTGTGAGTGTGTTGTTTTTGTTGCAGGTCGAGTCTCATCTTCTTTCTGGTGCTACAAGAAAATGCCAAACTTTAATAAAACATTTATTTTATTTTAGACCACACTTTTAAAATGAACTGAACTATCTAACTAATCGTAGAACTTAAGTTAATGGTAATAGATATTTGTTAACGTTAGTTAACATGAATAAACAGTGAAAAATACTTCCAAAACATTTATTAATCTTAGTTAAAAGTATATTTAAACTAACATTTACTAATACATGTACTAATTAAAATCCAAAGTTCTATCTGTTAATATTTTTTCATTGGACCAGAGCGAACATGATCCGTTGTATTTTTATTACCTACTGTTATCAAAGATTAAAATATACTGTAGCAAATGCATTGCTCATCGTTCATAAATGCTGGTTAATACATAATATTATTTTATGAACAGATTTTAATGCCGGATTCACATATCATCATAGCGTGCGTGCATCACACGCGAAAACAATGCTCACTGGATCGACATGAAGACAAATTGCAGAATTTAAGTAATACTTTTTTTAATGAAGTTAAATGAGCACAAGTTAATTTACATTTGACAACAGTTAAAGTATTTAAAGATTCACAGTTAAAGATTCCTCAGTCAGATTATATTAACTTTAATAATTACGGTGAAAAACGAGACAACACTCATATCAGGTTTGATCGTGCGGCGCACGCCGACCGGACCGGTTAACTTCAGGTCTGTGTTTGTATATCGGGCTGTTAGTGGCGCCGGCTACAAACACAGTTAAAGTGATTAGTAATGAAGTTGGGCTCAGGTTGTTGTGCTGTGGGATGTGTTTCACATACATACATTTATTTGAGGCGACCCACCACAATATCAAAACTTTTCCAAAAGGCTTTGTTGAATAACATGAGCACGTAATGCATGTTTAAAAATTAAAACGAGGCGCAGGTGTTTTTATATCACTGTATTTTTGAAGGAACACTTTAGGACATGTCTTTAGGAAATGTTTGATGTCATTTTCATTTCATCTTGCATGTTATATGTCTGATAAAGCAGCGTTTGTACGCTCAGTTTACAGCCGTTACCGGGCTAAACCTCTAACGTTAACATTACGTTATTTCTCCCGCTTTTAAGCGTCTCCTGCTGACAGAGTTGATTTGCATTTTTAAGAAGTCCGTCCAAGTAGTAATCGCTGCATCTCAGTCCGTCTGATTTAAGAAGCAAACATATTTAGCTTGTTAGAAACAAGCCGCACTCACCATCTTTATATTCACTTCACTTTTGCTATTTAACCAGAGCGAATGAGACGAGACACGTGACAGGCACTGCGGTCACGTGTGGTGTTTGTCAACGCGCCTTTGGAGAGAAGTGAAAGTGACAGCTCGGCTAGGATCGGAGTATCGATACTTCGGAAAATTAGTATTGGTACCGTTCAGATATTTCAGTATCGATACTTATCGAAATATCGATATTTTTGACAACACTACTGTGTAGATGTAACTGCAGCAATAATTCTTATTTTCATTCTAAATTTAACTCTAAATCTGCAGTTGATTGAGGAAAAAAGCAAAGCAAGACTTTTTTTTTAATTGGACCATTGTATTTTTCTGCAATCGCATGCAAGTAAAAGGTTGCGGAGGCAATGTATTATTGTCCCGTCCATGCACACATCAGAGATGTCGTAGCGAAGGTGAGACGTTTTTGCTTTTGATTAAAGACTACAAGAGAACATGAAATTAAATAATGTGCATGGATAAATAATTTCTAACAAATGCATTTTTATTTAAAGTCATTCTATTATTTTATTCTAAAAAAATGGTCAAGTAAAATTTATTTTGGACTTTTTAAAGTTTTAGTATAATTTGCAAGCTTAGTTGATGCCAGCAACAACTGTATCTAATTGCAACCGCTGATGTTTTGGACTTTGGACTAAAAATCTGCATCAGACAAACCAGATATGGAAAATCTGTTGTTAATTTATGGGCCCTTTGAATCTATTTGTTTTTGTTTATTTTTTTAAGAAACTGTGAATCAAGAACTAACGGTCCAATATTTTCAACATGGTCCAATTCTCAAACTTCTGATACTTCAGCTTTATCAAAACAACACTACATGGAAAGTGCATCAGTGGGATGAAACTTCAAAATGTGTGCTAATACTTGGTATTGTTTTGAATGCTGTGTCAGCAACTACTCTGTATTTAGCAAATACCAACCTCTGTTTGTCCTTCCTGAGCACTTGACTCATGTGTTACTCGGATACTCTGAAATCATAAAAATAGCAGTACCATGAATAAAAGTATATTAAAGTACATTTTGTTCAGTTAATTCCTTCAGAGGCCATTCAGTTGCTACAAAAACATTGTCACCTCATCTTTTTCAAGGAAAGCTGCCTTTTCTTCTGAGCTCATCTTTGCAGACTGCAGTAAAAAGGCCTTAAGCGGTGAATTGGGGTCTGTAAAAAAGAATGTCATGAACATATCACAAACAAGTAAACTGTGAATTGCATACAAGTTAACTAATATTTTTCAAAAAGGGAAATCACTCCAAAAAAAATAAAAAATTCAACACTGACACTTACCAAACTCCAGATGCCTTTGATTGTTTGCCACAGCATGAATCAGCCCTATTGTACCACAAGCATTGCCGATGGTTTGTTTCATGAAGTACACCTCTGAGGACACCTCTTGCCCTTGTGCCTTAATTTTTGCCTCCTCCTCCTGTCTAAAGGTTTCATACTACATTGAAGAAAAGAATATTACTAAAATGCAATCTACAGCATAGATCACGCATTGTAAAATAACAATTTGCAAGAATGACAAAGATGCTTTATTCATCTGACTTAATGGGATTAAGAATTAACACTTTTTTTTTTAAAGTTGGTTACATAAAACAAAGAATTAGTCTAATGTAATTAAAAGAAAATTACAACCAAGTACCCTAGTCTTAACAAAGAGGCTAAGTTTATGCAACTGGCCAGTGTGGCCACAGGTTTGCATTAACTAATACAATTGGTCACATCCGGTGTCTATATAAAAAAATTATACACACACACACAACTACGATTTAGTATATTTTGCAAGCTTAGTTGATGCCAGCAACAACTGTAACCAATTGCAACAGGTGATGTTTAAATCTCAATTTAAAAAAAATCCGTTATGACTGGTTTTGTTGTCCAGGGTCACAAATCCAGAGCTTATTTGCTAACATGGAGTGTCATTATGGGTGCAAACTGCAGTCATACCTTCGCTGTTATAGGGAAGAGCAAAAGTACAGCACACACAGGCCTTGGCACCAAACTGAGAACTTCAGCTTCCAAACCGTACACATCCCCAAACTGCCAGGTGGGTACCAAGCCAAGTTGCCGTAAAAACTTAAAAAAGTATAACACAACACATAAATATTAAAAACAAATTATATTATCAGACTAGTAAAGAGGTTAGAGGTGTATGGTGAGAGACACACAAGGGCCTAACTTACGCATTCCAGAAGCGTTTCAATTCAAATCTATCAATAATAAACTAATGTGAAACATAAAATACATCTTGCTTTACTTCCAATAGCATTAAATTAAAAAAAGGATATCAAGCGCAGTATTGCTGATAAACATAATAAATCAAAGCTGATGCAATTAGCTTTAACACAGAGGTGCTTTAGTAAACCTGATTCATTCATTTGGCACAAGTTTTGAATCCTAGACACACCCAGATAGTCGAGACCTCTACTCACTTGGTTCATAACCTGAAAAGCAGACACAGAACACAAAACAGTATTATATAAAATATGATGTCAAAGACATGGGTTGCAGCTTACCGTTCCAGCTAAAAGCTGCCTATGAAAAAAATGAACCGAGGAACGATATCAAATTGAATTAACGACAATAAGTCATGAGATAAGTTAGAAAATCATACCTCTGGGTTGGCTTCCAGGGGTAACCAGCGCTGGCCCTCCATCTCAGATTAAACCCTGTCTGATATCCTAAATACAAAAGATGATTTTTGCTACCTGGAGCAACGGTGTGCAGACGACTTGACAGCTGAGCTGAGGAAATGTAATGGCATATGTGCGCGCGGTTGTGTGAATTCAGCCACTGATTTCACACCGGAAATACAGACTCAAATTCCAAAATAAAAGTAATCACTTAATTGCGATTATCAGGGAAGCGGTCTCGTTTGTGTTGTTTTGTATCATGGAGGTCTTTGATACTCTTACCACGTTTAAATGCACATAATGTTTCTATTAAAGTCGATTTTGTGTTAAGCTTTTGTTCTGAAATACACATAATCTTCTCTATTTGTGGTGTGTGATTATGTTATCCTTTATTTGTTTCTTATCATCCTTTATAACGTTACTTGTTTATGTTATGCTATTAATTTCATGACATTTTCCAGGTCCGTCGAGGCTCTACTGCTGAAGCTTGCCACGTTACACATATAGTCCAGTAGGTGGCGATACTTAAACCGTTGATTCTACAAACGCTATTAACAGCAAGAGAAGAAGAATTTTAAGATTACGCGGACATGTTTGGTTTTAAACTAAGTATAAACCGATTTCATTTGTATGCTCATCATTTGTTATCTGGGTAGAAATGCATTTTAACAAGTATAAAGATAAACATTATCAAGAGTCGAATTTGTCGTCTACTTTTATTAATGGTGAGTAAGTTAGTCAGAATACATATTTTAATAATATACGTTTTTATTCCGCCGTGGTATTATCAGTCATGTCGTTATTACAGCTCCCACTGATAAAACGCAGATAATGGCGTCTAAAGAGAAGAAGGAAAACATAAGAATGGGGAAACAGACGGCAACAGTGTACGCAGCAAAGATAAAGACCAAAATACACAGTAAGAAATGCGAAACAGATTCAGTTGTCTGCAGTACGGATGTAGCTTGTGCTCTTATACGTTAGGAGGAGTTGACCAATGACAATAACTGGACCTTCATTATCTCTTAGACACCTCATCATTCTTCAAGCTTTCTTTGAAAAGCAACAACAAGGCTCTGGCTCTGGCTCTTGTTGCTCAGAAGCAGAAGAGCAGAGAGCTGGAGGCAGAGGTGGTGCGACTGAGGAAAGACGCGCAGACAACTAATTTTGATCTTGCTCATCAGCGTCATAAAAACAAACAACTGGTGAGTATGTGACAGTGAAATCCAGTTATATGGCATTTGAATAGTCACTCACGAAATTTGTATTTAAAAACTTGTGAAGTTTGGCTTTTCATGTGAATTCCAGTCTTGCATTCCTGACCCTTATTTATATACTGTAACGTTACACATGTACAGACATAAGTCAAGAGTCACTCTAGGTTTATTGAACACGTTGAGCTTGTGCTGTACTTAGATGTAAACAAAGAACACCCATTATGTTTCATACCAGTATATGTAGCTAACATAATATTTTTTTTGCTATCCAGTTTGGCATTATAAAAGAGTTTTATGACTCTTCCCTAAACTGGATGACAAAGGCAGTTGACATTTTTTGTAAAGATGAGGTAAGTGGTCAATGTGTTTGTCTAATAATTAAATTATATGGCTATTTTGTTGTTGTTGTTTTGGTGGATGTTAGTAATAATAATTATCAGGACTTCAGCCTAGCTTTGGTGATTGTTCACATATTGTTATTTGTTAGATGGGCACAATATAAGTAATAACTTTTTTTATTATAATTTTTTTATTATTACTATTTCATATTTAAAATAATTTATTTTAAAGGATCCAGACAGTATGGGCTTGGAACACAACACCAGTGAAGGTATGAAAACAATTTGTAGGCTGTTCATTGTACGCAAGGGTTTAGTTCACCCAAAAAGGGAAAATTGTCATTAATTACACTCCCTTGTGATGTTCTACACCCATAACCTTTGTTCATGTTCAGAACCAAGCTTTCCGACTATGAAATTGTTGAATAAAGTCATTATTTTGTATTCTTGGCACCAAAAAAGTAATCTTGTAGTAGGGCTGTGCAAATAATCGAATGAGATGATCATGCGCATCTAGCCAGTAAAGCTGGTTTTGTGATTAGTAGTAAATCTCCATCACATGCTTTCAGAGTTATTCACTTTCGCTTTCATTATTCCAGACGATTCATCACTGATAATGAATGCGATATTGCATAATTTGTCAGTGAACTATGGCTCTGTGTAGTAAATGCTGCTCCATCTGAAAGTATGTGATGGAGATTTACTACTAATCACAGAACCCAGTTTACTGAAGAGATGCGCATGATAATTGCATTTGATTATTTGCACAGCCCTATCTCGTAGCTTCATAACATTACGGTTGAACTACTGATGTCACATGGACTATTTTTAACGATGTCCTTACTACCTTTCTGTGCCTCGTGCGTGTCAGTTGTGTTGCTGTCTATGCAGGGTTAGAAAGCTCTCGGAATTCATCCAAAATATCTAATGTGTGTTCTGAAGATGAACAAAGGGCTTACGGGTTTTGAACGACATAAGAGTGAGCAATTAATTTATTTTTGGTTGGACTATCTCTTTAAGAATGCTAGTCAAGTGTAGTTAATTTTTGGCACTCATTGTTATGTCAACTCATAGAAATTAAGCTAATATTAATTTCTTTGTACATTACAGCTAACAAAATGCATCTTGATGCTGTTATTTACATTTTGATTATTTTTCAGATCAAATCGTTGAAATGGGGGAGGTTGAGAGTTTGCAAGACAGACCTTTGTGTCCACAGCAGGACAAGGTTCAGTCTGAACCAGTGAATTCAGCCGGTGATGCTCCCAGCCAAGAAAAAGATAGTCCAGCACAGCAAAACACCATATATGACTCTGAAATGGAGATGACCGTTAGTGACAGTGCTTCTGAAATAGTAACAGTTGAAACAAGTGTCACAAGAATCTCTAGTGTTACAAAAGAACACCGGAAAAAGAAGGATTTGTGTCTATCAGAAAAAGGTAGTGAGGTTATATCTGCAAAGGAAGACTCACCAATTGAATTTAGTAGATTAGAATATACATCAGCTGTGCTAAAAGAGGTGACCGCTGCCACACAGCAGTGCCCTCCCACTGTTCAGAGTGAGGTGGAGAATGGGCAACAAATGGAGCCAATAACTGCACGCAGGAAGACTCACGTAACCTCTCGTAATAAAAGTAGTAGACGCACATGTAAACTGAAAGAACCAAATTCGGATCCAAGAAAAACATACCAGATCTCCCAAGATCCTCCTAATGACATTTTTAATGATTGTTTTAGTGATCCTGAGCTTCAGAATTCTGAAATAAGCAAGGTAATTCCTTCACATGGAAATATTTCAAATAAAGCTGCTAAAGGCAAAGCTAAAGAGTCCCATGCTACCCAGGATACCAGAAGAACAATTGTAGATCAAGATGAGCCAAGACCTCAGAAGAGCAGGAAGACCAAAGTCTTGTTCCTTATGATGGATCACAGTTTATTGGACATGCATGAAAATGTTCAGTCTGCCAGTACTTTATGCCCAGAGGCTGCTTGTATGGATGTCCATCTTGACGAAACCGCAGTTCTAGAACATAAAAAACAAACTCCAGCACACCCACTTTCTCAGTCTGAAAAGGGCAAGACACAGAAAAACAGAGGAACATTTGTGATACGGGCAAGTCAATCATTCATCAATAGGAATTCATTTTTTAATGAAACCAATATTTTAGAAGATCCCAACAGACCGGAAGGTTTACAAGAAGTAATGTCAGAAACCCAAATGACACCTCTCATTATTGGTTCAGATAATATTGTACAACAGCACAAGGAGCCAGAGCATGATTTTAATGAGATATTGACAGAAAACACCTATCATCCAGAATGTTCACAAGATGTGAATGCCAGCTTTGTACAGGAACCCTCTGAATTTATATCATCAGTGGCTGGCAAAGCCAAAAAACACAGAAAAGAGGGGGCAGATAAAAGAAAAAAGAAAAACTCTGCACCAAGAGAAAAACCCAAAGCATTAACAAAGAAAAAAAAACTGTTGTGCTGTGAGTGTGGATGAAACTGTGTTGACTACAAGGCAAGATGAGACTGGTCGTCAGAATGGAGCAGGATCTTTGTCTAACACTTTACAGCTACCTTTAATATCTCATTGCTCTGCCTCAAAGGAGGATCTCAGGGATGAACATAATGCTGAAACCCTTAAAATAAGTTCCCCTTCCGTGGTTGACAATCTAGATCAGACTGACCATATCAATGTGGACTCTCTTAGTATAAATCTGGATCAAACCAACCAAGCTCTTGAGGGCAGATGCAGGAAAACATACGTTGTTTCATCTTGTCATGAATCACCCCTTAAGGAAAATACTGACAGTGGGGCTTCCAGCAACATTTCTGAACATTATCTTTTTACTAATGAAACGGATAATGTTTCCCCTGTTATGAACAGAAGCACGTATATCATGGAAAAATCCAATGGTTTTAGTGGACACACAAAAAACCTTCAGTTCACAGAAGAGAGGCCTCCCTGGGAGACCCTTGATGGTTACACTGAAGCACTCTTAGATGAAAGCTCTAACCACAGCCCTCAACCAGAGACCCGCTGTCAAACTATGAACATTTACCAGGACCAGGACTCAGACTTGAGGCACCAACCTCAAGGTAAACCTTATGAATAAAGTCTAAATGCTTTGCCAATGTTTGTGCTTTTAAGGAGAAGCAATAATACACATTAGTATGCTTTTAATAGATTAATTTGAGATTATTTAATTTTAATTTTTCTCTTTTTTGCATTTCACATATGCCTTATATTTATTTTCATTCTGCGAACAGAAGAAGGCAGGGTTATGAAGAGTCTAACAAATACAGGGCATAACTCGGATTGCGGGAGAACACGAAGAAGAGCAGCACCAGTCTCCTACAAAGAACCAACCATCAACTCGTGAGTTAAAACACAATCTAATGTAATGCAATAAAATATAAATGCATATAGTATTTCTGTCTTTATACAGATAATAAAAAAAACAATACAAATTTTGAATTGATTGATTTGTTGTTGTTTTCCAACAGCAAGATGAGGCGTGGAGACAAATACTCTGATACAAAATTCTTAAACTCTCCAGTGTTCAAAGACAAAAAGAAGAAGAAACGAGTTTGAGTGATTACCCCATTAATGGATTTCAGACTTTCCTTAGGTTTTACATTTTATCTTATCTTTTTTAATGAAATGCAAATGTTTAAGATGGATTTTAAAGTAATTGTTTTTAATCACAGCTGTTAACTTGCTTTCAGATCTCAGCTCAGTTTCATTCTTGTGTGTATATATAGGGAATACTGTTTAAATTTTAGATTATATGTATTTTATTGGTTAATAAAGAGAACCTGCTCTATCAGGCTGCTCTATTCACTTTTATTGTTAACTTGATTCTGCTTTCCATCCTTCTGTGACATTCACTGGTCATATGGAAGTCAGCGGTGTTCATTCATTTCCTCATCTCTTTCCTATCAAGATATATGAAGGAAAGTTGAGTCTGTGTGTTATGTAACCAGGCACTGGCCAACAGTGTTAAAGTGATAGAAGGACTGAATGAATAATTTATAGGACTGTTCACCTGAGATAACTACAATTCTGAGAGAGAGTAGGAGTGTCTGTTTAACCAGTTTATATTGTACGAGAGCGGAATAAAACCTCTGATATATAGTTATCTTTTTGTGCTGTCAGGAAGTGTTGGTATCTGAGTTTTTGGTAAGTTTCAATGAGCTTTCTTTCTGTCAACATGTTTTCAAGAAAATTATTACTTTCAATTTGTTGAGGAGATCTATTTGTTTTAAGAAAATGCATTGAATTCAAATGTTATTGGCTTATAGTCACAGACTGTTTATTATTTAATCTTTTTTTAGAGCATCTCAGTGTATTTCTTCCAAATGTTAATCTCATCAGATGCCAGTAACCTAACACGTCAGTGTAAAATGTTGATCTCACTTTTCCTGTTTGTAGAATGCTAAATTATAGTTTGAAGTTAACTTCCTGTTTAATGTTGCCCTGGCAGAGGATTAACTATTAGGTAAAGTTATACTCGTGCTTTTATTTTTATTTTTTACTTGTAATGTTTTTTTGCTGTTTTAATTGGATTTCTGCGTTTGACTAAATCTTTAAATAAAGACGTTTTTAGGATTAAGTATTTCAAGTGTCTGAAAAATGGAGGTCAAGCGAGTGAAGAGAGATGTTAAAACTTTGCTGTAAGTAACATGAAATAAATTCACTGTACTGTATCAGGATAAAGTGATCATAAGTTCATTTGTTAGAACACACTTTCAGAACAAAACTTTTTAAAATCTGTTTTAGTGATGAATATATTGGACAGCGACTCAGAGAAACCGGTTTTGATCCAAAGGGAAAAAACACTTCTACAATGTTAGATGATTTGGTAAGTGATCGATATTAAATTGAAAGATTAATTTCAAAGTATGGGTTTGTCTTATTGAGCGTGTAGATGTTGGTTGCTATTGTTCTTGTTTCTTTCATTATAACAAACAATGGAAAAACAAGGTTCAACAAGCTTAGGACTTGTTCTAAATACATCTGCATATTCATATAGGCCCATTATGACTTGGCTACAAGTGTGGCTTTGTGGTGGCTCAATAAAGATAATGGGAAGAATGCAGCTGAGAATGACTACATGTGAGTAATTTCTATAACTGGTATTTGTATTTGTTCAATGGATACATTTTTATATGCAGTGTTTTGGCAATGATATTTTGTTTGTAGAGGAATTGGCAGTTTAAGACATATTAACCAATACTCTAATCATCTGGAAAGAGAAGCAATTATCCTTTCTTCCTTTGCTGGAATGCTTCTGGTAAGGATAAGTAACTAGTTTCAACAACATTTGTGTTTTTTGTCCACAAGCCGTATCATTGTTCTCTCATTTTCAGAACAACTTACCTATAGAAGACATTCTGTCTCTGTACAATTGCAAACCAGTGGCATCTTACCCTCATAATCATGCTAAGGTATGTTACAGTATTTATTATTATTATTGCCTGAAAATAGGAAGCCTTTAAATTGTTGTTTAGTCTGGCACTTTACGTTATGCATTGGCTCTCAACCAAGAAGGATTTGGGAGACTCAGCACATTTTTGAAAGATTACCCCTTTTTTATTTCTATGAATTGAATTGAAGCAATCTAAATTTAGTAAAATGCCAAAAAAGGTATGTATTTTGTGATTTCTGAATTTTTCTCAACAGGGCAACATTGTTCACCCATTCTCCCTCTCTTATCATCCATTTGCTATGCTCAGTTCATTCAAAGCAGTAGACCACTCAAGAAAACACAGTATGTGCCATCATAACAATCAAATCAATTAGTAATACAGTATTATTTAATACAGCATTAAAAAGTGATCATTAACAACAGAACAAAATGCTTTCTTTAAACTATTAAAGTACTTCTTTTATTCTCTTCACCAGCCCAGGTACTGAACCGCTGGATCAAGGAACACCGTAAACAGGAGGTTTCTCCAGTAATGGAGAAACTGGAGTCCTCCTCCACCTCCTCTTCTAGCTCCTCATTTAGTGTGAGTGTCCATCAGCTGTTCCTCACATTTTACAACAATCTGTTCTGACCCATACACTCGGTAATATGCTGTATTAAAATATATATATTTTTACTGCAGCATCATGTTCTCAGATTGTGTACTGGAATTGTTGCACCTATATTTTGTGTCGAATACAGGATAGCGAGGACCCCTTAGAAGATGAAACTGCTCACTATGAAGGGTCGCAAGAATCTCTGCAGGACTGAAAACAGCAGCAGCAACTTATTAAACGCGTGTAACATTATTTTAGGTCTTTCCTTGTTTGTTCTTATTCAAATATTATTTCTTTCCTGAGACTTGTTCAGAACCAGGTAGGCTAATAAAAAAGACAGCAGATCAGTTGACAAGTTTATTTTATAAATACTAATAATACTTTTACCCACTGTCTTAGTGTTTGTCCAAAGTGTTCATACATAGTGTTGTTTTAGAAATAGAAGGTGTGAACCATAATTCATTTGCCCATGAATATTCATTTTACATGTGAATGAAGATTGATGTTAAGTTGGTAATCAATAAAATTCTTGAACTATTTCTGAACTCTGCAACATGTGGTATGTGTTACAGAAATTTTTGGATGTGCTGATGCATTCCATGTCATAAGAAATAATTCCATCATAAAGCATCTCATTAGTGTCTGGCTCAAAACAGAGGAGGGCAGCTGAGGTCAGTAATTTGCCAGCTAGGTATTTTTGATTCGATGAATCAGGGCTTTTAAATCTATGGATAGGATTAAGAGGTTGGCACCACCATCAGAGTGCCAAATCCCAGTCATTGAAAGGAAAAATGAAGTTTGATCCACCGTGTTGATAGTGGTTTATAAAGCAGACCTCGTGCCCTAGTTTGTTTGACTGTTTCTCATGTTTAGGACTGTTTCCAGAGGCTCACATCAAAATGAGTAAGGTAAATGAGACTGTTAAAGATGGTAACCTCTTTATTTTTACATTTTTAATGAAAGTTTAGATAAGCATTTGATCAAACAGTTGCTAATGCTGAAATGCTAATTAGAATAATGCCACTGTGACGAGAAACGGAACAATGGACCTGTTACAGTTGTCTGTTTAATTTTCTGTAATCTGTCACATCTCTTGATTTCAGATTATCTTTTATGAGGAGAGAAACTTCCAAGGTCGCTCATATGAGTGCGACACAGACTGCCCAGACATGCACCCTCATTTCAGTCAATGCAACTCTGTTCAGAGTGAAAAGTGGCTGCTGGGTCCTGTATGAAAGACCCAATTACTCTGGTTTCCAGTATGTGCTAACCAGAGGTGAATATCCTGAATACCAGCGCTGGATGGGCTACGATGACACCATTCGCTCATGCCGTACATTTTCCTATGTGAGTAAAATGCATGTTAATGATTCCATAATATTAGTTGTAGCTTCTATTTCCACTTCTACATTTATTATTTTATTATTCCTTCTTTGTTGTTCACTATTCTGCCACAGACAAAACTCTAGTTCTTAGTATCCATGCTGTGTAAAACTGTTGCATTTTGTGCGGTTGTATACATTTTTATTACAGATATTCAAACTCTAAACCATTTAAACCTTTATTTGATAAAAAATTATTTGAAATGCTTTGCAGAAAAGTGATGGACCCTACCGCATCCGTATCTACGATCGGCCAGATTTCCAAGGTCAGATGATGGAATTCAGTGATGACTGCGAGTCCATTCATGAAAGTTTCCAGTGCCGCAGCTTCCACTCTTGCAATGTCATGGAGGGCTACTGGACCTTCTATGAGCACCCCAGTTATCGAGGCCGTCAGTATTTCATGCTTCCTGGCGAATATCGCAAGTTCAGCGACTGGGGTGCCGTGTGTGCCACCATTGGCTCCTTCCGCAGAATCACTGATTTTTAGAGTTCAAATTATGAAAATAATTGAGTCTTTTCTGGGATTGAATTGTCAATAAAATGTCACAAAGCCAAACGCTTGGCAGTGTATGTATGGATGCTGCAGGTGTGTTGATTACTACAGCCGTTCATGATCAAACATATAGGCCTAGATTTCAGGCTGTATGGCATCTGTAGGAAGACGCTTTAAATCTTAAAGTTTAAATCCTTACATTGGCCAGTGCAAATTATTAAAAATACACTGTAGGCATTACATATAGTCGGTATATAATACAGCATGTGATGTGTCCTATGCAGAGCCGCTGCTGGCCAAATGGGTGCCCTAAGCAGGATGGCATTGTTGTGCTCCCCTCCCTCAAATATTATGGAAGTAAAAAAAAAACTAATAATGAAAAATACACCTACTATAGGGGTCGAAATAGAACTTTAATAAAATATAAAAGTAAATCAATTGTATTATTTACAAATTACAACTGTATTTCAGACAGTTAAGCTGGCTATGACTTTATTAATACAGTTATCTGATTTATTTTTTTGTAGCAAACATTCAGAAATCACACAGGAAATTTGTCAGTTTTATATGCTACCATACATGGTTATTTGTAAGGGTTGTGATGTAAACAGCAGCAGTTATTGGCTCCCTTTGCAGGCATTAATAACAGTGCATAATTTTATTTTAGTATTAGGCTGCCCTACCTAATGTATTTTAACAGTGTTATTCAATTAAATCAAATAATTATTAAGTAACCAATAATTGCCTCATTGTATTTATATAATGAATTTTATGTTATTTTAAAGGCCATTGTTGACTTAGGTCTGTTTTTATAAAGCACAAAAACTATTATCTTAATAGTTCTTTGTAAATTATTATTTGAAGTACCAAAACCATGGCTCATTTGCTGTTACCATGGCGGATCCATGATTTTTGGGTTTATTCTTGTTAAAACCATGCCTAATTTCCGCAAGGGAACATAGAAAGTCAGAGAGAATATTATGTGTTGTTGGGGGTTAAATTATTACCGACATTAAAACACATTATTTACATCAATGCAACATCCAAAAAAGGTTTCACAGGATTATGAGGTGATGCACAGGCTTTCGTTTTTTTTCTCAGTACTGGATTGCTGTTGTTGTCTTTTCAACATTTATAGTTGTCTATAAATTATGATAATTTATTTGCATTCAGCCGCAAATATGAGGTCAGGATTCATGATTTTTATTTGTCACATACATTATTATACAGAATATAACCAGCAGTGAAGCAGTCAGGTCCGCTCCATGGACAGTGCAATTATATGTAACACAAACACAAGAGAATATACATAAATATTGGTATGGAATTATTTTAAAATAAAACATGAAGTAAAAAATAAGAGTAAAAAAGAAAATATAAGATAAAATGTGCAATAAAATAATGTGCAGGACAGTATGCTGTAGACTTAATAAATAATAATATAAGCAGGGATGTGCAAGAGGAATGTGCAAACAGGTTGCACAGGGTATATTCATAGCAGCAATACGGATGATGGAAAATAATGAATATCTTACTGATTATTAAGTAGAGTTATGTTGATGTTATGAGACTAAGTTGGAGTTTGAGTTTAGGAGCCTGATGGCCTGGGGGAAGAAGCTTCTCCTAAGTTCTCAGTGTCTGCTGAGAGTGCGAGTGCGAGCAGGCATGGATAGCAGAATGGTGCATCAAGTTTTTTCCTTTTTTTTGAGCAACTGGGTTGTGCCCTCCTGGGCAGGGGCATAGACATCATTTCAAAAGTGAGGGGGATAGAAATGCTATAACTGTAATACACACACACATGTGTGTGTAAAACATTACAATATAACATTTCTGTAATCTATTTAATCTAACAGTCAAAGGTTTTTGAACAGTAAGATTTTTATGTTTTATAAATAAGTCTCTTCTGTTCACCAAGCCTGCATTTATTTGATCAAAAATACAGCAAAAGCAGTAATATTGTAAAATATTTTTTACTAAAAACAACTGCTTTCTATGTGAACATATTCTAAAATGTAATTGATTGCTGTGATCAAAGCTTTATTTTCAGCATCATTACTCCTGTCTTCAGTGTCACATGATCCTTCAGAAATTCTGAGTTCTTTTTAATTCTGCTCAAGAAACCATTTGTAACTATTATTATTGTCAATATTTAAACATGATTATTTAATGAATAGAAAGATCCAAAGATCAGCATTTATCTGAAACAAAAAGCTTTTGAAACATACACTATACCATTCAAAAGCTTATATATATATATATATATATATATAAACATACAGTATATAGAAAATAAATAATATAAATTAATACTTTTATTTAGCAAGGATGCTTTAAATTTATCAAAAGTTATGATAAAAGACATTTATTTTACAAAAGATTTATATTTCAGATTAATGCTGTTCTTACTTTCTATTCATCAAAGAAACCTGAAAAAATTATACTCAACTGTTTTGAACAACAACAACAATAATAATAATATATTTTTTAGCAAAAAATTCAGCTTTAAAATCACAAGAATAATTACATTTTAAAATATATTCAAATAGAAAGCAGTTATTTTAAATAATAAAAAAAAACATTTCACAATATTATTGCTTTTGCTGTATTTTGGATCAAATAAATGCAGGCTTGGTGAGCATTTTTATGCCAGGTTGGATTTACACACTGATTTTCTGTCATGGTCCATGGACCCCCTGAATTAGCCTCAGCCACCCCCTGGCCACCCCATGTATAAAACTCTAGCTCCGCCACTGCTTCGGTTAGGCTCTATTTTGATTAGGTAGCCATCTTACACTGGATAAAGAGTTTAAATAATTGCTGCAAATCACGGCAATGGGACTTTCTTTGACAATACTGTACATACAAGTATTTACTGAATATATTTCCTCATAAACATCCATCTCGGCTATACTAAAGGCATTTCACAATTTAAAAAAAAAAACTTTCAGTTTCAATGAAATGTCCTTATTTAAACATACAAACAGACTTGTGATTTGTAATGTTAAAATAAATGCAGACAAATAACACTATTGTTATATTGTTTGCCCAGACCTTTCCAGCAGCTTTCAACACAGCAGCGTTTGCTGGAAAAACTAATGTTACAGAGGCAATCAAAGGGATTGTTTGGGTTAAAACTGTCCATGTTTGCAATATTCCTGAACAGCTTCTGCTGACATGAGTACACTGTGATTTAAATGACAACACGAACAGTAGTACCATTATTTTCTTTTTGCATATATATTTATAGTTCCAGTAGTATTTGTCACCTACATAGAAAAAGTTCAAAGCACAAACATGGGAAAGGTCTGTACGAATTAGAATAATGTATTTGGCATATATTAAATATTATTGTGTTGCTTATGTAAAATGTTTCCTCTAGATTATCTTTTACGAGGATAGGAACTTCGGCGGCCGTTATCATGAGTGCATGAGTGACTGTGCTGACCTGCATTCCGTCTTCAATCACTGTCACTCCATCAGAGTGGAAAGCGGTTGCTTCATGGTCTACGACCGAACCAATTTCATGGGACGCCAGTACTTTCTGAGAAGGGGCGAGTACCCTGATTATATGCGTACGATCGGATCCTGTCGTATGATCCCAATGGTATAAAGGCTGAAGCTATTTGTTATCTAAAGTATAAATCGTCTTGTTTTAATCTATTTAAAATTAAGCACTCAGCCTTAACTTCCTGTTCTTTACCCATTAGCATCGTGGGTCCTTCAGAATGAGGCTCTATGAGCGCCAGGACATGGGTGGCAGGATGATGGAGCTTGAGAACGATTGTCCGAACCTCATGGACCGTTTCAACATGTCCGACTTCCATTCCTGCCATGTAATGGATGGTCATTGGCTTGTTTATGAGCAGCCCAACTACACAGGCAGTCATTTCTACCTGAGGCCTGGCGAGTACAGGAAGTACAGTGACTGGGGCAGCATGAGTTCGAGGATGGGCTCCACCAGACGAATCATGGATCTCTAATGAATGGAGTCCTTGTGAAATGTCTGCTGTATGCCCTTTTTCGCACACTAAATAAAATGGTGTCTGTGCTCAAGTGTCTTGAGTTTTGTTCTTGCACCATCTACCTGGAGGAGTCACTGCCTGATGACGACTCTTACTATAGGCTGCCAGACTGCTTGACACTGTTTGGAGAACTGAATAAAACTATAGAGACGTTTTCCTCCATGAGACAGGTTTCGAGTGTTATATCTATATGCTTGTGCTTTATATTAATGCTCACTCATGGTAAATAACCAATGATAAACAGATGAAGTGTTGAAAACTTGCTTAATAATAATATGGCTTATGTTTAATACAATGTTTGTATAGATAAACATTAAAAAGTAGGACTGTTATAACCATGTAAATATGGGGTGTGACTTAGACAAATTTTACTTCAGGTAAACCCTCTTGTAAGTGAATTATAAATTGCTATGGATTAAAGAGTAAGTAAACATTTATTAGAGTGTAAAGTATATATATATATATATATATATATATATATAATCAATAATACCAGAATTTAAAATATTTTTACTAACCAACCACTACATAAGAACAAAATGAGCATAAAGTAAAAAAATATTATAATAAGAAATATTACCATATCAAATTAATTACATTAAATAATCAATAACATGAACATAATTAATAAATACATGCATACATGTAAATGCATACACTATTTAACATAGTAATTTCTATATTTAATTTTAATTTTTTATTAATAACTTCATATAAATATGTTTTTTCCTCATTTCCACACAACTGGCTATTGTACATTTATCTATTTAAGTTTAATATGATTAATATCGCATGACAAGTTTTATATGGAACTTACAAACAATTGATCATGACTTACTGGATATTGGGTATTGATATTAATTATTTTCTGAGTTTCATTGTTCATTATGTGATCATAGCCTTTTTTTCTGCATTCATTCACAAAATTGCAGTACTAACAATATTTTAACAAAAGAATTATAACAAAACTTTAAAATCAAATGGCAAAAAAGCTTTTTTTGTGTAATTATAATATGAATGCCACATACAGTGTCAGCATTTTGTGTATATATATATATATATACCATAGAGTGTTACACTCACATGGCACAACTCCTGTCAAAAATGGGGAAGGTAAAGCAATACTGTAAGGAAAGTGAGAAAAGTCATACAAAAATATTGTTTATTTTCCTGTAAACTGTGTATGCATCCTGCATATCTTCTCTCTCTCTTTTTTAACAGATCATTTTCTATGAAAACAAGAATTTTAAGGGTCATCAGTATGAATGCAGTGGTGATTGTGCAGATATGCTCTGTTATCTTGGCTGCTGTAATTCCGTCATGGTGGAGAGTGGATGTTTCATGATCTATGAACAGCCACATTACAAAGGCCAGCAATTTTTAGTCCGTAAGGGAGAGTACCCAGACTTTGAAAGCTGGTTGGGCAAAAATGACTGCGTCTGCTCCTGCCGTGAACTTCCCATGGTGATTATACACTTGAGTGAGCTACATTGAACGTAACGATAAAGTTCTAATCATTCTTTTAAATGTCAGGAATGAGTGAAAAATTAGATAGTATTAAAATAGTAATTGATTTACAAGTTTTGTTCATCCCTCTACCAGAAACATGGATCATCTCATGATGTGAAACTGTTTGAGAGAATGGAGTATGGAGGTAAAATGATGGCTCTAGTGGAGGACTGTCCAAATGTCATGGTCACGTTCCAGACAAACCACATATTCTCCTGCAAGGTGATTGGTGGAAACTGGCTCTTCTTTGAACAGTCCAACTACAAAGGCAGGATGTACCTCATAAGGCCTGGAGAATACACAAGATTCACTGAATGGGGAGGCTTGAGTGCCCGCGTGGGTTCCATCAAACGAATCATCGATAACTAGAATAAACATTCATGCAGGCTGCTCAGCAGTTTTTTAAACATTTGTTTATTTTTAATGTAATATATACTGTTATAAACACAGCCACACCAAACTTAAAATTATTTGCTTCTATTACTTAATATAGGTCTGCCATGTTGAGCAACACAGGCAATCGTGTTGAATAACAACTTGCAGTATGCAGCCAAACGCTCTTATATGTTACTTCAGAAATAAATGTTTATACATTTTAAATCTATAAATGGGTTCTTACTCATAGAACATAATATTTGGCAGCATATTATTCATAATGTAACTGTGTTTCTACTTATAGCAGACTCAATAAATACTACTGCTTATAAAAGAGTGCAATGTTTTCATTTTTTATTTAATGTTCCTCTTTCATGTTAGTTTTTTTTTTTTTTCAGTTCGTTCACTATATAAGATGAATCATACATTGCAGCTTTATCCAGACTTAAACGAACGGGATGGGGCATTTTGATGAATATGGAAAAACTGCACCCCCCACGTGCGTTTCTAGCCCTACTTTCTCCCAGGCTAGATTTATTTGAATGACAATACTTTATGCTGTGCAATCACAGAGCAGCTTCTAGGTTTTATAAAAGACAGTGATAAACTGGATGCCAGTGTCGAATAGTAGCCCTGCCAGATGCCAACATGACTATCGGAAAGGTAAGATCTCTCACTCTTTTAGACTAATAGACTTACAATGGATTTCAACTCTATAACATGAATCCACTTTACAGCTGCAAGTAAAAAAAAATGCATATATTGTATAATAGATTTATCATATTTTATCTTTAATAGATAATCTTCTACGAGGACAGGAACTTTCAGGGCCACTCTCATGAGTGCAGCAGTGACTGTGCAGACCTGCACACCTATTTTACCCAATGCAACTCCATCAGGGTAGAGAGTGGGTGCTTTATGGTGTATGAGCACCCAAATTATATGGGGCAGCAGCACTTCCTGCGGAAGGGCGAATATTCTGACTGTCAGCAAATGATTAACTTCAGTAACTGTATCAGATCATGTCGGATGATCCCTATGGTAAGTGATTTATGGGAATTAGCAAATAGACATTGTTAAAAACAGCCATGCAGTAGTTCATCAGATCAAATAAATATGATGTTTTAGACTGCAGAAACACCCTTTTGATATTCTTTGAAATAATAAATGTGTTGACTAAATATATCCTAAATCCATGTTTCCTTGTAGTATACTGGTAACTACAGAATGAGGCTATATGACCGGGCTGATATGGGAGGTCAGATGATAGAACTCATAGAAGACTGCCCTAACATCATGGACCGCTTCCATACATCTGACATCCAATCATGTCATGTGATGAACGGTCACTGGCTTCTATATGAGCAGCCCAACTACAAGGGGCGAACGTACTACCTTGGACCAGGTGAATACAGGAAGTACAGCGACTGGGGAGGAATGGCCCCAAGAATCGGGTCCCTCAAGAGAATAACCTCTTTCAACTAGACAACAAGAATCGTGCGACTACATATGCACTAAATAAAACCTCTTGATTGAAACTTTTGCTTTTCTGCTTATTATTTCTGTTTTAGTGTTTTCATGTGAAATTATTAACAGAAAGTTTGGTGATTATTTCTGTTCTAGAGCGTTTCCATGTGAAATTATTAACTGAAAAATTAAGTGGTTAATCTATAACTATTTATTCCACATTAAATTGACCTATTAGTGACATTTTCTATCACAAGTTTGGTTACCAGACTGGAAAAAATTCATTGAAAATTTGGTAAAGCAAAACTGAGAGCAAACTGTCTCTCACACTGTTTATGCTTTTGGCAAAACAATGCAGGGCTCAATCTGGATTAACTGCCCTCATTGTAGTTAAATCTATCCCTACCACGACTGTCAAAAAAAAAAAGCAACCCTGCTATTTAAACGCACATTGACCTCAGAGAAATTAGAGGATATTTTTAATCCACATGCATGTTTTAGAGGTACAAAGTGGCAGTCAAATACCAAATGTGAAAATACTAAATTATAGCTCCTAAACACGTTCAGTGATGGACGTGCAGCTTAAAACTCCCAAACACATTTTCAGTGATGGACGTGCAGCTTTATAATGAGAAGACGACTGAATAAGAAGACAAAATCGATCTTAATTAGGTCATTTGGATTTATAGTTAAAGTAAGTATAAATTGGATGGATACAGGTCAATTTCTGATAATTTGTCATGGCTGTTGTTTTTAATAAATGTTTTTGCTAATGTACTGTAACTTGATAGATGGCTGTTCACCCAAGTATGGCTTTTTTCTGATAAACTATATTTTTTCTGATAAAAAAGATCACATGCCATTTTGTGTAACTGATGAACACTGTTTGCACACATAGAGTCAAATTATTCTTTATGATATCACATAAACATTAAATATATACTGCTTGCTTGCTTTTTAAGGTGTATCAACAGTAAGGGGCTTATACAATATGGTTGTATTTACCTTCATCTTTTTCCATTTAAATAATTTTACTGTAGAATTTTTGCCATTTTAAATAAGGCTATTTATATCTACACACACAGGACATTTACAAAAAGCATATAAATAATGTATGTCCATAGTGTTGCAGAAACAAAAAAATGTTTTTTTGCACCTTTTACTTGCCACAAAATATAAAAAATTGTATCTGGGCCTTTTACTGGGCCTTTAGCTTGTAGCTAATACTGCACAAGCCTGACTAAGAAAGAACTGAAACAAACTAGAAGTTTTACAAACAAATATGTTTTTTCTAGAGCATGAAGTACATAAACATTTGAATTTTTGAATATCAGAGACAATGTTCAGGTAACATCCCCCAAAACACAGCTGAGTTAACTACATTAATGTAATTTCTATGTAAATTCTCCTGCAACATTTTTTTTTCATATGTAAGAGTTTATTGGAAAATTCAGTATGTCAGTGCAGTTGACAATGCTGTTGAGAATGGAATCTCAGTAACTGCTCCCTCTGTTGAACCACTTCTTTAATGCAAAAGGGATGTTCCATATTGTTCTGTGTGCATTGTGCTGTGAATGTGTGGGTGCCGTACCAGTCTTTTCCCTGGACCATGCAAGAGAAAACACCAAACATGTAATTATATTTACTTTTTCAAGTAAAATCCATATTTTTCAACCGAATATTGTGCTCTAACAAAAAGGTAAACATGTGCCAGTACCCTGACATATTCCTGTATTCATTTGAATAACAATACTTTGTTTGTCAAGAGGGAGTATAAAAAGCTTGGGAAGCATATGGAATCTCTCCAATGGAGACCATGGGCAAGGTAGGATTTTTGGCACCACTTTCATGATTTTACATTGAATTGCACCTCCCCTGTTTGCTAAACTTTGACACAGATGGATTATTCTCCTAATCTCTTCACTAAAGCAAAGTGTTGATTTTGTTGGCTCTTTCAGATAGTTTTTTACGAGGACAAAAACTTTCAAGGTCGTAGTTATGAGTGCAGTAACGACTGCACAGACCTGCACACTTACTTCAGTCGCTGCAATTCCATCAGAGTAGACAGTGGCTTTTTCATGATCTATGAACGTCCAAATTTTATGGGCCACCAGTATTTTATGAAACGTGGCGAGTATTCTGACTACCAGAGATGGATGGGCTTCAGTAGCTCTATTCGGTCCTGTCGCCAGATTCCAATGGTGAGCTTCACTGAATGTGCTGCTTTTGTGGAGATACTTATATTACAGTTTCTTTGACACCAGTGTACTGAATCATTAATTTGCATCTTGATGTCAACAGTACAGGGGACCATGCAGACTGAGGATCTATGAGAAGGCTGACTACGGAGGTCACATGATGGAATTCACAGACGACTGCCCCTGTGTGTCTGATCGTTTCCACCATCGACATGTGTACTCCTGTAACGTGATGAATGGCTACTGGATCTTCTATGAATATCCCAACTACAGAGGGAGGCAGTACTTCCTGAAAGCTGGGGAATACAGGAGATACCGAGACTGGTGTGCTACCTGTGCCATTGTGGGCTCCTTCAGACGAGTCACTGATTATTAGCCATTCTGCTTGCACTTATTTATATGAACTGTACATTTCCTGTTTATAAGCATAACTGTTTATAAACATTTTGATTTTTCACTTCTGTGCCAGAACATAAAATACAAACTTTAAATACAAACATACAAATAAAATGATATTTGTAATAATAAAGTACTCTGATTTTACTGAATTCTCAGCACTAAGTCAGTCTCTTATAACAGAATGAATTGGCTTGTTTCACCTTCTCTATTTAAGAGCACTTTCTCTCTCACCTTATCTAAAGCCACTGCTTAAAATACATAAGGGAAGAGCAGAAATATATAACAGGTCAGTGAGATTAAACAGATGAAGCATGAAAATGACAAGATGAGATAATAATTGAAATGATATATCAAATACTTGCAGCCTTGCTCTAGGTAAAAGAAACACAATGCTGAATATTAGAGGTATATAAATACTGGATGATACCATTTCAAACATCTCAAACCTTAAATGGTAAATCCTGTTTTTCAGACGTTAGATAATATTTATTATTTTGATTAATTTAATAGGACAAAAATACAATTTTGCATGCTTAATTTAATATTTAAGTACCAGGTAACTTGAATTACTCCCTGCAGTAGCAATCCGACTTGTAATGTCCATGTAAGTGGAGGAAATGGAAAACAGTATTTTCCATCGCAACATTTAAATATGTGACAATAAATAACATGTTTAGCACATTTAATGATAAACAGCTCATGTATAATAAAAAAAAACTGCAAATGCAAAGACACTAAAATGTTGTCAGTTAAACATTTCTGATGAATTCATTTGTGATTTGGTAGCACACCTGTTATGTCTCTAGTTAGAGTCACGTGCACTGAATGTTATACGTTCATATGAGACATACTTTGCATGAAGAACATTTATGTCACTTGTGATATTGAAAGAACATTCGCTCTGGATTTGACTGAAGTTTTGCCTATACTGTAAAAGACAATGCAAAAAACAGCTGCCAGAGATGTATGGATAAAAACTATTGTTTCAGTTTACTGAACCACTTCAGCAGAAGTCATACTGCTTGATCATCAGCTTTTGGCATTTAAATAACAACATGTGGGCCCCTGGTTTTTGTATAAAAACCACCACCAAAGGCCATCAAAGTACAGCCGGTACAGTGAGCTAAAGCACGGAGATAAACAACACACTACCACAATGGGCAAGGTAATAATATTTGAAATAAATATGCTTAATTCATTGAAATTGCTAGGTTCATATTGCATCCAGTTTTTATTTGCTTAACTCTTTCAATGACTAAAGATGAACATGATGCAGTTCTGATCCAAAAGGCAATTCATTTATTTAAAAATAGCTGAATTTTTAATTCCGTCAACAGATCATCTTCTACGAGGATAAGAACTTCCAGGGACGCAGCTATGACTGCATGAGCGACTGCTCTGATATCTCCTCTTACCTGAGCCGCGTTGGTTCAGTCAGGGTGGAGAATGGTTGTTTCATGGCCTATGAGCGCAACAGCTACATGGGAAATCAGTTCTTCCTGAGGAGGGGCGAGTATCATGACATGCAGCGCATGATGAGCATGGGCATGATGTTCGACACTATCAGATCCTGCCGCATGATTCCTCAAGTACGGCTCTCATTTTTTTACAGTGTTGTGTTAATTTAGTAATGCACTCTGCTTATTTATGATATTATTCTATACTCTGCATGCATTGCTGAGAAACTGCAAAATAATGAAGACATTCTAATGAATCTTTCCTTGTTTTACAGTACAGGGGATCCTACAGAATGAGGATCTACGAGAGGGACAACTTCGGAGGACAGATGTATGAATTGATGGATGACTGTGAAAACATCATGGATCGTTTCCGTATGTCTGACAGCCAGTCCTGCCATGTGATGGACGGCCACTGGCTCTTCTATGAGCAGCCCAACTACAGAGGCAGGATGGCCTACTTCAGACCTGGAGAGTACAGGAACTTCAGAGATATGGGATACAGCAACATGAGATTCATGAGCATGAAGCGTATTACTGATATGTGTTAAACTGCTAGCATGTAGAAGAAAATAAAGTATTATTTTCAGAACTGTGGTGTCTTGTTTAATTAGATTACTGAATGGCAAACTTTTTAAAATGGTCATATCATGCATTTAAAAAATAATAATTTAATCTGTTCATTTATTTGTTAGATTTAATCACTTGTTTTACATATAGCCTAAATAAGTCACTTAGATTTATTATACTAAAACATTAATAATTTAGGTATTCATGACTGTTTTTCACCCTCTTTCTAAGCTTTAAAATGAAACAAACAATTTTGCCTTGTAAATTGTTTTAATGTCATAAAAAGTAAAAAGTAAATGTCATATTCGCATCTGGAAACAGAAGCAGTGCTCTTCCTGGGTTTACAGGTTTGCTGTCAGGTTCAGTAGGTCCAATCACTCATTTTTTTATTATTTTACATCAGACTAGGGAGGATGTTTTAAAAACAATTATAGTACTTGAATCTAGTTTGATGTAAAAGTTAAAGGTGAATTAGGTTGTGCATTCTTTTTGTAATGTCCTCAATTATATTATCATTTTATTATTTATTTTTATTTTTTTAGAAACCGAATAATCAAATGTAAAATATCATTGCATAGTCTTCACTGTATGAATTAAATATGGAATAATTCTTGTTAAAACTACAAAGTAATTTTATTTATTTATTTTCTTGGATTAATGTTACAGACACCAACAGCAGCTAGTAAATTAGGCACAGTCACTTTAAGAGACAATGCAGCCAATATATATAAGGACAGACTTGAGTTTTACCCGCCAGGGGAGTAAACCACAACCATATTCGCTCATTATTTACATTATGTTTAGTATTTCTTTACTTTTTGGCTGCATCTGACATACTTAATATGTATTAGATGAAAATGTGAAAAGAGTATCCTCTCCAAATTCATAGTATTCATAAACACATTCTGAAGTGCACATCCAATGTACACTTTACTATCCCATGAGGCCATGGGGGATGATTTGTTAATGGCAGTGTAGTGACACAACTTCCTTTGGAGGATACATAAAGGCACATCTGAATCCAGTGATAGCTTCACTTCCTGTCTCCTGAGATGCTTTCATCTGATCAGTTTTTGAAGGCAGCAAAGATAGATCCTTCACTGCCTTTGATATCCCACAATCATGACTTGCCATCCATTCCATGACAGTTGAGCTAAAGAGTAAAGATGGTGTCTCAAAGTTGCAGTGTAAATGTATGTTTCTGACTCACTTTTTCCACTTCTGATATTATTTATATATAAAAAAATATATAATATTTTAAATATCCGCATAGTTATCAATAGTTTGCTCTATTTTGTTATAAAACCTTATGCTGCCTCAGAAGCCCATCCAAAATCAATTTCATGAGGTGCCTTTGTGCACATATGCTGCCTGCAAAGTCATTGCCTGATGAAGCAGCAAGGCAACAAGTCAGCAGGTTAAGCTTTTGGATGCAACCAAATTACTTTGGTAGGTCACATGACAATGACTTGACAAATGTTGTAGTGTGTCCAAATTACATTTATACACACATTCATACTATATAGTACATACATTTTTTACAGTTACAAAGTAATTACTTTTTCAGAAGAGTTACCAAGAGTATGTGGTTTGACAATTTCTGTCAACTGGTGGAAAACAAATACTTTTAAAATGAAAATAACACGAAATTACCATTATAATCAGTAGATGGCTGCAGAGGATTACTCAGCTAATTTGCCATAATTATTTAAACTTTTTGCTTTTGGTTTATAAAAAATATTATAACAAATTTCACTTTTATTATAAAAAGATATGAAGTATAGCAAGTGCATGAAAAGTCATTAAATCGCATGCCATTTAAAAGAAGGGTACATTTATTTAAAAAAATAAACCCAGACCCAAACAGTGATTTATAAGTGTTAAACAAATACAATGGTTATAAATATGACATTCAAACTTTAATTAGCTAATCACAAACAGCAGCCAGTCAGCAAATATTCTTATGAATAATTCAACAATACAAATAGTTTACATAATTGTGTTTTATTATATGTGATCCCATGAACTTTAAATTCATTAGATTTGGGCTTTCTATGAGAGCGAATAGAGAAAATGAGATGGTATTCCTGTCCAGTGTGAACTTCAATGAGGACATGATACAGACTGCTTCAAGTTTCAGTGAAGAACTTTATAAACACTCACTGCTCTTAATTGAATAACTTGTGTAGCTTTAATTGTAAGGACTCATCTGTGAAGTGAAGAAGTAAAGAAGATCCAGTGTTATTTTACATTTGATTATTTCATTTAGTTTGATTATTTCATTCAATTGTTATATTTTACAGTTTGTCAATTGATATAATGTTGGACTTAAGTGTAATAAGTTGAGCTGATCTAAATACTTAATTGCTCAATATTGTTATTTGGTTGTTCGAGTACCATATTTATTATTTTGAATAAAATCATCTCAGGTTACACATGTAACCATGGTTCCCTGAGAATAGGGAACGAGACCCTGCATCCACTACAGGGCGCTATGGGAACGCCTTCAGCGTGACCGGTCTCTGAAGCATGAATGAAAACACACAATGCACTTGACATTGGCAGGTGGAAGCCTATGGCGTAAGCAAATGAGCGTCTGCGGGAATAAAAGGTGCCTTTGGAACACGTCATCCTCTTTTTTTCAAAGGGGACGCCGACAGGAATGCCCGAAGCATGGCCAAGAGACACAGCGTCTCATTCCCTATTCTCAGGGAACCATGGTTACACGTGTAACCTGAGACGTTCCTTTCCGAAGGGAACTCTACGCTGCGGCCTCTAGAGGGCACTTTGGGAACGATATGCCAATGCCGCCATGCTGAGGAAAAGAGTGTCCGAAAGCTAGATTCTTGAGTCACAGACTTGAGGAACACCATCCCTGCCCAGCAGAACTAGGGTCAAAACCCCCATCGTAGACTAGGCAAGCTCAAAGCTCCCCATCGTAGACTAGCTCACCAGAGTATGGCTCTCGGAGTGGAGGTCTCAGAAAGTGACTCTCTAGATTGAGAGGAGACTTCTACACTCGACGCTATGAACAGCTAGTGATGCTCAGGAAAGAGCATGCACATAGTACTGCCTAAGCGGAGCTCTGGAGAGTGGAGGCTTAGGCGGAATGACTCTCTAAAACGAGAGAAAATCTAGCAAAACTCGATCCAGGTAGGGGAACTCTCAGAGTGGAGGTCTCAGCATAATGACTCTCTAAATGAGAGGAGACCTGGCTACACTCAATGCCAAAGGCAGTTAGTGAGGCTTAAGAAAGAGCCTGTGCATAGTACTGCCTAAGCGGAGCTCTAGAGAGTGGAGGCTTCAGCAGAATGACTCTATAAAACAAGAGGAAGCCTAGCAACACTCAACCCTAGTTGGGGGGCTCTTAAGAGTGGAGGTCTCAGCATACCAACTCTCTAAAGCGAGAGGAGACCGGACTACACTCAGCGCTAAATACAGCTAGCGAGGCTCACAATAGAGACTATATACTAATGGTGCTGCCTAAGCGGAGCTCTGGAGAGCAGAGGCTTCAGTAGAATGACTCTCTTAGACGAGAGGAAGCCTAACACTCGATCCAGGTAGGGGAACTCTTTAAGAGTGGAGGTCTCAGCATAATGACTCTCTAATTGAGAGGAGACCTGGCTACACTCAACGCCAGAGGCAGCTAATGATGCTCAAAAAGAGCCTACATTCTCCTATTACTGCCAGAGACAGAACTCTGAAGAGTGGAGGCCTCAGCAGGATGACCCTCTAAATGAGAGGAAGCCTAACAACACTCAACCCTTGTTGGGGGGCTCTTTAAGAGTGGAGGTCTCAGCATACCGATTCTCTAAAGCGAGAGGAGACTGGACTACACTCAGCGCTAAAGACAGCTAGCGAGGCTCACAATAGAGACTACATACTAATGGTGCTGCTTAAGCGGAGCTCTGGAGAGCAGAGGCTTCAGTAGAATGACTCTCTTAAACGAGAGGAAGCCTAGCAACACTCAACCCTAGTTGGGGGGCTCTTAAGAGTGGAGGTCTCAGCATACCAACTCTCTAAAGCGAGAGGAGACCTGGCTACACTCAATGCCAGAGGCAGTTAGTGATGCTCAAAAAGAGCAGTTAGTGATGCTCAGCTAGCGAGGCTCACAATAGAGTCTACATGCTAACAGTGCAGTCTAAGCGGAGTTCTGGAGAGCGGAGGCTTCAGCAAAATGACTCTCTTAAACGAGAGGAAGCCTAGCAACACTCAATCCAGGTAGGGGAACCCTTATGAGTGGAAGTCTCAGCATAACGACTCTCCATAGCGAGAGGAGACCTGACTACGCTCAGCGCTAAAGACAGCTAGCGAGGCTTACAATAGAACCTACATACTAATAGTGCAGTCTAAGCGGAGCTCTGGAGAGCGGAGGCTTCAGCAAAATGACTCTCTTAAACAAGAGGAAGCCTAGCAACACTCAATCCAGGTAGAGGAGCTCTTACGAGTGGAAGTCTCAGCATAACGACTCTCCAAAGCGAGAGGAGACCTGACTACACCCAGCGCTAGAGACAGCTAGCGAGGCTTACAATAGAGCCTACATACTAATAGTGCTGTCCAAGCGGAGCTCTGGAGAGCGGAGGCTTCAGCAGAATGACTCTCTTAAATGAGAGGAAGCCTAGCGACACTCAATCCAGGTAGGGGAACTCTTACGAGTGGAAGTCTCAGCTTAACGACTCTCCAAAGCGAGAGGAGACCTGACTACATCCAGCGCTAGAGACAGCTAGTGAGGCTTACAATAGAGCCTACATACTAATAGTGCTGTCCAAGCAGAGCTCTGGAGAGCGGAGGCTTCAGCAGAATGACTCTCTTAAACGAGAGGAAGCCTAGCGCCACTCAATCCAGGTAGGTGAACTCTTACGAGTGGAAGTCTCAGCTTAACGACTCTCCAAAGCGAGAGGAGACCTGACTACACCCAGCGCTAGAGACAGCTAGCGAGGCTTACAATAGAGCCTGCATACTAATAGTGCTGTCCAAGCGGAGCTCTGGAGAGCGGAGGCTTCAGCAGAATGACTCTCTTAAACGAGAGGAAGCCTAGCGACACTCAATCCAGGTAGGGGAACTCTTACGAGTGGAAGTCTCAGCATAATGACTCTCCAAAGCGAGAGGAGACCTGATTACACCCAGCGCTAGAGACAGCTAGCGAGGTTTACAATAGAGCCTACATAATAATAGTGCTGTCCAAGCGGAGCTCTGGAGAGCAGAGGCTTCAGCAGAATGACTCTCTTAAACGAGAGGAAGCCTAGCAACACTCAATCCAGGTAGGGGAACTCTTAAGAGTGGAAGTCTCAGCATAACGACTCTCTAAAGCGAAAGGAGACCTGACTTCAGTCAGCGCTAGCGACAGCTAGCGAGGCTCACAATTGAGCCTACATACTAATAGTGCTGTCTAAGCGGAGCTCTGGAGAGCGGAGGCTTCAGCAGAATGAGTCTCTTAAACGAGAGGAAGCCCCGATACTCAATCCGAGAAGCTCTTAAGAGAGGGGGTCTCAGCATAACGACTCTCTAAAACGAGAGGAGACCTGACTGTACTCAGAATGAACGCACTCCATTCCCTCGAGAACAGAGCGCACGTGCTCTCCGCCCAACGCATAATTCGTGTGTGTCATCTGGTGTCAGAAACGCTGACACGGATCGGCACACCTCCTAAAGCGTTTCATAATACTCACACTTCAGAAACAAAGTCCCCTGAAGACAAAAAAGAGGATGACGTGTTCCACAGGCGCCCTTTTATTCCTGCAGACGCTCATTTGCTTAAGTCATAGGCTCCCACCTGCCAATGTCAAGTGCATTGTGTGTTTTCATTCATGCTTCAGAGACCGGTCGCGCTGAAGGCGTTCCCATAGCGCCCTCTAGAGGATGCAGCGTAGAGTTCCCTTCGGAAGGGAACTATATTTAATAGAGAAATACAACTTTTGCATTATTAATTTAATGCTCATCTACCAGGTAAATTTAATTACTTCCTGCAGGAGAGTTGTAATGTGCATGCAAATAGCCTATGAAGGAAGAAACTAACACACTACCACAACGGTAAAGGTAATAATGTTTGAAATTAGTATGCTTCGTATTTCATTGAAAGCTTTTGGCTAATATTGCATCCAATATGTATTTGCTTGAAGGGGTAGTTCACTCAAAAAGGACAATTCTGCCATAATCTACTTACCCTCAAGTTGTTCTAAACCTGTATAAGGTTTCTTCTGTTGAACACAAGAAGATATTTTGAAGAATGTTGGTAACAGTTGATGGTAGCCATTGAAACACTATAGAAGTCAAACTAATGACAATGGAGATGGATGGGCTTCAGTAGTTCTATTCGGTCCTGTCGCCAGATTCCAATGGTGAGCTTCACTGAATGTGCTGCTTTTGTGGAGATACTTATATTACAGTTTCTTTGACACCACCAGTGTACTGAATCATTCATTTGCGTCTTGATGTCAACAGTACAGGGGACCATACAGACTGAGGATCTATGAGAAGGCTGACTACGGAGGTCACATGATGGATTTCACAGACGACTGCCCCTGTGTGTCTGATCGTTTCCACCATCGACATGTGTACTCCTGTAACGTGATGAATGGCTACTGGATCTTCTATGAATAGCCCAACTACAGAGGGAGGCAGTACTTCCTGAAAGCTGGGGAATACAGGAGATACCAAGACTGGTGTGCTACCTGTGCCATTGTGGGCTCCTTCAGACGAGTCACTGATTATTAGCCATTCTGTTTGCACTTATTTATATGAACTGTTCATTTCCTGTTTATAAGCATAACTGTTTATAAACATTTAGATTTTTCACTTCTTGTGCCAGAACATAAAATATATTTGTAGTAATAAAGTACTCCGATTTGACGGAATTCTCAGCACTAAATCAGTCTCTTATAACATAATTAATTGGCTTGTTTAACCTTCTCTATTTAAGAGCACATTCTCTATCTCACCTGATCTAAAGGCACTGCTTAAATAATACATAAGGGAAGAGCAGAAATAGATAACAGGTCAGTGAGATTAAACAGATGAAGCATGAGCATTATAAAATGAGATAATAATTGAAATTATATATCAAATACTTGGGTTCAAGGTTCTTTATTATTCGTCACATACACAATCATACAAGTATAATCAGTAGTGAAATGCAAGTAGAATTGAAGAAAAATACAGCATTTACATGAGGAAAGGGAGGAGAAAAAAATTATCCCCAGACTATGCTCCTTGGGGAGTACAGTGTGAGAACAGGAAAAACACCTCAGCAACACAAAAGCACATACACGACATAGCCACAGGGGAAGTGAATCCGGCCCAGCAAGCAGCCATCTGATCCCGCAGCCACTGATCCGGCGCTGGTCAGACCCGCTTGACCAGGCCAGCGGATCGAAGCGAACAGAGGCGAATGGTCGGGGGCAATGTCTGTAATGTCTGTAGGATGGGGGAGGAACGCAAGAGTGTCACACTGCATTGCACTCCCGGAGTTTATACCAGCAACAGCCTTGCCAAGGCCACTGTAGGGGAGCCAGAAAAAGATAAGATTGTTTTGTCTTTGGGGCTAGTAAACATTCCAATTTTTGCAGGCTACTCTCTGTCCATTTTGTCCATTTTGGTCTCTATTTTAATCAATTTCCCTTTGTAAAGCCGTGAACTTCTCCTTGGTAGAATCCATATTGCGATTATAGTTCAGTCTCAATGCTGACCGCTCTTCCCACAGCTTCAATCATACGGGCAGCCTTGTGGGGCTTTGGACAGCTGTTCCCGTTTTCTGAATTCTTCGATAACCCAGGGAAAAGCCTAATCCAATCAGCAAAATACCTGTTATCATGGTTCCGAATAGGTAGATATCAATGTCCTCCACGGAAAGAGCTGCAAGACACACGATTCGCCACCTCTCCCACGCGCCATCGTAGGCCGGCTGAACGTTCCGTCAGGGCAGTCAGGTTCCCCGAAACCCAAGTTTCCATAGTGTCAATTGCATTAAGAGACCAGTTAATCCATAATATTTTAGTTTGGAGAGCAGTGCAGAGAGAGTCTCTCACGAGACAAGGGAGCAAAGCAGGGAAGATAAGGGTGAGGACGGGGAGAGAAAGCGACCGCCTCCGTTGAGAGCCAGAAGAGAAGAAGTACTTGCAGCCTTGCTCTAGGTAAAAGAAACACAATGCTGAATATTAGAGGTATAAAAATAATGGATAATGACATTTCATACATCTCAAACCTTTAATGCTAAATACTGTTTTTCAGATGTTTAATAATATTTATTATTTTGATTAATATAATATGACAAAAATATTTTTATTTATTTATTAATAAATTAAATTTTTATTTAATACTTAAGTACTAGGTAACTTGAATTACTCCCTGCAGTAGCAATCCGACTTGTAATGTCCATGTAAGTGGAGGAAATGGAAAACAGTATTTTCCATCGCAACATTTAAATATGTGACAATAAATAACATGTTTAGCACATTTAATGATAAACAGCTCATGTATAATTACAAAAAACTGCAAATGCAAAGACACTAAAATGTTGTCAGTTAAACATTTCTGATGAATTAATTTGTGATTTGGTAGCACACCTGTTATGTCTCTAGTTAAGAGTCACGTGCACTGAATGTTATACGTTCATATGAGACATACTTTGCATGAAGAACATTTATGTCACTTGTGATATTGAAAGAACATTCGCTCTGGATTTGACTGAAGTTTTGCCTATACTGTAAAAGACAATGCACAAACAGCTGCCAGAGATGTATGGAAAAAAACTATTGTTTCAGTTTACTGAACCACTTCAGCAGAAGTCATACTGCTTGATCATCAGCTTTTGGCATTTAAATAACAACAACATGTGGCCCCTGGTTTTTGTATAAAAACCACCACCAAAGGCCATCAAAGTACAGCCGGTACAGTGAGCTAAAGCACGGAGATAAACAACACACTACCACAATGGGCAAGGTAATAATATTTGAAATAAATATGCTTAATTCATTGAAATTGCAAGGTTCATATTGCATCCAGTTTTTATTTGCTTAACTCTTTCAATGACTAAAGATGAACATGATGCAGTTCTGATCCAAAAGGCAATTCATTTATTTAAAAATAGCTGAATTTTTTATTCCGTCAACAGATCATCTTCTACGAGGATAAGAACTTCCAGGGACGCAGCTATGACTGCATGAGCGACTGCTCTGATATCTCCTCTTACCTGAGCCGCGTTGGCTCAGTCAGGGTGGAGAATGGTTGTTTCATGGCCTATGAGCGCAACAGCTACATGGGAAATCAGTTCTTCATGAGGAGGGGCGAGTATCATGACATGCAGCGCATGATGAGCATGGGCATGATGTTCGACACTATCAGATCCTGCCGCATGATTCCTCAAGTACAGCTCTAATTTTTTTACAGTGTTATGTTAATTTAGTAATGCACTCTGTTTATTTATTATATTATTCTATACTATGCATGCATTGCTGAGAAACTGCAAAATAATGAATACATTCTAATGAATCTTTCCTTGTTTTACAGTACAGTGGATCCTACAGAATGAGGATCTACGAGAGGGACAACTTCGGAGGACAGATGTATGAATTGATGGATGACTGTGAAAACATCATGGATCGTTTCCGTATGTCTGACAGCCAGTCCTGCCATGTGATGGACGGCCACTGGCTCTTCTATGAGCAGCCCCACTATAGAGGCAGGATGGCCTACTTCAGACCTGGAGAGTACAGAAATTTCAGAGATATGGGATACAGCAACATGAGATTCATGAGCATGAAGCGTATTACTGATATGTGTTAAACTGCTAGAATGCAGAAGGAAATAAAACGTTATTTTTAGAACTAACTGTGGTGTCTATTGCTTTATTGGCTATTTTGTTTTAAATTGTTAAATTGTTTTAAAGGTATTTTTTTAAATAAATCAATACTTTATTTTTTTCTTCGATTTAATACCTTTATATATATATATATATATATATATATATATAAACAAGTCATTAGGATTTGTTAGACTAAAAACATTCATAATTTTGTTTTGCATAACTGTTTTAATTTTTAGATTTGTCAAAACTTTACAATAACATAACATAGCATAGCATAGCATAGAATAGCATAACATAACATAAAATACTGATAAGTATTAACAAATAAGTAGTAAATATATTGTGATAATAAATAAAAAACAAATTTGACTAACAGTCACTTGAAGAATCACACAAAATTAAACAAACTGCAAATTAGTGGAAAATGACACTTAATTTTAAATTATTTCATTTTTGAATGCTAGATTATAGTCCTGTAGTCGTGTTAAAAAAAACAATTTGACACTTTTTGGTGAATTAAAAGCAAGCAGTAATGTAACTGAAAATAAAACAACATTTCAGAAGCCTACATTTATTTAAACAATATATAAAAAATAATTAATAAATAAGCAGTTAACTCAAGCAAGGTAATTTCAGCTTAAATCATTTTATGTTTTAACAGTAAATTGGCACTATTACTTTTGTCTTTAGTGTGCCATAGCAACACCATAAATGCATTTCATTTAATAGAAAGTTGAATGAAAATGTAATTAAACAATGCAATTAAAAATGAACTGATCATGTTGTATAGGTGTGTGTTTCTGTGCATTGGTTGATTTTTGTGTGCATGCTTGTATTTTTTAAAGACTGTTAAGATTCTATATGGATACATATCTACAGTAGGCCTATAAACTCATTTTCACCCTCAATTTCTGTGTAAAAGTGTGTGTGTGTATGCAGCCCATTTTACTAACATCTTTTCTTCCCGTTCTGTTCTCATCTCTCTTTTTCCTTTCTTAGATTGTCCTCCTGCCATACTGTCTGTAATGCAAATTTGTAAAAGACTGTTAAGATTTTGTTTGGATACATATCTAGGCCTATAGACCTATCTTCACCCACAATAATAATTATTATTAAGCTCAGATGAGCTTTATTTGTCACATACACAATTATACAGAGTATAACCAGCAGTGAAATGTGTTCTCTGCTTTTAACCCATCCAAGTGCACACACACTTGGAGCAGTGGGCAGCTGACACTGCGGCACCCGGGGAGTTCAGTGCCTTGTTCAAGGGTCTCACCCCAGTCGTGGACAATTACTACCAGAACCGAGATTCGAACCCACAACCTCGGGTTACAAGTCCAGCGCTCTATCCATTAGAGCCAAGACTGCCCCATTATCTGTCTAAAATTAGAGCCATGACGTCCCCAATATCTGTCTAAAAGTGTGTGTATACATCCCAGTTTAGCTGAAAATTGTGGCCCATTGTAGCTTTACCAGCCATTTCTACCTAAAATAACTTTTATTCTTTTACAAAAATCGAACTTTCTTTTATAAATTACATTTATTTGAAAGAGTATGTCAAAACATTGTTCATAAATATTTGCTTTGTTGGTAAACTTACATATAATAGCTTTAGTACCCACTACCCTTATGTCAGTTTTTTTATGAAATTTTCTGTCTCAATTACCTTACAATTTCTCTTACAAGCTAGGAGATAACGCCAGGAACACCACTAGAAGTTGGATTTCCGACTGTGTGGATTTATTTTGCTCATCTAACTTACATGCTTTATTGAATAAAGGCATGAATTTCCCTCACAATAAACTTGAAAGCTGTGGGAATTAGTAAAACTATGCGATATAGGCCTACACATAATCCCCCACCGAAACTCAGGACCTAATTAAATATAACTCTATTATGCAGAGAATTGTAAAATAAAACTCCACAACTTTTTCTAAAATTTGCAGTCCTGGAAATTGCTGTTTTCAAATTTCATGGCTTTTCTAGTTAATTCATGACTTTACAGACTCTAAAAGCAACTAATGCACGCTGTTAATCACTTAAACTGGTCCACCAATGTGATTGCGCGAATGCTCCATTACCTCTCCCTCCTGTAATCACATGCCGGATCCGTTACCACGCTTTGTTCCGGGACCTCGCAATTGACAAATTAAGCACTGCATTTAACATATTTAAAACTTTTCATGGCCTTAAGTTTAATACAACTAAATGTAAGAGTTTATATTTGAAACTTCATAGGGCAGTCGTGGCCTAATGGATAGAGCGTTGGACTTGAAACCCGAGGTAACCCAAGGTTGTGGGTTCGAATCCTGGCTCTGGCAGGAAGTCCACGACAGCTCCCCGGGCGCTGCACAGTTGGCTGCCCACTGCTCCAAGTGTGTGCACTTGGATGTGTTGAATGCAGAGAACACATCTCACTCCTCATATATTGTGTATGTGACAAATAAAGCTCATCTGAGCTTAATTTGTGTTGTATAAGGACCTGTGGGAGCTCTGTATTTAAAGGGGTCCTATTATGCTTTTTCACTTTTTGAATTTTAGTCAGTGTGTATGTTTGGGCATAAAACGATCTACAAAGTTACAAATCTCAAAGTCCACTCCAAAGGGATATATTTAGTTTTTTTTTTAAATCCCTTTTCAACAACTACAATGAATGGCTCGTTTGGACTACAAAGTTGTTTTCCTGTATTTGTGACATCACAAATTGTAAATCCCGCCTACTGAAATTCTAATGGTTGGCGGGTGGGGAGAACACTTGGTTGAGCACTGCACATTTTAAAATCGAAACTCGGTGCGAGTGTTTTTATATCACTATATTTCTGATGGAAACCAACTGTTTTCAGAAAATGTTGGATGTCGTTTTAATTTTATCATGCATATAATGTCTGATAAATCAGTGTTTGTGAGCAGAGCTCTGTTATGTGTACAGCCGCGTAGTGAAGCGCGGATGAGCTAAAACGTCACCCGAATCCACAGCTTCAAATAAATTATCCACCTGCCAACCGCCCGCACCTATATTTTTGTCTGATTTAGATAACTGAACAATCCCGCACCCGATCGTCACATTCAGGGTTCATACAGTCATGAAAAACATGGAAAAGTCATGGAATTTTAAAACAGCAATTTCCAAGCTTGCATCGATTTGGAAAAATAAATAAACCTAGAAAGTTTAGGAAAAGTCATGGAAATTTATTTCAAAATTCTCTGTGTAATATAATTATGTTAAATTATGTCCTGAATTTCAGTGCAGTGTTGCGCATATGTCACATTACTCAATCCCACAGCTTTCAACTTTAAAATTGTGGGAAATGACTGCAACACATTTATTCAATATAGTGTATATAGGTTAGATGAGTAAACAAATCGACAGAAACCATCAGATCAAATCAGTCATTTGAAAACAGTGTGAGTGATTCAGCACCGAGTCTTCTCTCTTTGACCTTCTCTTCACATCAGTGCATCTAAGGCTGCTGCACGCTACGTTACAAGACTTTAGCTCACGTTTTGGGGGCAGTTGACAGAATTGTCAATTTCTTAATCAGTCTGTCACATACTGGATGGAGAGACAAACGAGGATGAGTAAAGTAAGCTTCTTTATTAAACCAACTGAAAGCAACCTCTACAAGTAAGTGCAATAAATCAGAATTCAATGAAGCTCAATTAAACTGCAGAGTTAGAAGTCCTTATCTCTCCCTCTAGTAGAGTCAATTGGCGGAAGACATCCACAGCGATCCCACATGTTGGCAAATAGACAGATAAAGAGCTTGTAACTTCGAGACCAGACAATGAGTGTTTGGAATGAGTGCAGTTTCATAGAAAGCTTGATTGGTGGCAACAGGTCAAGAGGATTCCCTGATGGAGGTCAGGTGTGAGTGATTATGATGGAGTGCAAGTGAGTGGCCAGAGGGATGCTGGGAAATGCAGTGCAGTTCAACTGGTGACCGTGACACAGTCATTGTTTCATCGTCACAGAAATGTATTATTTGCATGTCTTTTTAAGCCACTTGGTACTCGCGCTGTCCAGAGGCACCTTTCTTGTGCGCTGCAGTCACATCCAAAATGTGCGCTGCAAGTACCAAATTGAGTTTGCAAGCAAATCTTATTGCGCTTAAGTGGCCAAATTACACACAAAATTAGTCAAAATGGTCGTCCTGGCAAGTATCCTCATAATAAGCACTAGTCGGATTTGTCTGAAGCTAATGTAAACAGTTATGAAAGAAAATGCATGTGTATCAGTATTGGATTCATGAAATAGGTCTTGTGACAGCAGCCTAATAAAACTGTGCCGTCTAACCACAACAATTGTTTGATTTGTTAATCAAACAACAAAAGACAAAGGAAATCCCTCACTTTTCTTGACTAAATAGCCTAATGTTTTGTTGAATAACTTTAATATGTAAATTTACACTTTATTCAATCTCTGTAGCCTATTAAGAAAATATAGTTAATATTTGCATCATTATCTTATCCACCCGTGACCCACCCACAAATAATCAGAATGTATTTTTTTATTACCCGACCCACCCGACCCGAGGATCATCCGAAGCGCCCGTGGATATAACCGCCATCCGCGCATCACTAGTACAGCGTTAGCGGGAAACCTTGAGCTCTCCCGCTCCAACAGCGCCTCCCGCTGGCAGATAATTAATTTGCATATATATGCGGTCACAAATAGTGTAAGTCTGTGGGACAATGGTATAAAATTAAACTGCATAACCATTTCAGTGCAATTCATGTCATAATGTTAGAATTAAAGAACAATAAACATAAAACATATTACCGTTGCACTTATCTGTACTCAATGCATTTATTTTTAAGTTGTTGTTGACATCCTATCTAAAACTTGATTTAGCCAAACACAACAACAACAACAATAACATTACCACTTTAATATGTCTTGCAATATCCATGCGTGCAAAGGTTCTGCACGATCCTCTCGAGTTCAGAAATTGATATGGATTCCAGACCTGGTCCACACTAGGACCGTAATTCATTGTGGTATGTGGGCCAAGCAAAAGCTGATTGTGTGGGCCAGAGCTGGGCCAGAGAAAAATTGCTATGAGATCCTGTATGACCATAGCTGGCCCTATACGCTGGACCAGATGGGTTCCACATGTCATCCACAACAAAACCATAACCAAGCCATTTTATACACACCCCTCCCAGATGAATAGTCACAACAACGACAATATTCTGAACAAATATTTAATCATGTTTAATTAGCAAACAAAGTTGAACGAATCTCACACCTAACATACACCATTATGGCCAGTTCACACTTCTACTTCTACAAAAACTATATATATATAAAAAACATGCTTATTTGTTTTTCTTGGTATGGCAGTGTGAATTGGCTTTTAGGTGCTTTGGAAAACAAAACAAAAAACAGTAAAAAAATAAAAATAAAACTCTTTTTTTTAATGTTTACTCAAATAACATAACATTCTTAAATAAGGTAATTTCTCAATTTTTTGCTATATTCAAGTGTTCATGTCCCTGACTAATATCTGCATGTACCTAAGTCTGAAGAGTACACATAATATCTAGTAGACAGCAATCCTTGTGAGTGAGAAGTCTGGTGTGGAGGCTGGATCTGGATCTGATTTCTGTCCAAGTTATTTGTCTTCACGAGCTGCCTTGAAATACAATTCAAACAAACAAACAATGTAGTGTGAGGCTCTTACATTCACAATGCTCATTTTGATCTTGGTGGTGAAGTGTTCAGAAAATTCTGCCAGACTGAAATTTAGTTTTTGACGAACAGTCTTCAAGAGTGAAAATAAGCAGTGGTGGTCGGTAACGAAGTAGCTTTACTTCGTTACTGTTCTTAAATACATTTTTCAAGTATCTGTACTTTACTTGAGTAGTTTTATTTTAAGTAACTTTTACTTTTACTTCACTACATTCCAAAGCATAAGATCGTACTTTTTAGCTTACTACATTTCATAAAACATATTGTTACTCCTAATAATACATCACGTGCTCCGAGACGCAGAAGCGGTGTCTGATTCATGAACAAACTGATTATTTTCAATGAACCTGTTCTATCGGTTCATAAATCGCAACAAACGATTAATTAATGAATTGGAATGATCCGTTTGCAGCTGTTCTCGAGTCGACAACTCACTGATTCAAATGATCCGTTTAGAGCGAGTCTCCAGTGAACTGAACTCACAAGTAAGAACCGGGAGATCTTGTGAATGTGAGCATGCACGGGCGTGCAACTGATGGTGCGAAAAGTATAGGTGCATCTCAATAAATTATAATGTCGTGGAAAAGTTCATTTATTTCAGTAATTCAACTCAAATTGTGAAACTTGTGTATTAAATAAATTAAAATCACATACACTGAAGTAGTTTAAGACTTTGGTTCTTTTAATTGTGATGATTTTGGCTCACATTTAACAAAAACCCACCAATTCACTATCTCAACAAATTAGAATACTTCATAAGACCAATAAAAAAAAAAAAAACATTGTGAATTGTTGGCCTTCTGGAAAGTATGTTCATATACTGTATATGTATTCAATATTTGGTAGGGGCTCCTTTTGCTTTATTTACTGCCTCAATTCGGCGTGGCGGAGATCAGTTTGTGGCACTGCTAAGGTGGAATGGAAGCCCAGGTTTCTTTGACAGTGGCCTTCAGCTCATCTGCATTTTTTGGTCTCTTGTTTCTCATTTTCCTCTTGACAATACCCCATAGATTATCTATGGGGTTCAGATCTGGTGAGTTTGCTGGCCAGTCAGGCACACCAACACCATGGTCATTCAACCAACTTTTGGTGCTTTTGACAGTGTGGCCAGGTGCCAAATCCTTTTGGAAAATGAAATCAGCATCTTTAAAAAGCTGGTCAGCAGAAGGAAGCATGAAGTGCTTCAACATTTCTTGGTAAACGGGTGCAGTGACGTTGGTTTAAAAAAAATACAATTGACCAACACCAGCAGATAACATTGCACCCCAAATCATCACAGACTGTGGAAACTTATCACTGGACTTCAAGCAACTTGGGCTATGAGCTTCTCCACCCTTCCTCTAGACTCTAGGACCTTGGTTTCCAAATGAAATACAAAATTTGCTCTCATCTAAAAAGAGGACTTTGGACCACTGGGCAACAGTCAAGTTCTTCTTCTCCTTAGCCCAGGTAAGACGTCTCTGATGACTACTGTAGCCAAATTCCCTGACACGTCTGCGTGTGGTGGCTCTTGATGCCGTGACCCCAGCCTCAGTCCATTCCTTGTGAAGTTCACCCAAATTCTTGAATCGATTTTGCTTGACAATCCTCATAAGACTGCGGGTCTCTCGGTTGGTTGTGCATCTTTTTCTTCCACACTTTGCTTAACATGCTTGGATACAGCACTATGTGAACAGCCAGCTTCTTTGGAAATGAATGTTTGTGACATTACCCTCCTTGTGAAGGGTGTCAATGATTGTCTTCTGGACAACTGTCAGATCAGCAGTCTTCCCCATGATTGTGTAGCCTAGTGAACCAAACTGATAGACCATTTTGAAGGCTCAGGAAACCTTTGCAGGTCTTTTGAATTGATTAGCTGATCGGCATGTCACCGTATTCTAATTTGTTGAGATAGTAAATTGGTGGGTTTTTGTTAAATGTGAGCCAAAATCATCACAATTAAAATAACCAAAGACTTAAACTACTTCAGTCTGTGTGCATTGAATTCATTTAATACACGAGTTTCACAATTTGAGTTGAATTACTGAAATAAATGAACTTTTCCACGACATTCTAATTTATTGAGATGCACCTGTATATATATACGTGATTAGATTGAAACTAGATTGAATGAAGTTGTAAGATTTCTAAAGTTTTTAGCAATCTTTCAAATTATTATTTTTTTTGCCACAAAGGGCTGCAATCTCCAACTTAGTCAAGTACACACAGACCATGATTCTTATGATGTTTTGCTAGATTTCACTCAAGTATATATATAAAAAAAAAAGAAACAAAGGTGTTTTAAGAGAGTTGTTCAGAAGTATTTTATTGTCAAGTAACACAAATTTTCTCACATTAATACAATTTTCTTTTTAATAGAAGGAATCATTGATACGCCGTGTGCTCGTGAATCTCATGCCACCCATATCTCTGAAGCTCCTGTACTCTCCAGGCCTGAAGTACCACATCCTGCCTCTATAGTGGGGCTGCTCATACATGAGCCATTGGCCATCCATCACATGGCAGGACTGGCAGTGAAACATACGGTAACGATCCATGATGTTATCGCAGTCATCCATCATCTCGTACATCTGACCCATGAAGTTCTCCTTTTCATAGATCCTCATTCTGAAGGATCCCCTGTGCTGCAAATATGTAAACAGAAATGTAACAATTGTGCTAAATTGTTGTAAGAGCATTTAGCAACCAACTCTGTGGCAAGTCAACACAGTGTATTATTCTTTTACCATAGGGATCATACGGCAAGATCTGATGCAGTCACTCATGCCAAACATAGACATGTAATCAGCATAGTCTCCCCTCTTAAAGAAATACTGATTTCCCATATAATTGGGATGGTCGTACATCATGAAGCAGCCACTTTCCACTCTGCAAGAGTGACAGTGACTCAAGTAGGGAGACATGTCAGCACAGTCACTCATGCACTCATAAGAGCGACCCTGGAAGTTCCTGTCCTCGTAGAAGACAGCCTGACGAGGTTTAACATGAGGTTACTAGCAATATTTGGTATGCACTTCAGTAAATGTTGCAATATACTAGAGTGAGAGAAATGGATGTTTTGTCATTGTTTTGTTATGTCATTACTTACCTTGCACATGCTCATGCCTGCAGAACTCATTGTTTCCAATTTTTCGATACTCTTCCTTTTACACTGCTCTGTCCTATTGCCAGGTCTCACCCTTACTTTTATACGCAGGCGAATTCAATAAAACTGTCTGCTTGCTATTGATATTGAGGACAACCTCCTGACTAAGCAGATCAGTATGGAAGCATTCAGAGTGCATTCATTGTGGTCCATTTTGACATAAACTACAGGTAATTTACGCTCTCCACAATAATATTTTCAGACATTTTGAAATACGCTTTTTTTAAAGTATTTATTTTTATAAAACACAATGATGTTCAAAATGGATCTGGTAAAACAGGACCTGTTGATAACAGGTGCTGCATTATTGATTGTTTAAACCTGTTGTGTGGTTATATTTTTAATAGGTAAATAATGCTTTAAGTGTTAACATAAACTAGTAATACTAGAAAAAATACCATTATTACAATTCTTCTGTTTGGAGATTGTTCTAATACCTCAACATTAAAAAAAAAAATGACACAGCACAGACATTTGCTATATTTGGACACTAAACACATCATGAACACAGCTGTCATTCAAAATCACTGATTTCCCTTTTCCCAATATGTATAATTTTAAGTGAAAAACTGCTAAGGTATATAGTAAGGAGATCACAAGGGGCTACAGAAAATTATCTTTTTTTAAAAGTTTGTTTATTTATTTATTTATTATTATTTGTGTGTGTGTGTGTGTGTGTGTGTGGGATGCCTCATACTGGCTGTAAATTCCTTGAATGCATACCTGGCCAATAAATAAATGTTGTTGTTGTTAGTGATGTTGTTTAATATTTGATATATTCCAAAACCTGTATGCACATGTTTGACATGGTGATATAACATAGATTAATGAAAATACATACTTTTAGGCATACTAACAAACTTCCTTTCTCAGACTCATGTGTCAGGGTGTCACAAATCCTGTGCATGCACTTCCGTTCACTCAACACCAGAGGTCACCTGCTCACCACATGGATTCTTGCACTACACTATTGTTGTACTTCACCTCAGACTATAGTTTCCATCATCCATTCCACTGATGACACACACACAGCCGATTGCACTGATGACACACACACACACACACACACACACACACACACACACACACACACACACACACACACACACACACACACACACACACACACACAGCTGATTGCACTGATTATACACTTTACTTAAGTCATGGACTTCCTCAGTCAAATCGCCGAGTATTGTATAGCGTATATCACTCTCCTAGCGATAGTTACTCTGCCAAGCCCACTTATATGTCATAGCCTTGCCTTGCCTTGCCTTGCCTGTTTTCTCCTGTTTTGTTTCTTGCCCGTGTTTCCTGGATTAACCCTTTGCCTTTCCATTCAGACTCTGTTTGCACCTCGCTTGGACTATTGCTCATGTACCTGGATTATCTCTATGCCTTGCCCTGTTGGATATTGTTCGCCGATCGAAGACCCTCTCTTGCCCTAGGATTACTCTTTGTCTTGTCTGTGTTGTACCTGTTTGCCATTACATGAACCTTGCATGTTTTGTGACCTCGTCCCTCAATAAAAGCCTTGCAAATGGATCTGCATGCCTCTCATCCCGTTGGCTCCATAACAGAATACTCAGCCACACAAGGATCCAGCGGCTTTTCAAGTGGACAATGGCTAGGTATGGATATTGCAAAACTGTAATTAGCCCTCGAACAGGGCACAAGATCTATATTCAAGAGTATTGGAATATTGCTTATTATTCTGATCTACCAGACTGTGTGCTCATGGATTTTTTTGGTGAGGGCATTAACCAGCTGCTCATATCGCGATTAACCCTTGAAGGTCCCCGTTCATCTCTAGGTGATTTTTATTTACTATGCTTTATTGACTGTTGGTTCAGCATTCACTGTGGGAGGAACATGACACCGCACTCAATTGTGTGATCGCAGCCACGCTAGAGCACGCTCACAAAATAGTGGTGACAGCGGAGCCCGTTCACAAATTGGCGGCCACAACAACACCCCGTCATGTTATTGCTGCCAGACATGAGTCAAGTCAATTCACAGTTGATCTACATGAGCCAAGTCAAGCCACAGTTGATCTTTAAAGAGCCAAGTCAAATCACAGCTGATCTTCGTGAATCCAGTCAAGCCACAGTTGACCATCGTGAGTCCAGTCCAGTCATCATTGATCTTCATGAACCCAGTCAAGTCACCGTTGATCTTCACGAGTCAAGTCATGTCACAGTTGATCATCACGAGGCAAGTCACGTCTCCGTTGATCTTCCAGAGTCTCTTCACGTCCCAGCTGTCCAACCAAGAGTCACGTCCCAGCAGTTCATCCAGAGTCACGTCCCAGCAGTTCATCCAGAGTCACGTCCCAGCTTTTCTTCCAGAGTCCCGTCACGTCTCAGCTGATCTGCCAGAGTCTCGTCACGTCTCAGCTGATCTGCCAAAGTCTTGTCACGTCTCAGCTGATCTGCTAGAGTCTCGTCACGTCTCAGCTGATCTGTCAGAGTCTCGTCACGTCTCAGGTGATCTGTCAGAGACTCGTCACGTCTCAGCTGATCTGCCAGAGTCTCGTCATGTCTCAGCTGATCTGCCAGTGTCTCATCTCATCCGATCTGCCAGAACCGCTTCACGTCATGTCTACAACCCCAGAGCCACGTCCTGTTGCGGTTGTTGTACTGACCCCATCCACTGTCCTATCAAGGGAAACTGTCATCAAGCGTCAGAGGTTGGCATCCAGTGTGGAGGACCCACCGCTGGTGTCAGCACACACTGCTGGTATCCCTAAACCAGCTAAATCTAACCCTTCTGTCCCTGAACTAATTCTGCAGCGCCTCCCATGATGTGGATCGCTTTATGTTGCGTTTGGGCTGCATACACCACCATAAAAGTGCTCAAAAAGGCAGCCGCCACTGTGATGTCTCCAGAGGTGGCGGCTGTCGCTGCAGGTGGTGGTGTCCAACAATGTACTCGCTTCCTGTCCTGTCACGTCTATGGAGGCTGTCTGTGAATCCTCGTCCTGGCCTGTCATGGCTATGGAGGCCATCTATGAACTCTCTGCCTGTCCTGTCGCAGCCAGAAGGGCTGTCCCTGAACTCTCGTCCTGTTCTGTCATGGCTAAGGAGGCCCTCTGTGGACTCTCGCCCTGTCCTGTCACAGCTAAGAAGGTCGTCTGTGAGCTCTCGCCCTGTCCTGTCATGGCCAAGGAGGCCGTCTCTGAATGCTCGCCCTGTCCTGTCACGGCCAAGGAGGCCGTCTGTGAAATCTCGCCCTGTCCTGTCACGGCCAAGGAGGCCGTCTGTGAACTCTCGCCCTGTCCTGTCATGGCTAAGAGGGCTGTCTGAGAACCCTCGCCCTGTCCTGTTATGGTTATGGAGGCTGATGGTGAACTGTCTGCTCCGGCCTGGTGGTCTTCTGCTTTGTCTGCTCTGGCCTGGTGGTCTTCTGCTCCACCCTGGTGTGCTCCAGTCCCGTCTGCTCTGTTCTTGTGGGCTCTAGTTCTGTCTGCTCAAGTCTGGTTGTCTTCTGTCCCGTTCTGGTGGTCTTCTGCTCCACCCTGGTGGGCTCCAGTCCCGTTTGCTTCGCCCTGGTGGGCTGCAGTCTGTCTGCTCCATCCTGGTGGGCTTCAGTTCCGTCGGTTCCGCCCTGGCTTCCTGCTCTGCTGGTTCTGCCCTGGTGCCTTGCTCCTGGCTCTGCTTTGGTCCCCGGCCACTCCACTTCCGCATGGACTGGCTCTCCGTCCCTCCCCCCTCCGCTCCACCGCCCTCCTGGATTGTATAGGAGCGTCTGGAAGCCTACAAATGGTGCAACATTAACAACATTTTTTAAATAATTTTTTTCATCAGGCAGACGATTTCATTTGTTTGTGTGTGTGTGTGTGTTTGCCTGATCAGGAAGTTGCAGTGACAGAAACGGTGATATTCCAGATAGTTTGAAAGGAGTAAACTCTGTGTTAATGCTATTGAGTAGGCTAATATGGCAAAATAATATATTTTGTTTTATAAATAATGTACATAAACCAGCTTATGTTACCCCTTACAGCTGCGACGAGGTTTTGTTTCGTTCTCCATGCGGGGACAACTCACAAAAGACTATTTTAGCCAAGCAGCTTAGAGAGAGCCGCTTAAGAAACATGCCGCGGCGAGGCCGGTATAAACACAAGCACTAACTAGAGCAGCTGCGACCAGGTCCGGTGCCCGTGGAGCCGTATGTGTGCACTGTGCAATGATGCGCAGATCAGCTAACTTTCAAGACAAAAAGCTAATTTTTCTTTGTTTCTCGTAACGTCATGGCTTTCCACACCAGCGATGACATGACTGTGGTGCCAAATATGTCCCTACGCATCATATAGCCTACGTCACATCATCAAATTTCGATCGATAGGTGAGATCAGCCAAATGTATGAGTACCGATCGAGTCTTAAAATATGATTATCGGCTGATGCCGATCGATCGGTGCATATCAATAGTTGCATTTACATGGACCATAATAATCCGATCGTAATAGGACTAAAGCACAATCGGAATAAAAAAGTCACATGTAAACACGTCTTGAACACAATTGAATTGGCCAGATCTGATAAAAATTTCGATCGGAATGTAAGGGGTTGTTAATTCCTTTTGTTATCCAAATGAAAGGACATGTAAACACTTGATCGGATTGAAAACCGAAACTGGAAAGTACTGCGCATGTGCAGTGACGTAAAAATAGCTTAATGACATATGACGTGCGGAACGAGCTTGTTCTTCCTGATGAATAAAGGTGTCATAAATGTGTCCAGTCATTCTAAAACGATAGTTTCATTCAGCGTATGTGAAGTGGAGCAGGACAACGTCCCACCAGTCCTTGTTTAAGACTCTCATCCACAGACGACTGGTTTGGGGCACGGGGCGGGGCCCTTTTTCTGCTTTCTAAAGTAAGCAGCACTGCACAATAGTTAACGATGTGCTGGTCGCCGACTAATTAGGAACCGACGTAGATAAATATCAAGTGTGCTTTTTAAAATGATACGAGACAACAGTGGAAAGGAATCTCTGGGAATATTCATGTAGTGTGTGCTTGTGGCATATAAATGCTCGCATTAACCCAATAACTTCATTTAGCGTTCATGTAAACACTACGTTCAGATTCGTCAATCAGAATGAATTAATTCCGATGGAAGCAAAAATTTCCATGTAAACGTAGCTACTAGCTAATGATTCTTATTTTTAAAATGTAGACTAAACTTTTTTTTATAAAAAGGTGGTACTAAAATAAAGTATAGTTCAACAAGTTTCAAAATTTAAAGTGCACTCAGTAGTTTATTTTTTTAACAAAACCAAAAGGCTTTTTTGTTAATGGACATGATGGGGGTTTCCTTGTTAGACTTCACATAACTAAGAGATCATCTAAAAGATTTATGGAAAGAGCTCATTGCAAATGCAAGAAAATCGTTGAGATTGTAGCAAATAAGCATACTATTGATAATTTCGTGTGAGGTATGAAACGAAGGGAAACATTTGAAGAAAAAGAAGACAAACTTCCAGTGTATTGGAAACAGTTAATAAACTTCATGCATCAGCAGAAAAGTCAAAGGGATGAACTGGGTTGAAGTATTTGCGGTATTTTTCAGCATTTATCCAGTTTTTTTAAATTGCATCAGAATAACCCCCATTAGACTTCAGCACTGTATGAGTTTATGCAAGTTTATACTACTGGTATTTTCTGTATTAATTCAGGTTTTGGGACTGTAACATATTGATTAGATTTTTTAATTAAGAAATTTAAATTAAATTAGAAGTGTTTTAAATTAAAGTTTATATTAATTTCTGAAAACCACAAAATAAAATTGTGATTTGGTTGATATCACTATGAAGGAGCAAACTAAACAAAAAAAAATATTGGATTATTTGATGAACAGATTTGATAATGTTTCAGAAATATAGCCACAAGACAAATATTTTTACTTTAAGATTAAGGTCACTGTCTTGAATTTGTTTTTAGTAATGTTGGTAGGGGTGACGTTTTGTGCAAATGTTTCAAACTTTTGTATCAGTCAAACTTAATAATTAAGAATGGATGGACCAACAGATAAAAATATTGTCTCTGACATTTCTATTTTCTGCCATGTTTGGCCTGTAGGTGTCAGTATAGTCAAACATAACTTACTGATTGCACCTTTTAATCAGTTTATGTGATACAGTGAACAAATACTAATGTCTATGTCATTAACAGTCCACTAGGGAAATTCCCCAAGGACTGAACTTTAATTTTGGAGAAAACATTGGTATGCTGCATGGGCTTTTTTCCCAATAGGCAGAGTCACCTGGCATACCCTGACCTCTCCAACATCAAGCACTCAGATCAGTGTCACAGCCTTGCTATGGCTCACTTGACATTTCTTTCTAATTTGCATAGATGAGAAAAAAAAAGTTTTGTTCTCTGCAGAGTCTTTAAATTGTACCACAACAAGTTTTATTCCCCTGCACTTCTTAATCGAAATGCCTGCTTTGACCGAAAGGAGTTTTTCCCTTAAGGGTTTTAGAGTGGGCTGTGATACTGGCTTTGAACCAGCTTAGAAATCAGAGCATTATCTCATCTGCTGCATTTCTGTCCTATAATTTGTGCTACATTTACATTTCTGTGTTTGGCAGGTGATTGACCGATAACACAAAGTTGCTACAGTTAGGTCCATATATATTTTGACACTGATACAATTTTCATAATTTTAGCTCTGAATTCCACTATAATATAATTAAAATGAAACAATCAAGATGAAATTGAAGTCCATACTTTAAATTTTAATTAAAGGGGTTGAACAAAAATATAACAAAACGTTTGGGAATTACAACTATTTTTACAGACAGTCCCACAATTTCCAAGGGGCTCAAATCTAATTGGGCAAATAAATATAATGGCATTTTTGATATTTTGTTGAGAATCCTTTGCAAGCAATTACTGGCTTAAGTCTGGAACTAATGGACATCACCAAAGGCTGGGTGTCCTCTATTGTGATGCTTTTCCAGACCTTTACTGCTGCTGACTTCAGTTTTTGTTTGTTTGTGGGTCTTTCTGCCTTTTGTTTTGTCTTCAACAAGTGAAATGCATGCTCATTCGGGTTGAAATTAGGAGATTGACTTGTCCATTGCAGAACATTCCACTTTTTTACCTTCAAAAACTCCTGGGTTGCTTTTGCCGTGCGTTTTTGGTCCCTGGTAATTAGTTTATTTTAGAACGATTTAACTCAGTTAATATTTGTGAGAAGTAACTAGTAATATAGCTAATTAATTTTTTTAAAGTAACGTGCCCAACTCTGCATACTATACAATGATTTATTGTATGCCTTTGATTAATAATGAATATGAAGAGCTTTAAAAAATATATTGCATATTAAATCGCAATCGCAATATTGGTAAAAAAAATTGCAATTAGATTATTTTCTAAAATCGATCAGCCCTATTCTGTAGGATCCCTTGTGCTGTAGTGGAAGAAAAGTCAGTTATATTTAAGTTATACAGGCCATGTCAACATCAATTGTGCACATCTAAAACTGTGTAGCTGTCTCTTGTAAATCAGAGTTTTGGTAGAATATTTTTTTTTTTTAGGAAAAAATATATTAAAATGAAATGAAAAAAGCTATGTATTGATTTTTTCACTATAATTTCCTTTAAAATAATATATTTTTTTATGTGCACACATAAAAATGCTCATAAAACTCATTCCAAACAGAAACATATAATCAGCATAGTCTCCCCTCCTAAAGAAATACAGATTTCCCATGTAGTTGGGATGAGCGTACATCATCCAGCATCCACTCTCCACGAGTGACAGTGGCTCATATAGGAGGAAAAGTCAGCACAGTCACTCATGCACTCATAAGAGCGACCATGGAAGTTCCTGTCCTCATAAAAGATGGCCTGCAAATGAATAAAATAAATCTGTTAATTTATTGATCATATATTCTGATATATTATTCATAGAATATTTGATAGAATATTTGGAATTCTGCAACATTAGAATTTATGCCTTCAAGTGTCACAGATCGGCCAGGCTCTACCACCAATCCATCACAACGATCTCAGTCACCTGAGTATTAATTCAAGGCACCTGCATAACATTGGCACCAAATCACCCCAGCACTACTTAAGCACACACCCAAATCCAGTCAGTTGTCTGATCTTGTCTATATGAAGTGGATGCTCATTACTCTTCGCTACTACTGACCTGATACTAAACTATTTGTTTACTTGCCTCCTGTTCTACTCCATCGTTGATTCCCTGGATCTCCATCGTCTGCTCCTCTCCGTTGATCATCCAACCTCTCCTCCACCATCATCCTGGGGTGTGAGCTGCTCCTAGTCATCCACGAGTTCCTGGCAAGACAAAACCATCTCCGCATTTCCTTTCTCCATTGCATCAAGTATCAAAGTTTCTACTCCCCTCCATCGGTTGCTTACCCACTGCTGAAATCAATCAACATTGCATTGTATGATAATCCTGTGTCCAGTCTGCTTCCATAACGGAAGATCGGACCTGAACGACAGAATGATTCAGTATGAGCCAATCGGATCCTTTCCAGGAACTCGTGGATAACCTCCGACAAGTTCTCATTCCTGCACCTCCACCAACACTACCGACCACTTCCACATCCACCATCGCCACTTCTCTGCCTATGATTGCCAGTGCCATGGCCTGACAAGCGCCCTTCTCTGGTGTGGTGGAGGAGTGCAATGGCTTTCTTCTATAATGTTCGCTTGCCATTGAAATGCAATCCTATCTCTACCCCACAGAAATATTAAAAGATCGTTTTCTTGATCTCCCTTCTATCTGGCAAGGCAATGCAATGGGCAGAGACGATCTGGGCTCAAGCAGGTAATGTCACCCAGTCATTTGCTAACTTTATCGCTCATTTCAGAGGGGTCTTCGGATGCCCATCGGGTGACTCTTCCGTCAGTGACCAGCTATACCTTTTCCAACAGTAGTACCTACCCATCAAGGAGTATGCCCTAAGGTTCAGAACCCTTGCCGCGGCCAGTGGCTGGAATGAGCGATCTTTAGTCACCAGCTATCGCCATGGGTTAGAACCCCGATTACACCTGCAATTGGCCGGTTATGATGACACCTGTGGATTGGAAAATTTGATTAAACTCTTTCCGTTGTTCCACACACATGCAGTCCTGCTTTGAAGAACAAACCTCATTGAACCATTGCACTTCTCCACAACGTTACCCAGAAGCCAACAATCCTGCAGAACCAGAACCAGTCCCAGAACCCATGTTAACCGACAACATGAGACTATCATCCGCTGAGCGGCAGAGGTGTCTAGAGGATTATGCCTTTATTGTGGAACGGGTGGGCATGTGATCTCAACATGCCCCATTCATCCTCCTCGGCTCTTGGTAAGTGCTATTCATTCAAAAAAGTACTGTAACTTTTCAATTACTTTATTAAAGTAATGTAACTGATTACATTTGATTACTTTTCAAAATGTCTAATGTTTTCAACTGTTAAGACCATTGCACACGGAGTTCGAAATTTTTGTACGTTAAAAAGCTAAATACGACCTCACATTGTGTCAATCACATTTACACACTGCCTCCGAAACTTTCGTCTGTCATAAAATAAATTCGGATCAGGTTCGATTTTATGAATTTTTTGCATCCGTAGCATGCATTTTGATAGTTAAGGATGACGAAATTTACTCAGTGTGCAATGACCTTTATTCATTTTCAAACAGGTTTACCAGGCTGGGTTAACCTTACAGTAGTGCTCAACACTGATTTACTGTCAGACTCCTTACAGTAGTGCTCAACACTGATTTACTGTCAGACTCCTTACAGTAGTGCTCAACACTGATTTACTGTCAGACTCCTTACAGTAGTGCTCAACACTGATTTACTGTCAGAATCCTTACAGTAGTGCTCAACACTGATTTACTGTCAGACTCCTTACAGTAGTGCTCAACACTGATTTACTGTCAGACTCCTTACAGTAGTGCTCAACACTGATTTACTGTCAGACTCCTTACAGTAGTGCTCAACACTGATTTACTGTCAGACTTTCGAAGTCTTTCATCACGTGAATTAAGATTTTAATTTTGTAACACAATCACCCTACAATTATATCAATTCACTCCTCCTCCCCAAAAAAAAAAAAAAAAACTAAACAGTCTCATTTATCAAGTCATTTAGATTTTGGAGTGAATAGCCAGCGATCTCTTCCACCGTCAACACCATGACTGAGGTGAGACTCTTGAGCAAGGCACCAAACCCCCAAATCCCGGCGTGGGAACTGACTGATGTGCAGCCTGCTTTGATAATGGCTTGTGAAATGATTAAGTTATTCATTTTCATTTGGAACAACAAACTCTTCTTCCGAAGTGCCATTCATGAGGCCAGAAACGCCGTTTGGAATTAGCTCCGTTTGAAAAGAGCACCATTTCAGCGAAGCTGGTTGTTAGTCACATTTAATGTCATCTTTTACTGTAACTTCACGAGACATTTGCAAAAGTTTGCACATGCAAAAGCCCATTCAACACGCCCATGTTAACGTCAAAAGCGTATTACTGTGGTTTACATTACACATTTCAAAGATTTCGGTTAGTCGTATCAAAATTAAGCATCAACATACAGAGAAAGACTTTGCAAGCTCTTCATATCTTTTAACGCCACGGAAACACAAAAATGTCATACAACACGTCAAATTAAACCTGAAATTCATTATAGTAACACCGCTTTTGACAATAAATGTTTTATGGATTAAACGATGTAAAAGAACATGTTCCCTAAACAGTTCATTTCCCTCAGACATATATTTCACACAACGCTTATTCAATGTTTTTATATATGTTTTTGTTTGAGAATAAATGTATTCATTTTTAAATAAAACGTTTACACCTTTTTAATATATACATTTTGAAGTATAAGTACAAATATTTATTCAGTGCCATTTACCTGACCCACTGTTTTCCATTGTGAATTGATGGATTACATGGTTAAACAACTAACTGTCAACTTGGTAACTTTCTCATTGAATCATAGGATGGACACACATGGCACAGGAAAATAAATTGTTGGCATACATTACATACATGATTAAAACATTTTCCTGATATATGAGAAATTAAATTACAGAGTTAATATTGAATGCTGGTGGTGTCAGTTTAAACCGTTTGCCAACTCTCTGTACAGGCTGAAGCCCCACTGTACATTGATTTTTCTTGATAGAAAGAATTACTAATATTATGTCTGCTCTTTCAGTTAATGTGTGTTGTTTTGCAGTTTAAAACTGTTTTACACTTTTGAAGATCATTTTCAAGCATATTTCATTAAATAACTCTTAATTCAAAATATTTAACCCTTTCTTATTTACTTCATTTACAGCTGTAAATGAAAAAAATATCCACCATTCTAGTCTGACGAGTCTACTTTTGTTTAATTGTAATTCATTAGTTTTTGTGATTGTTGTGACATACAAATATTAGTAATGATATCGCAGGCACAAGGTTTAGTGGTAGAGAAATAATTTTATTGGAGCACTAGTACCAGGAGTCCATGATACGCCTCATGCTCATGAATCTCATGCCACCCATATTGCTGAAGCTCCTGTACTCTCCAGGGCCAAAGTACCACATCCTGCCTCTGTAGTTGGGCTGCTCATAGAAGAGCCAGTGGCCATCCATCACATGACAGGACTGGCAGTGAGACATGCGGTAACGGTCCATGGTGCTGTCACAGTCATCCATCATCTCGTACATCTGGCCCATGAAGTTCTCCTTCTCGAAGATCTTCATTCTGTAGGATCCCCTGTGCTGTAGTAGAAGATTAGTCAGTTATGTGTAAAGTAATTGGGAAGAATAACTATCACATAATATATCTTCAGCAACAATACAGGTCTGTCTCTAGGACAGATCGTCATTCTAAACAGATCTAAGTTTCTTTTCAAGCTGAAGGATTTCAAAGTAAATGGTTAAAATAAATGTAGTACTGTTGTCTACCCTCAATTCAGGTCAGCAGGTTCATGGAGCTTACCATAGGGATCATACGGCAGGACCTGATGCAGTTGCTCATTCCAAACATAGACATGTAATCAGCATAGTCTCCCCTCCTAAAGAAATACTGATTTCCCATATAATGAGGTTGATCATACATCATCCAGCATCCACTGTGCACTCGGCAAGAGTGACAACGGCTCATATAGGAGGAGAAATCAGCACAGTCTCCAGTACAGTCATGGGAGCGACCCTGGAAATTCTTTTCCTCATAAAAGGTGACCTGAAAATTCAAAAGTTTATCTCTTAGTTGTAGTAAATACCACATTATGGCAAGTTAAGTAAAACTGTATGAAATAGGGGCTGGAATGTAGCTTACCCTCATGGTTGCGGTGATTGGTCCTCAGTAGTTCCACAAATGAGAAGCTGAAGCTGATTCTGCTTGTTGACTGGCTGCGGTCACCCCTACCTTTATACTAGTCCAAGACTAAAGACTACACAGCCTCTATTGTTAGTAAATACCTGACTGTGCAAGTTAGAACAGAGGCCATTACAGCTGTTGTATAGTATGTAGATTTTTGTCCTCACACTTTCAGGAATCTAGAAATTCTTAAGTTTCTATTTGCTAAAATGAAGAACATTGAAAGTGGAATGCTAAAGAAAGACTTAACCAAAGAGTGTCCATTTTATGTCATGTTTCAGATTTTTATTTATTTATTTTTTTATGTAATGGTACGCTTTTCAGAATGATGCTTACATCTATCTTCCGATTTACCACTTTCATTTGAAGTAGTACTACACAAGACTTGGACCATGATTGATCCATTTTTAGTCGAACTGTGATTTCATTAGAGAACTTTTTAATTTAATTTGAGACCCATTTTATTATGTCTCTTTGGTTTTGTACTTGTACTACTTCTATACATTTGAAGTTCTTGTTATATAATCTTTGTGTATGTTGCAGATATACATCCTAATAATTTGTAGATGGCTTTTTTTTTCTTAGCTCTTGTTTGTAGCACTCGTTTATCTGTGATTAACGCTGTTGGGTGTACCTGCATCATTTAGTTAATGGTTTTACTAGGGCTGCACAATTAATAATATTTTAATTATCACAATCTCTGCATCTCTTGATTTATTTTTTATTTTTTTAAAGCATAACCCTCTGTAATATTTGCCCTCTGGTTATTTATCTTGAAATAAGATTTTATCATAAATTGATAAGTCTTTTGCCTAGCGGTGTACTTAATCTTTCCAAAACTGGAAACCATGCGAACACGCTATCTCTGTTTTACACCATGAAAACACCTGCAAACATGTAAGTTGGAGTTTAGCAATCTTTATTGAGATACATTCTGCTCAAATTAGAGTGTAATACAGCAAGTCTGTTTTCTTTCACACTTATGTTTGCTGTAAATCTGCAAGCAAACCATGACACTCTCTTGATTTGTGCTTTTGTGAAATAAAAAAAATATATAAATTAAACAAAAAGACAGTAATCATGATTACTGAATTTCAAATTCAAAGCACGTTACGTCCAGCATTTGGGCACATACTACTATACTTGCCTTGAACCTTACCATGCCTCTTTAGCATAGTGAAAGGTTCTCCGGATTTGCAACTAAAATTTGTTTAGTGTGAATACATCTTAAATCCATTATGAACCTTACTGATGCAAATTATATTTAAATCGTTTTGAATGGTTGACCATCTATCATAAACTGTTTCTATTTATTTTCTTAAATATAATGAAGCTTCTCAAATAAACGAATGATCAAGAAACTTGTGGATAGTTTAAGTGTTGAATTTAAATCACCATTTATTAAACAGCTGAATCATGGGAGGGACAAACATGGCAAAAGAAAAATAATATAATTATTGGCATATAGTACATGATTACGGATATACAGTACGTTAATAATTTTCTCTGATATAGATAATAAATTACTTTACAGAGTTAACATTGAAATGCTGGCGGTGTCAGGCTACACAGTTTCTCAACTCTCTGTAGAGGCCAGAGCACTGTCCATATATTTTACATAGAAATAATGACTAATCTTAAGAGGGGTATATCCCTTATGGGGATATGTTTTTAGAAAGAATCCCTAATCTTATTTGTGGTGTTTATGGGAATGTGTGTGTGTGTGTATATATATATATATATAATTCCTTTTTAAATAGTTGAAGTTTTTTTTCATGATTCTGCCTTGAGCCCTACAAATCCAATAGCTGGCCCTGTTCCAAAGACATTGCTCTTTTCAGGTTTCTAATAGCATGTTTCTTTAAATAACTTATAATTCAGAGTATTTTACCCTTCCTCATTTAAACCTGCCTGTAAATAAGAACAATAATTCACTGTTCTACACAGTGCTGGGTTAAAAACAACCATTTCGTAGTTATTTGGCAACCCAACGCTGGATAAATATGGGGTCGAACACATGCTAGGTTATTTTGACCCAGTTTGTTATGGGTTTTATACATTAACCCATTTGTCAGTCAACTAATTGAAGGTTTTTCAATTTAAATAATACAAATGCACTCTAAAATATAAATTATATAGGACAAGAACAGTATACAGTGTTAAATATTTTTTATTCAATGTCAAATCAATCTTTTACAAACATATAATACTCATAAAAATGTTTTAGAATGTGAAAGGAGCAGCAAGAGCCAATGGGTATATGTGGGAAGAAAACTGACATTAGTAGGCTTTTCCAGTTCATTAAATGACTCACTCGTGATTTATATGATATTCGTGTTTGAAAAGTTACACCAGTTAAACCTCAAGCCAACTTGCCTGTCAGACATTTAAGTTCAACCCGTCAAATGCATATAGCAACCACTAGGTCGCAAGCACACTGGATCAATATCACCCATATAGTAGTCAGTGGAACACATGGCCACTTTGTTACTTAAAACAGCGAAGTCACATCATGTTTCAGCCCTGGTCATGCATTTGTTTGGCAGGAGGTGAAACTTTGACTATTTGATCGTTGACTTTGAGTGTAGAGCCAGTGAATGTTGACTTTGTTAGAGGGTTAGCATTCCAAGCAGAGGTTAGCTGCGATGTACAAAAAAATGTGAGACTACATACGTGTACCTATTTATACAATAATAATTTGACCGGAATATAATTTAATGTAAACCTTTAGTTCAGGAAGTTTTCGGTCAGTCAAGCTTTCTCTCAGGACAGAACACAAAATGACAGTTGACAAACAGTTTTAGGCACAGTTTACCCAACATTGGGTTACACTTACTCAGTGCTGGGTAGGCGTGTAAGAGGTTTCTTCATTTGTATTAACAGTGAAAATGACCCAGCAGCTGAGTTATAGGAAAACTAACCTGGGTAAAAATATTAAAATGAACCCAATAAAATTACCCAACAGGCTGAATCCAGCATTTGTAGTCTCCCAAGTCTAATATTCAATTATTATGATTGATTAGACGTGCAAATATTAGTGTCAGTAATGATTTTGCAGGCACAATGTGTTGTAGAGAAATTATTTTATTGAATAATTATTTTATTAACAATTTAGGATATGCTAGAAAACTAGTACCAGGAGTCCATGATACGCCTCATGCTCATGAATCTCATGCCACCCATATTGCTGAAGCTCCTGTACTCTCCAGGCCTGAAGTACGACATTCTGCCTCTGTAGTTGGGCTGCTCATAGAAGAGCCAGTTGCCATCCATCACATGACAGGACTGGCAGTGAGACATGCGGTAACGGTCCATGGTGTTGTCACAGTCATCCATCATCTCGTACATCTGACCCATGAAGTTCTCCCTCTCGTAGATCCTCATTCTGTAGGATCCCCTGTGCTGTAGTGGGATACAAGTGCATTATTTTTAAGTTTATCAAGCAGAACCTAAAATGTAATAATAAATATAGAACAATGAAATAAGTTTCACTTTTGTAATTTCTATTGCAAAATAAAAATAAAATGTTAATTGAGCTCACCATAGGGATCATACGGCAGGACCTGATGCAGTTGTTCATTCCAAACATAGACATATAATCAGCATAGTCTCCCCTCCTAAAGAAATACTGATTTCCCATGTAGTTGGGATTATCATGCATCATCCAGCATCCACTCTCCACTCTGCAAGAGTGGCAACGGCTCATGTAGGATGAGAAGTCACCACAGTCGCCCATACACTCATAAGAGCGACCCTGGAAGTTCCTGTCCTCATAGAAGATGACCTGAAAGATTGGTTAATATTTTAGTGATTGAAATTGAAATATCATATAATTTAGACTGTGTTGAAATGCTGGAATGAAGTTTACCTTGCCCATCATAGTTGCGCTGGCTGATTCTCAGTAGTTCCAAAAAGAAGAAGCTGAAGCTGATTCTGCTTGTTGACTGACTGCTGTCACCTGTGCTTTTATACTAGACAAAGACTAAAGACTACAGGGATTCTATTGTTAGTCAATTCCTGACAGTGCAAAATGTAAAAGAACTTATTCTAGCTAAAGCCTAGCATCTAGATGTTCACATTCATTTTTTTTCACGAGTCTTAAGTTTAGTTTGAAAGAATCTGGTACAGTTGAAACATGAAAGAGTTTAGTTCTAGATTACCTCATGGCCTTGTAAATTGTATTGTTTTTGTTTGTTGGTTTCTATTATAGAAACGATTATTTCTGGGTTTTTTTTACTATCTGACGTATAGTAGCTTGTTTTGTCTCTTTTGTTGTATCCAGTTGTAGACTTAAGTTTTAAGACCAATTTTATGATTCATTCAAATGTAATTTTTGCCACAATTTTATTTTTTATAAATCGAGGAATCATGATTTTGAATAGAAAAATTACCAAACGTTAGAATTAGACACTTTGACATAGGGGTGGGCAATATGGCAAAAATATATCACAATTAATTCTTTAGAAATGACACGATTCACAATTTTATCATGATTCTTTGTCATGTTGGTTTTACTATTTTGCAAGTTGTCTGAGCATTAAAGCCAAACAAATTTCCCAATTATAAAGACAAAGCCTTTCAAGGTAAAAAAATATAAAAACAAGAATGGTGTATATTTAGGCCAAAGAGGGCGAAGATTTTGTCGAAGTTTTGTCATTTTATCTTTGTTATTAAAAAATAAGAACAAAGATTATGGGTTGCACGACTACTGATTTCTGCTAGTCGATTTCTTATAAAAAATACTAAAGTTACTCGACTACTCGTGGTTCAGGCTGCTGTAAATAAAAAGACATGAAATAGTTCTTATCAATAAACGTTTATTAATTCATAGCCTACTGCAACAATTGCATAACATACTTTAATTGTCAAAACTTTATAATTATGACATTACATATTTACATTTTCATGTAACAGCCAGTATTTGTATCTGTATTTGTATCTGTAACAATCACACAATTATTAATATCAGTATTCAGATAAAACCAGATGGAAATTTGTACAGTTACTTGAAAAGACTGCTATGACTATCTTTTTTCCCCATAGTTATCACTGATCAAATATGCTGTGTTAAAGTAAAATAATTATACATTTCTAAAAATAAATGTATCATATAAGCAGGGAGATGTCATGACAAACGTTTAGTGATCATTTGAACACGACTGAATTAATAGAGAATGTGAAGCTACGCCGCATTGTAAGCAAGCAAAAAAAGGATCACCTTCTAATACAAATGCTGAAATTAATAAAGATGCCTGCTTATCTTTTGTTTTGTTTGTACCGTTAAGTTAAATATTCACATTCTTCATTAGATCGTTTTCAGGGAATATAAACAATTTTATCACTTCACGTTATAAGTAGATTTTTTTTCTCTCTTAAGCTTTGTAGAATTTAGTTTTATTTGATCTGATTACCATGAAAACAGTGTCACTCGCTGCTGCACAAGCGTGCTGCTGCTTCAGCCGTCATATGGTAGATTATCCGAATAAAGTGTTTGTTCAACAAGCTGACAGAAGTCGATCCATTTATTTGTTGGAAAGGTTTTAATGAAGTATAATTGTTGTCATTAGTCAATCTCACCGTAGCGTGACTGAAGACAGGACCGTAAAGTGAAAGTAAGGTGGCATGTTACCCCGCATTTTCTTGTTGTTCTGAAAGTTTTTCTTTTGAGTTATTATGGTCGAAACAGAGCCCAGCCTACCATCACCCAGCTTCGCGGAGCAACAGTTTGAACCCACTGCTGATGGAGAGTCAGAGCCTGCCGTGACCGATGAGCCATTGCCTTGGCTCGTATTATTGTTGCTTTTGTTAAAATGGACATGAGACTGTCACAAGATATATAATCAGTGTTTTTTACCCCCCAGTAGTCCATTTTATTCAAACAATTATGAATTAGTTTTTGCATTTAGATACAGAAGAACTTTGCCTGTTGAATATTAAAAACAAATGAACAAACAAAAAATCTGGATCTCCATGTCTGCCATGCAAATCAACTGTTCCTGCTCATCTCCAGACTGGATATCTTCTCTGCACTTTCCCTAATTGCAGATTCAATTATTAGATATGTCAGCATACATTTTTTTTATACTTAGATTTTTTTTGGGGGGGGGATCAAACTGTAACACTGTGTGTCCCAACCAGATGCAACGCAATAAAAAAGGATATTTTTCATGTAGTTTTCGTCCTAACCACCCGTGACAGTGACAATAAGCAACACAGGATTCTATTTTAGAAACGTTTTTTATTTTCTGCAACGTTGCAGAACAGCATGCAAAATGTGACAGTGAAAACTCAGGAAATGGTTATGTGCGTTATTCAATGTGAAAAGTGTCTAATTATAGTTTGAATATTATTTTGTGTGACCTTTATAGCCATAGTGAAAGCAACAATTATGAAATACCTCAGATTTTGAAAAAAATAAAGCAAACTTGTGGTATGTTAAAACTGTGAACTCGTTGCGAACCAACATGTGATTTCATAACAAAGATGGTATCAGTCACTCGCTCACTCACTCTCTCAAAACTGTTCAGTTCGTTCACATTTGAATCATCTATTTTCTGTGTCCACTTTTCTTTTCTTTTACACTCATCGTGTTTTTGCTGTCAATTCATATCTACACTGGACGCGAAAAAGCATTGAAAATCATTTGAACTTTGTGTCAGTATGTCATAAATAGAACGAGTCAGCAGTTTACTGTGGGGTTTTTTCATGTCGTGTCACGCCATCCAGTATAGACAGCATCACTGATTATAATGGGTTACATTTACATTTAGTCATTTAGCAGACACTTTTATCCAAAGCGACTTACAATTGGGAATACATGAAGCGATTCATCTTAAAGAGGCAAACAGAGGAAGTGCTCGAAATACTAAGTCTCAGGCATTGTACAAATAAGTACAAGCTAGCAAGAGAAGGAATAAATAAAGAGAAAGACAGTCTTTTTTTTTATTTAGGATGAAGTCAAGTAGTGTTGAAAGCGATGAGTTTTCAGTTGTTGCTTGAAGGTTAACAGGGATCCAGCATTCCGGATAGAGGTAGAAAGGTCATTCCACCAGCCAGGAGTGGTGAGCGAGAATGTTCTGGAAAGTAATTTTGAGCCTCTCTGTGATGGTACCACAAGGTGTCGCTCACTAGCGGATCTCAGACTTCTGGAGGGGATGTAGATTGTCATCAGTGAGTGGAAGTAAGCGGGTGCTAAGTCTGTGGTTGTTTTATATGCAAGCATCAATGTTTTGAACTTGATGCGAGCTGCAACTGGTAGCCAGTGCATGGAGATAAAGAAAGGCTTAACAAATGCACGTCTCTTTGCTGAGCCGCGGCGGTCTCGGTGAATCAGCAGCAGCCACAACTAAATGGAACAAAAGGTGTTAAACTGACACAAATGCAGTATATTAACGCCACGGGTCATCAATAAAGTGCATATTGGTCCTCAGTTTGAATACATTATTTCCAAGCGTTTTAGTGTTTCCAAAACACTTTCACAGCGCGCATCACATGCTCAAACTCATCAAAAGTAAACAAGTGCAACAAGCAACAACGAGTTATCCAAGTGACTGCTGCAGAATGCACGCGAGGGAGAGATGAGGCAGCGCACATCGCGCATCTCTAAGTGAGTGGTATTTATACCGAACGTGGCACTTGCGGGACTGTACGCAATACCCGCAACCTCACACCAATTGTCAGGCCTTATTTTAGAGGCAAGCATATACACAAATCCGAAATGTACCTTAACATATTAGAGGAAGATGCTGATAACTCGACTGAATTGATGCCTGAAGAATGTACTCCCAGCAGCCATGATAAACAGCAGTTGGCGGTTAAAGTTTCCTTTCAAGGGAGCTCCATTGCGTCAGTTTAAGTTGCTAGGGAAACGCTTTGCATGATAATTCTTGAAGCACATGTGAAATCAATCCAAGGTGTAATTGGGACGTCAGAGCGGGTGACGTCATGAACTAGGAAGCTATAAAGCCTGCCCAAATGAAGCTGTCATTAGATTTTTGTGTCTTCACAGGCGCTCTGTGTGAAACTGTCCTTGTCTTATTTGGTGTTGTCTGTCAGTATTCATTACTAGTTATGGCGAACTAGCAGCAACAAGCTTTTAGGATGTGCGTTCATCCCTGCCCACGTTATTTAACGGGTGGGGAAACACACATTCTTTGTGTTGCCTGTTTAGGAGAGGAGCATGCACTGTCAGCGCTCGAGTGCGCTGGTTATGAGCACTGCGATGTGCTTCCCCTGCGGACGCTCCGATCACACCTGCCGCTCTTTCGCTAGGGCGTTCAGGCTCGCGTTCCCCAGGGCTCTGGTCCCGCTGCTGCCGAGGCACAGCGAGGGCTACAGTCCTGGGATTCGCAAAGGGATCTGAGAGTGGAGGTAGAGACGGGCACTGCCTTATCTTTGCCTTCACCTGACAGGTTCAGTGCCTCGTCTCAGGGTTGGGAAGCACGCGCTGCGGTTTCTTCCGCCCCGATCGAGGCACAGACACTGAAACTATCTGATTCTGAGGAATTAGATGTTGTAAGTGCCAATGCAAGAGATACCGAGGACTCGCCCACCTCAGTCTCGTGCTTATGAGGAGCTAGTTGAGGTTGTGACAAGAGCGGTTGAGAAATTGAGTATCGATTGGCCAGCAGAGAGGGACGACATTCGTTCAAAAGGCAAACTTGAAGAACGCTTCTTGCCTTCTCGTGCAAAACCTTAATGCCGGGGATTGCCTTTTTTTTCATGGGAGAAACCGGTTTCCTATAGAGTCTATAGTACACAAACGTCACACTATTCCTCTATATTAAATAAAGAAGTACACGGTTATGGAGAGATGCCTAAGGTGGAAGAGACGCTCGCAAGCTATCTCTCCCCTGAATCATCTTCATCCACTAGATCCCCAGTATTACCCACTAAGCCAGTGAGAACTACATCAGCACTGGTGGGAAAGGCTTATTCAGTGGCTGGTCGGCAGCAGCATGTTTACACACTATGTCGCTGTTGCAAGCCTACCAGGCTGAATTATTAGCGGATCTCGATGAGGGTGAGGGTATTGGTCCGAACGCAGTTTGCGAACTGCGCCGGGCCACAGATTTTTCTCTCAGGGCCGCCAAAGAGACGGCTAAATCAATCGGCCGGTCTATGGCAGCCCTGGCGGCCACTGAGAGACATTTATGGTTAAATTTGAGTAATATTAAAGTAAAAGATAAAAACTTCCTTATGAATGCGCCACTTTCTTCCTCTGGCTTCTTCGGCGATGCAGTGAATTCGGTTGAGAGATTTCAGGAATCAGCTGAGCAAGCAGCTGCAATCCAGAAACTCCTCCCTCGCCGTATTCATATCTCCAGGGCTGCTGAGTGGGAGCAGTTCCAAACATCTAAAACCAACTCCTCATACCGTGCCGCACAAAAACAGAGCAGGGCTTATCGTGCTCCCCACCTAAAGACTGGGGATGCGGTAAGCGCACATAACTGCAGACTTCAAAGGGTAAAGCGGATCTGAGGACCGTTATTAATTCTAAGAAGGCTGCGGAAAGTGGTCCTGATGCCCAAGGGCTCAGTCCATTGAGGACTCCCCTGCCGGTTCACCGTTTCAGGATGTCGTTCTGACGCAAAAATACATATAAATCCAGAAACCAGTCTCGAGAGGCTTGGACTTTTAGAAGAATTTTTGACAGCATGAAAACTTCTGCCAAATATATCTCATTGTTCCTGCAGACTATAGAAAAAGGGTATCAAATACAGTTCGGGTCTCGCCCTCCCAGGTTCATGGGGGTGTTGTCCACTGAGGTGGCCCCTCAGCAGGTTCTGGTAATGGAAGTGAAAGCTCTGTTAGAGAAAGAGGCCATAGAATATGTACCTCACTCCAACAGGGAAACCGGGTTTTACAGCCAGTATTTCATAGTTCCAAAGAAGGATGGGGGTTGCGTCCTATTTTAGATCTTCGAGTTCTGAACGACTCCATCATGCCGCTCAAGTTCAAAATGTTAACTTTGAGACAAATCGTGCCACATATCAGATCCAAGGATTGATTTGTCACGATAGATCTCAAGGATGCATACTTCCACATATCCATCCTTCCATGTCACAGGAGGTTCCTGAGGTTCGCTTTTGGGGGCAAAGCATACCAATATCGGGTTCTTCCGTTTGGCCTAGCATTATCATCCCACACTTTCACGAAATGCATAGATGCAGCCCTGGTGCCTCTTCGGCTTCAGGGTATTCGCATTATGAACTACATTGACGATTGCTTGATCAGTTGGCAGTGCGGCATCGAGATGTCGTTCTGGCCCACATGAAAGAGTTGGGGTAAGCATTAGGAGACGTCTGCTCTCTTATAGCTCTCGCGGTACTTTGATGACACGCGCCGATCAGTCTAGCAGCGCTGCTTTAAATCAAACACATCTAAGCAGTCTTCAGAGGAAGCATCATGTTGGCACGCTACAATGTTGCCAAGTCCGCAGTTTGCCGCGGGTTGTTTTCGTGTCCGCGGGTCTTTTATAACATACGGAATTGATGCGCTACATGTAAACGATATCCTTTGTTGTACTTTCCTGTCAAAATAACGGAGTTTGTTTGGAAGTCTTCAGCTTTTAAGAACTGCTGGGTTCTCCTGTAGTGTGCAGAGCTAACGCGCAAACAGCAATCTCATTGGCCGGTGCTCACTTATCAACGTCCCTGTTTTGATTTCAGCGAATCAGTTCAAGCGAATGCAGACGACCTGATTAATATTCATGAACCCAGCAGCTCAATAATCCTTAGTGTGTTTTATATGGTTATTAATAGTAGAATTCGTAGTAATTTTGTTATCTTATCAGTATTATTTGTAGGTTTTTTCCCCTTTTTTATAGAAACACTAAATGACAAACAATATCTTAAGCCTCGCCACCAGTCCTAAGCATGACAAATATGCATTCATACATGGTTATTCTAAAGTTCTATTATCATATAATGCTAAATTATCATAATATAATATTATAATGTTTGACTGAAACACTCAATTGAATTTGATAGGTGTCTCTCACATTGTCTCACAGAAACATTAAAATAGTGTAGATTATTGTAATGTTTTATAATAATAATTTATTCTATTTGGTGACCATTTCATTCATTTAACATATTTAGTACTGGGGCATCCAAGTTATTTGACATATTTGAACCTTTTTTTTTTTAATGTAACAATAGTTACTTTCCCTGGCAATTAGTTTATTTTATAAAGATGTAACTCAGTTAGTATTTGTGAGAAGTAACTAGTAATATAATATTTTTTTTTTTAAGTAACGTGCCCAACACTGCATACTATACAATGATTTATTGTATGTCTTTGATTAATAATGAATATGAATATGCTTTAAAAATAAAATGCATATTATATCGCAATCGCAATATTTGTAAAAAAAATCGCAATTAGATTGTTTTCTAAAATTGTTCAACCCTACTCAGGACCAAAGGGTTTTCCCCGAGGGGCAACTACTTTCGCATGGTGTTCCTGCTCCTGTGTTCCCAAGGGAAGTTGTTGTCGCTTTGAGCAGCTTACATTCCGGGGGCCCACAATATAGGAGCAGACATCCTGTCGAGACAGGGGCTGAGGCCCGGGGTATGGAGGCCCCACCCTGAGGGAGGGAGTTCGGCCAGGCACAAGTGGATCTGTTTGCGTCTCGAGAGACGTCTCACTGTCCACTCTGGTTCTCGCTCACGCATCCAGCTCCTCTTGGACTGGACGAGATGGTGCAGACGTGGCCGAGGCTTCGTCTGTATATGAGGAATGCCTTGAAGTGGAAAGTTTTCACTTCATGGTGTAGTGACCGTCAGCTGGACCCAGTTAACTGCCCAGTCGGTACAGTGCAGGAGTTCCTGCAAGATGGGTTCACTGCAGGGCTAACCCCGTCCACTTTAAAGGTTTATGTGACGGCCATAAGTGCGTACCACATTCCTTTAGGTGGAATGCCATTGGGGAAAGGTATCTCGTTTCCTCCATGGTACTTTGAGGCTGAGGCCTGCAGCTCGCACCAGGGTGCCGACATGGGTTCTGGCCATTGTCCTGCAAGGCCTTTCCCTGGCTCCCTTTGAGCTTTTAGAGGAGGTGCCGAACAAGTTTTTGACCTTAAAAGCGTTGTTCCTCCTTGCTGTCTCTTCACTTAAGAGGATAGGAGATTTACAAGCACTGTCGGTTGCACCCTTGTGCCTGGAATTTGCACCCGGCATGGTTAAAGCATTCCCAAAGAGCTGCCCTGTGGTGCAAAAATGAACAACTCGTATGTTTTGGACCTCCTAACAAGGGGTCCCCTGCATCTAAGCAAAGGATGAGCAAGTGGGTGGTTGAGGTCACTATGGTGGTGTTGTATTAACGTAGGAGATATGGCCGGGGACGCAACGTTCGTTCCCTCTTCAGGAAACCGAGGTTACAGTCGTAACCGAAAGTTCCTTTCAAGGGAACTCCATTGCGTCCCCGGCCATATCTCCTTCGTGCTGTAGGCGACTTGCTCAGACTTTCAGCTAGTGACAGCTTCGTTTGGGCAGGCTTTATAGCTTCCTGGTTCGTGACTCATCCGCTTTGACGTCCTAATTACACCTTGGATTGATTTCACATGTACTTCAAGACTTATCACGCAAAGCGTTCTTCTAGCATCTTAAACTCTGATGCAACGTTCGTTCCCTCTTCAGGGAACCGAGGTTACAGTCGTAACTGAACGTTTTCTATGCACAATTTGATTTAATGAAAGTCAAGAGACGGATTACTCTCTCTCTATCCAATCACGTCAATGGATACAAATAATTAAAATAAGCAAGTAACAACCACAAACGGAGGAAAATAGGGGAGTAAAAGTACCGATACATCATTAAAATGTACTCAAGTAAAAGTACACTATATTTTAAACTACTCAAAAAAGTACAATTACTGACAAAAACTACTTAATTACTGTAACGTGAGTATTTGTAATTCGTTACTTCACACCCCTGCTATTTATACAGTAATAATTTGACAGGAATACAATGTAATATAAACCTTTAGTTCATGAAGTTTTCTGTCAGTCAAGTTTTCTCTCAGAACAGAACACAAAAATGATAGTTGACAAACCCAACATTTGGGTTACACTGACTCAATGCTGGGTAGGTGTGTGAGAGGATTCGTAATTTGTATTAACAATGAAAATGACCCAGCAGCTGAGTTATTGAAATACTAACCTGGGTAAAAATATTAAAAGTATCCGAATAAAATTACCCAACATGCTGACTCCAGCATTTGTAGTCTCACAAGTCTACTATTTAATTATTATGATTGATTAGACATGCAAATAATTGTGTCAGTAATGATTTTGCAGGCACAATGTGTTGTAGAGAAATTATTTTATTGAATAATTATTTTATTAACAATTTAGGAATTGCTAGAAAACTAGTACCACGAGTCCATGATACGCCTCATGCTCATGAATCTCATGCCACCCATATTGCTGAAGCTCCTGTACTCTCCAGGCCTGAAGTACGACATTCTGCCTCTGTAGTTGGGCTGCTCATAGAAGAGCCAGTTGCCATCCATCACATGACAGGACTGGCAGTGAGACATGCGGTAACGGTCCATGGTGTTGTCACAGTCATCCATCATCTCGTACATCTGACCCATGAAGTTCTCCCTCTCGTAGATCTTCATTCTGTAGGATCCCCTGTGCTGTAGTGGGAGAAAAGTGCATTATTTTCAAGTTTATCAAGCAGAACCTAAATGAAATGTAAAAATAAATATAGAACAATTAAATAAATTTTACTTTTGTAATTTATATTGCAAAATAAAAAGATATAGTGTTAATTGAGCTCACCATAGGGATCATACGGCAGGACCTGATGCAGTTGTTCATTCCAAACATAGACATATAATCAGCATAGTCTCCCCTTCTAAAGAAATACTGATTTCCCATGTAGTTGGGATTATCATGCATCATCCAGCATCCACTCTCCACTCTGCAAGAGTGGCAACGGCTCATGTAGGAGGAGAAGTCACCACAGTCGCCCATACACTCATAAGAGCGACCCTGGAAGTTCCTGTCCTCATAGAAGATGACCTGAAAGATTGGTTAATATTTTAATGATTGAAAGTGAAATATCATATAATTTGGACTGTGTTGAAATGCTGGAATGAAGTTTACCTTGCCCATCATGGTTGCACTGGCTGATTCACAGTAGTTCCAAAAAAGAAGAAGCTGAAGCTGATTCTGCTTGTTGACTGACTGCTGTCACTTGTGCTTTTATACTAGACAAAGACTAAAGACTACACGACCTCTATTGTTAGTCAATTCCTGACAGTGCAAAATGGAAAAGAACTTATTCTAGCTAAAGCCTATTATCTAGATGTTCACATTCATTTTTTTCATGAGTCTTAAGTTTAGTTTGAGAGAATCTGGTACAGTTGAAATATGAAAGAGTTTAGTTCTAGATTACCTCATGGCCATGTAAATTGTATTGTTTTTGTTTGTTGGTTTCTTTTATAGAAATTATTATAGCTTGTTGGCTCTTTTATTGTGTTCAGTTGTAGACTTAAGTTTTAAGACCAATTTTATGATTCATTCAAATGTAATGTTTTGCCACAATTTTATTTTTTATAAATTGAGGAATCATGATTTTAAATAGCAAAATGACCAAACGTTAGAATTAGACACTTTGACATAGGGCTGGGCAATATGGCAAAAATATATCACAATAATTTTTTTAGAAATGACACGATTTTTCGTGATTTTATCACGATTCTTTGTCATGTTGGTTTTACTATTTTGCAAGTTGTCTGAGCATTAAAGCCAAACTAATTTCCCAATTATAAAGACAAAGCCTTTTAAGGTAACAAAATAAAAAAAAGAATGGTGGATATTTAGGCCAAAGTGTGCGAAGATTTTGTCGAAGTCTTTTCATTATTTCATTATATTAAAAAATAAGAACAAAGATTAGGGGTTGCACAACTACTGATTTCTGCTAGTAGATTTCTTATAAAAAAATACTCAAGTTACTCAACTACTCATGGTTCAGGCTACTGTAAATAAAAAAAACATGAAATAGTTCTTATCAATAAATGTTTATTAATTCATAACCTACTGCAACAATTGCATAACATACTTAAATTTTCATAACTTTATAATTATGACATTGCACATTTTAATTTTCATGTAACAGCCATTATTTGTATCTGTATTTGTATCTGTAACAATCACAAAACTATTCGGATAAAACCAGGTGGAACTTTGTACAGTTACTTAAAAAGACCGTTATGACTTTTATATCTTTTTTTCCATAGTTATCTCTGATCAAATATGCTGTTAAAATAAAAAAATATTAATTTCTAAAAATAAAATCATATAAGCACGGAGATGTCATAACAAAAGTTTGGTAATCATTTGAACACGACTGAATTAATAGAGAATGTGAAGTTACGTCACGCCGCGTTGCAAGCTGGGGCGCCGCCGCCATTTTGAAAGGATCAGCCTCTGATACAAATGCTGAAATTAATACAGATGCCTGCTTATCTTTTGTTTTGTTTGTACCTTTAAGTTAAATATTCATATTCTTCATTAGATCATTTTCAGGGAATATAAACTATTTTATCACTTCACATTATAAGTAGATTTTCTTCTCTCAAGTTTTGTAGAATTTTTTCACTCACTGGATGCGTGCTGCTGCTTCAGCCGTCATATTGTAGATTATCCGAATAAAGTTTGTTCAACAAGCTTACAGAAGTCGATCCATTTCTTTGTTGGAAAGGTTTTAATGAAGTATAATTGTTGTCAATATAAATATACATTTTTCCATGGCCACAGAGGAGAATCAGAGATCACATTCAGCAGGCAGACACAAGCACACTGTATGTTTATATGTATTTCAACAAATGACAACTAGAAATATAGCTGCAAGCAGCGATTGCGGGCCCAAGCCGAGTGCAAACAACACCCCGGTGGCATCAGAAAAACTGTGCCCAGTGGGCACATGCATTACAGTGACCCTTTAGCAGGTTGGATTTAAGGGATACAGCAATGCAAGGGTTAATCCGAGCCTTCAAGACATACACACACACACAAAATATAAAACTTTGTTAATGCTTTCAATAAGGTTTCAGTTATTAGCATTAGCTATATTAATTAACATGAACAATAATTATACAGCATGTATTAATGCTAGTCTCTATCTATCCTCTCTCTCTATATCTCTCTCTCTCACACACACACACACAAAAGAGAACAATATATAAAACTTAACAATAAGGTTTTAGCTTTTAACATATAAGTTAAAATGAACAATAGTTTTTATAGCATTTATGAATCTTAGTTAATATTATGTTCAACATTGACTACTACATTATTAATACAAAATTATAGTTAATTTACATCAGTTACTGTACCATAACCTAAAATAAAATACACAAATAAACACAGTACAAATATGTTGTTCATACTTAGTTTGTTAGCTTTGAAGTAACTAATGTTAAAAACTATATTATTGAACTATAGTTACAGCAGGGCCATAACCACCATAGACATTGAGGGGAACAAGTCCCCCCCCCTCCCAAATAATTTGAAATTGCCAAATGTCCCCCCAATATTTGAAATTCTTGCACTGATCTGCTGTCATCCGTTACGCAGTGCTCTTGTTAGGATGATAAAACAGCATTACAAGTAACATATTCAGTCTGCCTCAGTGGGCTAACAGCGCTTGTCAATGTCAAAATAATTTAACTGGCCAATAAAATCAAAGTAGGCAGGGTTTAGCGTTCACAGATGCTGAGTGTGCTGCGAAACGTCAGATTAATGTCCAATGTTAATTGTCCAACCCCCCACTCATACGGTGTTTATTTTACTTGTGCACCTCTTAAAAAGGGTCATAAATTGCCTTAAATTGATTTTTAAAAATTCTGCAGATACACTGTAAATAATGAAATAAAATCCTTTCCTTGATATTCGTGTATTGAAAACGTTTTTGATTGACACTTAGACACCTATCTGATTTATATATATATATATATATATATATATATATTAGTGGTGGGCCGTTATCGGCGTTAACTTGCTGCGTTAACGTGAGACTCTTATCCGAGACTCCAAAGTTGGGTTGGGAGCTGGGTCTATACTACGCAAGCTATGATGACTTTCACCCTGACATTTTAGCGCGGATGTATACCTAGCCGAATTGCACTGTAGGGGGCGAGAACGAGTCTTCGAACTAGAGGCTCGCAGTCCGTGATGGACAGATTGTTAACGGCTGGTCTATGTGGTAATACAATCGGGCAGGACATCCAAACGCTCACCTATCATTCATCAACCTCAAATATGGCTTTTCATCTGAAAGATGTATGTAGTAGCAACTTTACATGGCCTCAATATGATGTTAACCTAGAGAAATGTGCGCTATTGAAGTGTTTGTGTGGAAGCGCGTTTGCTGCAGGACAGGCTCCGGTGCGCTCACTTGCTCTTAAAATCTCCGTCATTTTTGGTCATACAGATAAAAGTAGCCTAATACATCTTTCGAATCTGTAAAGACTCTACGTTTATTTGTGTGCACTCAGAATAACAACGAAACGTTGCGCTTTTAAGCAAACAGGATGCGCTTTAGGTCTCATGTGAACTTGAGTCTTACTTTTTAGGGAGAGCGTCCTACATGCACGCTCTCACCCAGAGAGCGTGCATGTAGGATTTTTTTTTTTTTGATGTTCAGCTAAATATATCCTGAACATTTACATAGTGTCTCATAACGTATTTGCTGTCCATCCACACTCACTCAAATGGAAATGTGTAATTATTAGGTCTAAGGACAAACTGTATGTCATTCCACTTCCAAACAATATCGAAAGAGACTAGAAACTCCTGGGCAACGACTTCTGCAGCTTTATACAGATATCAATGCCAATTGTTGTTTTTCAGCTTTATTTCTCCATAAAATGTATATGTAGCTAAAATAACCCCCCAAGTTTTGACAAAAGGTGGCGCTATAGAGTGCATCCTCCACGCCCGTTTATGAGCTTTTGCCAGTGTCTATCTATAATTAATACTGATGTGTGTATTGAGTTTCATGAAATTCTAAACATCTTAAGTGCCTCAAAATCACCAGAAAAGAATATTGTGGTTTGACACGTTGCCATGGCAACAGTATTTTAGATATCAATATTTCCTTTTTCACATCGGCCGTGTTTTGACATTATTCTGATGAAGTTTGAAGCAAATTGGGTAAAAGTAAGATGCTGAATTCAAAGCATTTTGAAAAGGACACACTTCCTGCTGCCAGTTGGTGGCGCTATAACTTTGATTACTAATAGTCACATTTATGCAATCAGCATCATACACCGAAAAAACCACTGAAGTGTGATCAAAATCAGACAATGCATGTGGACTTTATTAGACACTTCCTGTATCTCAATTCTCTCCATAAATTCATCGCCTCGCCATGGGCAAAGCGTTCGAGATATCAAAAATCTCTTCACAATTTAGCGTCCCCAATATCTTGAGATCATGTTCACCGAGTTTGGTGGCAATAGTGTGGTAATCCTCAGAGGAGTATATCAAATTTCAGAGCATGAACTTTTTAAACAGCCCTGAATAGCCGACTTCCTGTTGGGTGGAACACATGACATGCTGTGGGAAAGTTGTTTGGCCCAATGAGATCTATATGTGCAGTGGGTTTTATATGAATACGTGCAAGTATGTGTGAGCTATACATCAAGTTTTCAAACTGTGTTCAAGGGGGCGCCGTAGAGCCCCTGTGCCATGCCAGGTCACAATTTCTGCGGCTTCCTGTTGGCCGTAGATTCCGATGTGTGTGCGAATTTTCAAGAGTGTTTGAGCACATTAAGGCCCCCAAAAACCCCTGGAGGGTAAAAAGAAAATATATATATATAAAACAAATATTATCCTTAGGAGATTAATAGGCCCTGTGCCTTTCTGGCTTGGGCCCTAAATATAGCTGCAAGCAGCGATGGTGGGCACAAGCCAAGTGCAAACGCCACCCCGGTGGCATCAGGAAAACTGTGCCCAGAGAGCGTGCATGTAGGATTTTTTTTTTTTGATGTTCAGCTAAATATATCCTGAAAATTTACATAGTGTCTCATAACGTATTTGCTGTCCATCCACACTCACTCAAATGGAAATGTGTAATTATTAGGTCTAAGGACAAACTGTATGTCATTCCACTTCCAAACAATATCGAAAGAGACTAGAAACTCCTGGGCAACGACTTCTGCAGCTTTATACAGATATCAATGCCAATTGTTGTTTTTCAGCTTTATTTCTCCATAAAATGTATATGTTATAATAATGCAGTTATATACAATTAATGCAGAGTGAGTGAACTTCAGTTTTTGGCTGTGCAATATAGACAGTGTTTACGTACACTTTATAATGCATTCGCTTTATTTATTTGCTTTAGTTATTTGTTTTGTTACTTTCTGAAAGCAAAGTATGTCCAAGTAATGAACCGTATTCTAAGCATGAAGAAGTAAACTTTAAAAATAACTCATAAATGTGACAAAACATACTACAACTTCAGGTTATTTAATAATGTACTTTGAAAGTATACTTTCAATGCATTGTTACAATAATAATTTGAAATATTAAAATATATTTAAGTAAAGAGCAAATAAATATACTTATAAAAAATAAACAGAACTTTTAATTCAAGTATATTTTTGTAAAAATATATTTTTTTGACAATATACTAAATTACAATTATTTTAAAGTGTGTTAAAAGTTGTATTGTTAAAATAGACAAAAGCATGATGCTAATATACTTTTTATATATTTAAAGATAGTATATATTTTTTAGTGTATTTGCAATTGTCAGCAGATAGACAAGGGACACAGAGGTAAGTGAAATCAACAGCCAGTTTATTGATCTATGGTAGGGAAATTGAGCAATGCAGCGAGTCCAGATGAGTGAATCAGGAATGGAGAAGTTTCTAGAGAGTCTTATCTGTGAGTAATCAATCCTTTACTTTATCCAGGGGACCAGCGGGAGCAATTGAGCTTGGAGACGGTGGAGCACAGGAGCAGTGGAGATCTGGGAGCGGAACACAGGAACGACGAGACTGTAGACAAAAGGTAAGAGGGTCAACATGGAATGTTTGAGAGCAGACAGTGACTGTTCAAGAGCAGTGCGTTGATATAGTGCTCATGATGACTGGTGTGTGTAGTTGGTGGTGACTGAGGTGACTGTATTGACCGTGACTCCCTGACAGCAATGTACTATTAAAACAGGGAATATATTATAAATACAATAAAGTATACTTATTTTTCACTAGGGTTCCTAACATGCTTATTTGAAGTGCATTAAAAATATATTGAATTGCATTTTAATATATTTATGAAAAGTATAGTTGAAGTACTTATAAAATCTATGCTTTATTATACTTCTAAGAAATATGCTGAACACAAGCATACTTTTAATGTATTTCTAAAAAGTATAATATAAATACTTTGGTAATAAATATGCTTAGTTACACTTTTAATGAATATGCTAGACCCAATCACACTATTAGTATATTCCTAAAAAAGTATAGTAATATTATGTTCATAAACATTTTAAGAAATATACTAAATACAAGCATACTTTTCGTATTGTTTTAGTATATTTACAGATAACATACTTATGGCGCTTTTCCACTGCATGGTACGGTACGGTTCGGCACGGCTCGGTACGGTACAGTACTGTAAAACGGAGGCAGTGAAGTTAGATCCAATAGCAGCTTTATTTCAGACAAGAGGTCAAACAGGCAAGGGTCAAAGGCAGTAACAGGAATAATGAAGGCTAGGCAGAATCAGCAACAGGGACAATGCAAAGGTCGGGGCAGGCAGCAGACAGAGAAGATATCAACAGGCAGGCAGGGTCAAAAGGGCAGGCAGCAAACGGTCAGAGTAAATAGGCAGTCCAGGTGCCAGGGAATCAGAAAACAGGGGAAACGCTCAGAATGTCAGCTGGGGCAAAACAAGACTTCGCAATGGGTGAGTGTATGTGTGCTGCTTTTATGTGAGTGTGTGAATGAGGTGCAGGTGTGGTGAGACAATCAGGGTTGATTAGTGATTGGTGACAGCTGTGTGATTGGTGTAATGGAATGTGTGGGTGCAGTGCATGATGGGAGATGTAGTCCATGGGTGATGTGCAGTTGTAGTGAGTGGCAACCAGATTCATGACAGGTACGGCTCAGTTTGGGTCGGTTTGCATTTCCACTGCAATTTAGTACCGCTATACTGAGATAGTCTTTCTATATCTTTAGGACATAAAGCTTTGGCAACAGTTTGTATTTGCACAACAGAAGAATTGAGAGGAACACTATCAGTTTCCTCAATTCTCTGAGATCTTCTCCTAGCACCACACACATTGACTGAATTTACAGGCAAATCAGTTACTGATTGGAGAGCTACATCTGTTTCAAAGAACGCTTGTAAATCAAGGTAAATGTTATCAGGCTGACTAACTTCCACATCAGTTTTTGCTGCAGCTTTCTTGAGGTTCAATTTTTTAGTCAAAGTGGATACTCTAGCACGGAGTTACGCTGAGACTGTTGTGTAGCTAATGTTAAACTCAATTCTCCGTGACAACAGATAATGCCTTTCACATTGTTCTTACAAATACTTGCTCCTAGTACCTTTTTACACTCATCTACCGTCCAAGTCTGGTCTGGATGAATCTCATATTTCTGCGTTAGTTCTTGTCTAACTTTTTCAGTAACTATTAGGTCCATTTGTTCCCCTAACAGCGTTTTGAATTCACTATCTGACCACAAAGGAGTCGCAAGACCAATCTTTTCTGTGGTTGGAATCAGCCTAGCATTCGAAATTAGGACTCAGGTCCCGGTTTAAAAGCAAAAACAAAACAAAACAAAAAAAAGTAGTACAAAAGAAGTGATCCATAATAATATTACGCCTGTAATAAGTATTGCACTTAGTAAAGAGTATTGCATTTGGGTGGATACATGTTTTTTTGTAGTGCAGGTCAGTGTGTATGTGTGTGTGTGCGCATGCGCATGCGCGTGTTTGGAAAGGAAGAGGGTAGTGCCTACTCTGTAGTGCCTACAGAGCATGGCTAGAGTTCAACAGTCTAACAGCTTCAGGAAAGAAGCTGTTTGTGAGCCTGGTGGTCTTACTCCGGATACTCCTCAGCCGCCTGCCTGAGGGGAGGAGTTGGAAGAGTTCATGTGCGGGGTGAGTGGAGTCCTTCATGATGTGGAGGGCCCTCCCCTTACATCGTGCTGTATAAAGGTCTGTGATGGTGGGAAGCCTGCTCCCCACGGTTCTCTGTGCTGCCCCTACCACCCTCTGCAGAGCCTTCCTCTCAGCAGCAGTACAGCTGCCGTGCCACACAGTGATACAGGTGCAGAGGACACTCTCCACCGCGCAGTGATAGAAGCTCCTCAAAACTGAGCTCCCAAGTCCAGCTCGCCGTAACTTCCTGAGGAAGTAGAGATGCTGGTGGGCCTTCCTGACCAACCGAGTGGTGTTGGTTCTCCAGGTAAGGTCCTCTGTTATATACACACCCAGATACCTGAAGGTAGAAACCACTTCCACAGCTACTCCTCCGATGTACAAGGGAGGAGGAGGGCGCCTGTCTCTTCTGAAGTCCACCACCATCTCCTTGGTCTTCTTCACATTGATGCAGAGGTTGTTCCCTCTGCACCACTGCATCAGGTGTTCCACCTCCTCTCTGTATTCCGACTCATCATTGTTGGTGATGTGTCCCACTACTGCTGTGTCATCCGCAAACTTCACTATATGGCAGCTAGGGTGTCTCGCCGAGCAGTCATACGTCAGCAGAGTGAACAGGAGGGGGCTCAGCACACAGCCCTGTGGCGAGCCAGTGCTGAGGGTGATGGAGGAGGAGATGGTGTTGTGGATCCTGACAGTCTGAGGTCTATTGGTCAGGAAATCCAAAACCCAGTTCCCCAGTGTAGGTCTCAGTCCAAGGGAGGAGAGCTTCTGTACCAGGGTCTGTGGGATGATGGTATTAAAAGCCGAGGAGAAGTCCAGGAAGAGCAGACGGACATTGGAGTTTCTGCTCTCCAAGTGGGTGAGGGCTGTGTGAACCACTGATGAAATGGCGTCATCCGTGGAGCGGTATTTCTTGTAGGCATACTGGTGGGAGTCCACAGTGACATCGATGGAATCTTTGATGTGGGCCATGACCAACCTCTCGAAGCACTTCATGACTACCGGGGTTAGGGCTATGGGTCGATAGTCATTCAGGCCTGTCACTGTGGAGCACTTTGGGACGGGGACAATGGTAGCAGTCTTTAAACAGGTGGGGACGGATGCCAGTGACAGTGAAGTGTTAAAGATGTCTGTAAACACCTCAGACAGCTGGTGTGCACAGTCCTTCAGTACCCGCCCCGGGATGTTATCGGGGCCTGCAGCCTTGCGGGGGTTAATTCCTTTAAGGGTCCTCCTCACATCAGCTGTGGACACACTGAAGGGTGTGTCATCAAATGGTGGTATAAGTCTAATGCAGGGAGGGGGTGTGTCAGGATCCTCAAAGCGAGCGTAGAACCTATTGAGTGCATCTGGTAAAGAGGGGTCCCTTGGGCATTGTGCATCCCTGGTGTTATAGTCCATGATGCATTTAATGCCCTTCCACATGCTCCGGGGGTCGTTAGAGGTAAAGTGCCCCTGAATCTTCCGAGCGTATGTGGCTTTAGCCTTCGCGATGCCTGCCATCAGTTCTTTCCTTGCCACTTTCAGCGCTGATACCTCACCTGCCCTGAACGCAGCATCCCTAGATTTCAGCAGAGCTCTCACCTCAGCATTCAGCCAGGGCTTCTGGTTCGGAAAGCATGTTACTGTCCTGGTGATCACTTATGATGATGGCGGCGCACAGTGGTGCAGCGGCTACTCAAGCTCCCGGGACTAAGCCCTATCATAATAGTTTTGAGGCTGTTTCCAGCACTAGTTTAGCACTAAATTTACGTATAAAGTATAGCCCAACCGAACTTATGGTCATCATGGATAGTTCGGTTATTACAATCTCACCAAAGCTGAAATCCGCACTTGGAAGACAGCGGCTTCTGAGGACAACGGAGTGGTGCAGTAGAGTACGGGGAGCCGCAGGGAAGAGGAAACGATGTGCCCGGAGACAAAAGAGGGGGAAGCGGGCGGGCGGGTTGGCTCAGTTAAAAGCTCGCAGGCCGCCGATTCCAACTCTCTTTTTGGCCAATGTCTGCTCTTTGGATAACAAAGTGGACCTGTTACGTCTGAGGCTGAGTGTTTCCATGGAGATGAGGAACTGTGCTGTTCTCTGCCTCACGGAGACTATTTGTATTTTACAATACTATTTGACTCTGCCTCAATATCCTCGGTGCATACAGGGCTCTTCCTCGCCCCCCTCTTGGCCTCTCCGACCATATCTCCATCCTGTTAGCACCAGCTTACCGCCCTTTGCTGGGACGGATCAGGCCAACAAAAAAGACTATCACTGTGTGGCCTAGTGATGCAGCCTATGTGCTCCAGGACTGCTTTCAGTGCACAGACTGGCAGGTCTTTAGAGACGCAGCTACGTGTGAGGGAGAGGTGGACCTGGAGGAATACACCTCCTCCGTCCTCGGCTTCATTTCAATCCGATGTATCCAATGTATTTTTAGAGGATAAACTTAGTTAAACAAACCCTACAGATGTATGTTAACTCTTCTCTGACGGCACAGAGGATACAACATTTGTACTGGTCTTAGGTTCTTTTGGATTAGAGACAGCACTCACCACAACCCTTGGTTGAGAGAAAAATTCAGTCTGGAAATCTTTGTTCAGCTGGAAGTTTAGCTGGATTCAGCTGAGGAAGCTGGAACTCTATCCGGGTCACGGCACTATCTGTTGTGAACTTTTTATCTTCTAAAGTGTAGGAAACTCAGAAGAGAAGACCAGGAGACTTCGGATTGGATCGTCAGCAGGATTCTTTATTGAGAACACAAGCTGTTGGTATCTGTAGTCATCGAAATCTCAATCTCAAGTAATTTACAGGGTGTCTTATAGGTATTTTTGGAGGAGGGACTTTTGGAGGTGGAAAACTTTCCGTGGCAACATAATAGTTATTCAAATGCATAGACACTAATCCAATCAACCTAACGAATCCACGTCTGGGCCAGGGGATCCGAAAGATAGACACTAATCCAATCAACCTAACGATTCCACGTCTGGGCCAGGGAGCCAGGAAGTCTGGGCCAGGAAGTCTGGGCCAGAAAGCCATTTGCAGAACAAAACTTGATAGTCTCAGTAGTCTGACTCATTGAACTTACCATTATCATAGAGACAAAGGCACAGCTGTCTCAAGCTCAATGGTCAGGAAGCGATCTCAAGCATCTGAATTGCCTGACAATTTCTTAGTCAGGAAGTGAATAATAAGAATCTAAATTAAACATTTAAATACAATTTGTAATCTCACAGACTCAACTCTCTGAAACGTACCGTCACATTTCGATGTGAGTTCAGCAACAGCATTAATGAATCGATTTAAAAAATACAAAATGAATAAATTTTCTCATTAATGTTCATCTTTACTTTCCCTTTTATTCCCGGTGGACTTTTACTCGGAGTGCATGGAAGAAATGAAGAAAGTTCTTCTGCGTCCATGTCTTAAACACTTTTGCACTCATCAGTCGCCATATCTGTATCTTTAACCTTATCTCTGTTTCTTTTCTTACCCATATGGGTCTGACAAGCCACAAAATAGAAGAAAAACGTAACTAATATTCAAAAAAGTTTATCAGGGTTTTCAAACTTAGTTTCATTTAATCTCTTAATTGCCTGACGAGTGTCTGCACGGATAAATGCCATCTTGCACCCCCCCCCCCCCAATAGTGATGTCTGATTCGCGAACAAATTGTTCAATTTAACTAGATCTTCTTAGTGAACTGGTCGAGTTCACCAAATCGGACTGATTTGTTTGAAATGGTTCGCGTCTCCAGTAAGCACTAATCCACAAATTACTTAAGTTATTTAACGTGCCTGACGCTCCCTCTGTCTCAAAATAAACCAATATCCCTGATGTATTAATTTACTCAAACAGTACACTGAGTGAACTGCTGTGAAGAGAGAACTAATGAAGAACACGAGCAGAGCAGCATGTGTGCCGAACGCACTGCTAGAGCAGTTCTCGTTCTTGAGTCAAGAACCGGTTGCAGTGGTTTTCGGATCACAAGTACACTGAACCGAGAACCGTTTCTTTCGGACACATCCGATTTGAGAACCGTTGATCTGATGATACTGCTCATGTGTGTCATTTTTCAAGTGGATGGAAAGCATGCTATCCAAGTATTTTGTTAAACATCAGAAAGTTTGATTATATAAAACATATTTTATTTAAAAAAGATTAATGTATCTAATCTGTGTACTTTGTCCAGATGAAGATTCTATTAAGTTATAGGCCAAAGGGGTTTGTCAGGGATGTTGGACCATAATTAAGACTAATAGAAATTAGGGATGATTTATGTGCTGTGCTTTTATAATTATAGTTAATGATGACACATTCGCAAATAGAGTTTATATGAAATAGAACTGATGACGAGCAGAGCAGCTGATACACTGAACGCACGTGTAGTGTGCCGGTTAGAGCGGTTCTCGTTCTTGAGTCAAGAATTGGTTGCAACGATTTTCGGATCACCAGTACACTGAACCAAGAACTGTTTCTTTTGGACACGTCCAATTTGAGAACCGATGAGCTTATGATACTGCGCCTGCGTGATTCAGCGAACAGTGATTGCCTACAATGACTGACACAGCACATCTGAACAAAAATAGTTATTTTGGAGAACTGATTCTGTGCCAATGCTATGGCGCGGGTAAACCGAGGACCTGAATGAGGCCGAAACGTACAGCTTGCTGTAATAACAAATAAATCGCAATGGAGAGAGAGAGTTCCGAGTTTCTTTATTTCGTACCCGAAGGTAAATTAGTTTCCAATGAAAAAGTTCAGGCACTTTCTCACAGATGCAATAAAATAACAGTAAAACAAAACCACACTACAAGACATCGTTACACAATAAAACAAACACCACCCCTTAGATCATCTTATTACTGTTTATGTGATTAATCACTGATGGAACAAAGCTATTCTTGTATCGTTTCGTTGTGCAAAGCGGTACTCTCAGCCGTCTATTAGATGGAAGATACTGGAACTCATAATACAAGGGATGGAGCCTATCACTTAAGATTGAGGCTCCCATTCGCTGTACCTGCCTAATATACAGCGAAGCAGGGGTAAGTAAAGGCTCCCCAATCAACCTACTGGCCCATTTTGCAATTTGATCAATAGAGTTCCGGCTTTTTAATAATAAATTCCCGTACCAGGACACCGGACAAAATGATAACACTGATTCGATGTACGTATGATAAAACATAATCAATAATGTTTTATCAGTGTGAAATTTACACAGTTTCCTTAAAAAGAACAATCGCTGATGCCCTTTTCTACACACAGCTTTACAGTTAGCTTCAAAACTCAGCTTTGAATCAATTATTGTCCCCAAATATTTGTATGACTGCACAGTATCTACAGTTTGACCCTTAATGTATGTAACCTTATGCATGGGAACCTTCTTTCTAAAATCAATTTTCATGTCTTTAGTTTTCAATACATTCAAGTGAAGGTAGGACTTCTCACACCACTCTACAAAGTCACCGATGGCTGTTCCATGACCAGTCTCACCATTCTGAAGCAGACTAATAATTACATGTATCATCTGCATACTTCCGAATAGTACAATTCTCCCAATTACTTTGACACATATTCGTGTAGAGTATGAACAATAAAGACGAAAGTACACATCCTTGTGGGGAGCCAGTGGAGGAAGTAACCTGTCCAGAGAATGTATTGTTTATTCTTACTCTTTGCGTCCTATTAGTTAGAAAGTCTAAGATCCATCCCAATACATTATAATTCAGTTTAAATTCTTCTAAAAGCCTACCTATTAAGACATGAGGTTGAATTGTATTAAAGGCAGAAGAGAAATCAACAAATAAAACTCCTGCGTGAGACCCTTTCCCCTCCAAATGCCTAATCAGTAAGTGTAGTAAAGTGACAGTGGCATCTTCTACACCTCTTTTAGGTCTATAGGCAAACTGCATTGGATCTAACAAACTCTCAGTTGACCGTAATATTTCATCTTTCACAAATCTTTCAAAAATTTCATTACTACTGATGTAAGAGCCACTGGTCTAAGGTCATGTAACATTTTTGGACAGCCCAGTTTCGGGACAGGAACAACCACTGCATCTTTCCACACACTTGGAACATGCTGTACTCTCAAGGACATATTAAAAATACAGTGAAATACAGGACTTAATTCTTTTGCACAAAATTTGAATACCCGCCCACAGATGTTGTCAGGTCCACAACTCTTATTTACCTTAACAGAGAGGAAGTTCTCTCTTCCTTCTAAATCAAATCAAATCAAATCACTTTTATTGTCACATCACCACAGCACAAGTGCCTTGGTGAGTGAAATTCTTATGAGCGTGCTCCAGACATTGCAAAAAAAAACTAACAAAAAAAACAATTTACATATGGACAGACAGTGCAAAAAAACTGCACTAGAGCATTTACAGTGCTCCAGACAGTGCAAAAAAACAACAACAACAATTTACATATGGACAGACAGTGCAAAAAAACAACAAACAATTTACATATGGACAGACAGTGCAAAAAAACTGCACTGGAGCATTTACAGTGCTCCAGACAGTGCAAAAAAACAACAACAATTTACATATGGACAGTACATATTTACAGACTGTACAGAAAACAATGTGCAAAATACACATACATATACTCAGTACACATAGTGTACTATAAAGACACACTCAATTATCAGCGACACATTATACACCGTATGGGCACATCTACATTATGTACAGTATCTATACATAATGTAGTCTATAAATAGTAATAATGTGAGGTGCAACAGATTATAAATTAACAGCAGATTGGTTGAGCAGTAGATAGATGTGCAAAGGTGCAACAGATTATTCATATGCAGTGTCGTGGATGTGCATTGTATGGTGTCCAGTGATAGCAGATAGGATGTGATTAGTGCAGTGTGTGCGTGTAGTCCAGTTGAACGGTGTTAAAGTGCAGTGCATGGCATGTTGTGTGAGTGGGAGTGTGATGTAGGTGAGTTATTTCTGGTTTGCGGTTTGCGTTGCGCGACGGAGGAACCAATGTTCAAAAGCGTGTCTCTATCGTAGACAGTTATACTAAAAACATCTAACACGTAAAACAACAAAAAAACAAATAAAACATACGAAAAACTGCAAAGTTTTCCCGGAGCTCGCAACACGGCTGCCATCCTCGGCGCCATCTTGACTCCATCATCCCTTTCTCCACATCCCTTTGATTTATACAAAAGAGCTGGTTATCATCAAGCTTGTGCCATAGGTCCTGAATTTCCCCACTAAAAGCAGTTGTATCAAAACGGTTATAAAAAGAATTCAAAGCATTTGCAAATTCTAAGTCTGAATCATATCCTTTCAAGAGGATTTAATTGTTATGCTTTGGACAACCATGCCCTATTATACTTTTCATACTGGACCAGGCCGAGCCCAGCTTATTAGCAGCCATTTGACTCTCTAGTCTCGCTTTATAGTTATTTTTTGCCTGTAGGATTTCTACCTTCAGCTCTTTCGTGGCTGCTTGTTTATTCAAATCAATAAAATAACCTTTTAAACACCCTTCTCTTATTTTCTATTTTTTATTTAACAGATTTGGTCACCCATGGTTTATTATTTGGATACACTCTCACCCTCTTATGTGGAATTATCATATCTCTACAAAACGCGACATAAGAACAAGTCTGTGAGTTCATCCAGATTGTCACCACAGCTTTCTCTAAACATATTCCAGTCTGTACAATCATAACACTCTTGTAAACAGAGCACAGATTCCTCAGTCCAAACTTTTACATCCTTCATTTTTACTTTCTCTCTCCTTAAAACTGTCTTATATATAGGCAGTAGAAACATGCAGTTGTGATCAGCGGAGCCTAAAGGAGGTAGTTGCTCACTCTGTCTTTTGTTGCTGCAGTATTTGCTCATGTTTGTGTTTTTCTCGTCCCTGTGTTTTGAACCATTCTTTTTTTTACGTTTTGATCTGTTTTTGATTATTTTTACATTAAACAATCTGCACTTGGATCTTACCCTGTTCTCTCCTGATTCCTCGTGACACCTGGATGATGCGACAGCAGCCATAGTGCGCCAGAATGCCCACCACACACCAGCTTATTGGTGGAGAGGAGACAGTGATCAAGCCAATCAGTGTATGGGGATGATTAGGAGACCATTGTGGTCAGAGGCCAGTGGGCGAATTTGGCCAGGATGCCGGGGTAACACTCCTACTCTTTTTCGAAGGACCACGGAGAATGACCACGGAGAGTCAGGATCTCGGTTTAATGTCTCATCCAAAGGACGGTGCTTTTTACAGTATAGTGTCCCCATCTCTATTCTGGGACGTTAGGACCCACACAGACCACAGGGGTGAGCACACCCTGCTAGTCTCACTAACACCTCTTCCAGCAGCAACCTAGTTTTCCTAGGAGGTCTCCCATCTAGGTACTGACCAGGCTCAACCCTGCTTAGCTTCAGTGGGAAACAGGGTGATATGGCTGCTGCTTAACGTTGCTGAATTTAAATATTGTTTTGGGGGGTTTGTACGTTTTAAACTGAAAATATCCTCTTTAAACTGAATACTTAACTAAAATACATTTCTAATGTTTCTCATTTTTATTTATTACACTTCTAAAAAGTACTGACTACATTTTTGTAAATTTTCATTTCATATACAGGTGCATCTCAATAAATTAGAATGTCGTGGAAAAGTTCATTTATTTCAGTAATTCAACTCAAATTTTAAAACTTGTGTATTAAATAAAGTCAATGTAGACAAACTGAAGTAGTTTAAGTCTTTGGTTCTTTTAATTGTGATGCTTTTGGCATTTAACACAACCCCATCTCAACAAATTAGAATACTTCACAAAAACATTTTTAGTGAATTGTTGGCCTTCTGAAAAGTATGTTAATTTACTGTATATGTACTCAATACTTGGTAGGGGCTCCTTTTGCTTTAATTACTGCCTCAATTCGGCATGGCGGAGATCAGTTTGTGGCACTGCTGAGGTGGTATGGAAGCCCAGGTTTCTTTGAAAGTGGCATTCAGCTCATCTGCATTTTTCGGTCTCTTGTTTCTCATTTTCATCTTGACCAATACCCATAGATTCTCTATGTGGTTCAGGTCTGGTGAGTTTACTGGCCAGTCAAGCACACCAACACCATGGTCATTCAACCAACGGTTGGTGCTCTTGGCAGTGTGGGCAGGTGCCAAATTCTGCTGAAAAATGAAATCAGCATCTTTAAAAAGCTGGTCAGTAGTTGGAAGCATGAAGTGCTCCAAATGTTCTTGGTAAACGGGTGCAGTGTCATTGGTTTTTGGCTGGGGATACTGAGCGATATCCCCCTCGGTAGAAATCGCGATTGCGTTCCCGAGCCCGTCTTTTTTCCCCTTCTCCCAAATCAGATTATACTGTTTCAGCTATTCAAATTTTTCAGTTTTGTATGTAATGGCAAAATGATAATATTTCGTTTTTTTATAAAGTTAATTTAGAAAAACGTTTGGAGCATTTTTTTGTTAGTTAAATAATTGTTTTTCTTTCTTAAAATAACGACCAAGCGGCCAGCGGCAGACAGGTTGCAAATTATTATAATATTTTTTTGATACATTTGATTAATCAATGCATGCTGATGAACTTGTATCATAGTTTATAGCTATATGGTAACGAAAGTGTTCAACATTCAACCCCTTCTTTTTCATCAGTATTATTTGTGATTTAAATTTTGTGACAGGAATTCCTCTTTTTGCTTTCACTTTTTGAATGTGAAAAGAAGATCTCTTTCGCTTTACAAGAAAAGAAAAATTGTCTGTTTTGCTTATATCTATACGCCTTTCACTTTTTAAGACTAAAACAAAAGATGGATTCACTGTTATTTTTTATTAAAAAGCACAACAACAATAAAACAGTACTTTACAATGACAAACTATCATAACGTTTATTAACAAAAACGAATAAGACGAGGTATGGCATAGGACACATCACATGCTGTATTATACTGACTAATACATAACAGAATGTTTAGCAAACACTGAGGAATCAAATAATAATAATATTAAAAAAATAAGGAAAGCCTCCATAGTGTAACATGAGGTAAACAGCAAAGATAACAAGCTTTTCAAAACGAAAACAAAAAGTAAAACTAAACTGTCTGTCGCTGACAGGACTTGCATGTTTTCTTTACAAGAATTCTTCACTTCACAAAAATGAACTGAAAGTCAGCGAATACATGACTCACAGACATGATAAATATATCTATAGAAAGCTTTAAATTACTACTTAACGAAATAAATCAAATCGAAAACAAAAACTCTTTCATTATAATCCGTGAAGATGCACTTCTCTCTAAAGGCGCGTCTAATGAGGAGATGGCAAGTCAGGATCTTCATCTGATTCTTCATCTTTGCGACACTGACACAGAAAACACTAGTTTATTAGTAAATAATTCAAATATCTCCTTACTATTTCCCTCAGACACATTCATGTTTTTTCCACCAGCGCGACAATTTTTTTCATCACTAATTGATGGATGTCTAAAATATAAACATAAGGAGAAGCCTAAAACAGTCCCGAGGCCCGGCACACGCCCGGTCGGGGCCGGGCTGAAATGCAGGGCTCTAGCGTTCCCCTCGATAGAAATCACGTTTCTCCCTCGGGGGCCCCTCCCATCGTCGGGCCCTTAGAATCGTCCTAACTTTTCCCCCCCTTACGGCGCCCCTGGCCGGAGGAGATGCTCAGCTACACACTGAATGCTGGAGGAGATGCTCAGCTACACACTGAAGGCCGGAGGAGATGCTCAGCTACACACTGAATGCTGGAGGAGATGCTCAGCTACACACTGAAGGCCGGAGTAGATGCTCAGCTACACACTGAATGCCGGAGGAGATGCTCAGCTACACACTGAATGCCGGAGGAGATGCTCAGCTACACACTGAATGCCGGAGGAGATGCTCAGCTACACACTGAATGCCGGAGGAGATGCTCAGCTACACACTGAATGCCGGAGGAGATGCTCAGCTACACACTGAATGCTGGAGGAGATGCTCAGCTACACACTGAAGGCCGGAGGAGATGCTCAGCTACACACTGAAGGCCGGAGGAGATGCTCAGCTACACACTGAATGCCGGAGGAGATGCTCAGCTACACACTGAATGCCGGAGGAGATGCTCAGCTACACACTGAATGCCGGAGGAGATGCTCAGCTACACACTGAAGGCCGGAGGAGATGCTTAGCTACACACTGAATGCTGGAGGGGATGCTCAGCTACACACTGAAGGCCGGAGGAGATGCTCAGCTACACACTGAATGCTTGAGGGGATGCTCAGCTACACACTGAAGGCCGGAGGAGATGCTCAGCTACACACTGAATGCTGGAGGAGATGCTCAGCTACACACTGAAGGCCGGAGGAGATGCTCAGCTACACACTGAATGCTGGAGGAGACGCTCAGCTACACACTGAAGGCCGGAGGAGATGCTCAGCTACACACTGAATGCTGGAGGGGATGCTCAGCTACACACTGAATGCTGGATAAGATGCTCAGCTACACACTGAATGCTGGAGGAGATGCTCAGCTACACACTGAATGCTGGAGGAGACGCTCAGCTACACACTGAAGGCCGGAGGAGATGCTCAGCTACACACTGAATGCCGGAGGAGATGCTCAGCTACACACTGAATGCTGGAGGAGATGCTCAGCTACACACTGAATGCTGGAGGAGATGCTCAGCTACACACTGAAGGCCGGAGGAGACGGTCGGCTTCACACGACAGTACTCGGTGTCACTAACTGAATGTAACTTGTGTGTCTGCTAAAGAAAACTGACTGCTGTGGCATAAACTCAGGATTTCTGATAGTTTTTTAGTGAGCGTTAAGTATTATACAGGCATGCCAATCTTGAGAACCTTTATCACATGGGTTCTCATCTCTGGCCTCGAGGTCCACTTTACTGCAGAGTTGAGTTCCGACCCTAATAAAATACACCTGAACATTCTAACCAAGATCTTCACGATTACTAGAAAGTTACAGGCAGGAGAGTTTGATTGAGGTTGGAGTTAAATTCTACAGTAATTGGACATAAAGATTCATTGCCTTATGCTGTTTTTCATGTCAGACATAAGGAAAATTATCACTTCATTTTAAATACTTGTTAACCTCATGCAACTCAGATTGGATCTGCCTGCATAAACACTGTTTTAGACAACTGTGACGGGCATAAAATTGGACAGCAATGATTGACTGTTTTGAGATTTCCACAGAGACACCATTCAGTGTGAAAGTGTGTGTAAGAATGTCTTCTATCTACATGCACTACTTAGTATTTGACAGATCATCTAGCACTTCTAAGTATCCATGCAGAAAGGGTCATCAGAAATGTTTGGGAGAAGCATCAAAACATCATCATCTTATTAATTTTTCAGCTTTCTTTGTAGTACTTACACTGTGTCCACTTAAGAAAACAATGTGCTGATGATTCATTTAGCTTGTCACATCTTCTGTTCTGCATTTTGACATTTTTTAGAAAAGTGTTGCATTAATAATAAAGTATGTATAATGTAGTTTTCATAAATGTGTTTTTGTACTCTAAACAAGATAATCATATATTCAATGAGGTTGGAGGCAGCGATGCCGGCGGCACTCAACTTTTTGTGTCAGATAGCATGGATCAGTGTTAATTGTTAATCATCAATGACTAATTATATAAATTGCGGTTCCTAAAAAAATTGCTGAGATTATATCTCTACCGTATCTACTTGGTTTGCATCTGTTTGTCCAGTATGAAGATTTAATCTGTCTTTATTTTACGGCTCTGTACACTTTTAGTTCACTGCTCAATGCAACGATACCTTCAAAATGGTGCCTCGGTGACGTCACACATAATAAACGCACGTGACTGACAAAGACCGATTCTAATCACAGAATATATGGTAATTTCCCTTTTTTTTATCTCCCCACAAAAACTGTTGCACCCTTATTTACTTTTTTTTTCAATTTGTATTTGTGGTAACACTTCAGATATTATGTCAAGTTTTACATGATACATCTGCTACTTTTACTGTGTTTTAGTTCAATTTGACATTGTAAAATATATATATTTTTAAACACGCTTGACAATATTGTTGACATTTTTGTTTTAGATCCCATTGGTCAGATCACCACCACTTTGTGCTATTTGACATCACATGTACATCTTTCAATATTTGGCCTTTTGGTTCCAAACATTCTACTTTAGTTAAGAAATATGGTATTAGTTTTAACTGTTGAGGAATACACACAGCTATATATTCAAGACCACATTAATTTTCAGTTCCACCATTATAACATGTTCTGCTCTGAAAGAACTGGCTGTCATTGTTTGTATGTTACCTGTCCTTTGAAAGCCAAAATTATAATATTACTACATGATGCATTGCAAACAAAATACAGTAATTGCTTATTATTTTTACATTCTGTTTCTCTCATGAAAATTTTGTTTGTTTGTGCATTAGTCGAAGTAAATATTAGTGGCATTAATGATTTTCATGACAATATATTTAATGTTCTGGAGAAATATTTATTAACAGAAACACTATAAAATTAGTACCAGGAGTCCATGATACGCCTCATGCTCATGAATCTCATGCTACCCATATTGTTGAAGCTCCTGTACTCTCCAGGTCTGAAGTACGACATTCTGCCTCTGTAGTTGGGCTGCTCATAGAAGAGCCAGTGGCCGTCCATCACATGGCAGGACTGGCAGTGAGACATGCGGTAACGGTCCATGGTGTTGTCACAGTCATCCATCATCTCATGCATCTGACCCATGAAGTTCTCCCTCTCGTAGATCCTCATTCTGTAGGATCCCCTGTGCTGTAGTGGAATATAAGTAATTTTAGTTTATCATTAAAAAATAAATTTATTTAAAAGATAAAGTTAAACTTGTTTATTTTTATATGTTAAATCATCTGAAATTGAGCTCACCATAGGGATCATGCGGCAGGACCTGATGCAGTTGTTCATTCCAAACATAGGCATGTAATCAGCATACTCTCCTCTTTTAAAGAAATACTGATTTCCCATGTAGTTGGGATTATCATACATCATCCAGCATCCACTCTCTACTTTGCAAGAGTGACAGCGGCTCATGTAGGAAGAAAAGTCACCACAGTCGGCCATACACTCATAAGAGCGACCCTGGAAGTTCTTGTCCTCAAAGAAAGTTACCTGAAAATTTTTTTTTGTGACAAGGTAAGAGATACCAATTAAAAAAAATATCAAAGTTAAACTTTCTGGATATAGGTGCTGGAACAAGGTTTACCTTCATGGTTGCACTGGCTGGTCCTCAGTAGTTTCACAAAGAAGAAGCTGAAGCTGATTCTGCTTGTTGACTGACTGCTGTCACCTGTGCTTTTATACTAGATCAATTCTATAGACTACAGGGCCTCTATTGTTAGTCAATTCCTGACTGTGCAAGTTGAAACAGAGGTCATTCTAGCTAAAGCTTGGTATGTAGACCTTAGTACTCAAAATTATTAGAAAAATACAAGTATATTTGTCAAAAAGAATGCGACTCAGATAGACTCTTAAGACATGCTGATTATACTTTACAATAATGTTCAATTTGTTAACATTAGGTTATGCTTTAGATATCATGAACTAACAGTGACAAATATGTAATCTATGTTAACTGTAAAACGTTCCAGCCATACTTAATGCATCATTTAAACATTATATAATGTTAATGTAAACTGTTATTGAAATACTAATGATTGTGAATTGTAGAAATCAAATTCACTTATCACCAAAGCGCACTTTATTTGTTGCATATAGACTTTTACAGTGGTGGTCAGTAACGAAGTACAACTACTTCGTTACTGTACTTAAGTAAATTTTTCAAGTATCTGTACTTTACTGGAGTAGTTTTATTTTGAGTAACTTTTACTTTTACTTCACTACATTCCAAAGCATAAGATCGTACTTTTTACTTCACTACATTTCATAAAACATATCGTTACTCCTTATAATACATCACGTGCTCCGAGACGCAGAAGCGGTGTCTGATTCATGAACAAACTGATTATTTTCAATGAACCTGTTCAATCGGTTCGCAAATCGCAACAAACGATTCTTTCACGAATTTCTCGAGTCGAGCTCACTGATTCAAATGATTCGTTTAGAGCGAGTCTTCTTCAGTGAACTGAACTCACAAGTGAAGAACCGGGAGATCTTGTGAGCGCGCGCTACTGATGCTGTGAAAAGTACGTTACTAATGTCGAATTTTAGGATTAATTATTGTAACTGAAAATAATATTTAGGTCAAAACTGTCAGTTGTTTGTGAACTAAATCTGCTGTAAAGGGTGATCTATTTAAGCCCACTGAAATGCTTGAATGCAGAAAGATCAACATCAGTGTCTCTAACGTTATGTTTTAGGTCAAAAAACAAAACATTAAAATAACACCGATTAAATAAAATAACTAATGCACGTTCATATTCCCCGCTGCTGTAACGTTAGCAGTTTTATTAAAATGCTATGCATTTAGACCTATGTGACGTCTGTTTTTATATTGTTTATCAACAGTATACATTTTTATATTGTTCAGATCAACTAGTCGAGTAGACAGATATGAATGTTTATTCATAACCATACTGAAAATAAGTAAATATTGTTAGCTGATGCTAACTGTCTAGCTAACAAGCTTGCTGGTGCTAAGTTGAGGAAATTTTTAGATATAAAGTCCAAATATCTTTATTCAGCCACCTAGAAAGATTCCATCTGAGGGAAAAAGAAAGGATGTGATGTTCAGAACATAGTAACTACAGTAATTATCAGAGTGGGAAGTGATGCCCTCTGGGGCATTTGGCCAGGGTGTTTTACACCACAGACAAGGTTTGAGAAGAAAAAATCATTATGAAAATATAATTAGATTTTCCTTAAAATGTTCTTCCTAATTTCAGGCCTAATTCTCATGTCATATATAACTGACTGCAAAACAACAAGTTCTAAAACACTTTTTCTTACTGGTGAAGATTAGATGGTGAAATCTGTTTTCTCTCAGGTACATGGCAGTGCAAGCTTCACAGTGAACATTACTACATCACTCTCATCAACGTAGTCCATATCAACAAAATATATATCTTGACTCTATAGTGGTTATTTTGGGAAAAACCCAGGTATTTTGGGCAGTAAGATTATAAAAATATGTGCAAATATAAAATTAAATAAAGTAGTCTATATAAAATTGCAAAATAAATCTGTCTATCAGTACTTTTTTACTTAAGTACATAAAAAATGTAGTACTTTTGTACTTTCACTCGAGTAAAATTGAAAAAGCAGTACTTTTACTTTTACTGGAGTAATATTTTATTATACGTATCTGTACTTTTACTCAAGTACTTGATCTGTGTACTTTGTCCACCACTGGACTTTTATGCTGGTTCAGAATCCTTTCTGAAATCTGTTTCAGTAGGTACCTTCATGCTCAAATGCAACTTTTCAAGTCATAATATAACAAGGCAGCTTCCTAAGCTTTCAGATACAGCCTTGAAGTTTGTATTTTTATCATGTGGTTGTTGCTTTAGATGGAGGACTTCTGGCTATATGAATTTGTTTGTTTGTTGGTTTTTATAAGCTTTGATTTTGGAATGCTTAGTGGTTTTGAAACTGTAGCCTATCCTTTGCTCTGTCCATCCACAGAAGGGGCCTTGATTCTGTGTTTAGAGTAAAGAGACAAAACCTAGTGAGTATCCAGTCTGTAATGCTAAATGGCACATAACTGTAGCCAATTTTGGGGGTTTGGTTGTGAAAACTGGTATTCCTTAAGATGCAGTATATGTTCCCCTCATTATATATATGTTAATCAGTCTTGATCATACTAATAACAAATCGTACAATAATTTGAAATCTTTTTTTTGTAAAATTAATTAGAAAGAAAAATAAATTGGCTGGAAGTTGTATTTTTAAACTTTGAAATATTGCTAATACAACAACTTATGTGCCTCCTTTGATTTATTTATTTATTTAATTTACTTTGTATCTTGTTTACTTTTGCAAAATATTTTTTTTTAAACTGAATTTTACCTTCATAAAACCTGCAGAAACCCTGATATTTAGACTTTGACCATTTTAAGAACTTTTACAATGGAGAGCTTAATAGTCCTTCATCTCAACTATGTTTAGAGAAAGGAAAATGTATATTTGGCCCCACTGTTCAGTCAGACTTCTCTGTGTGTGTATGTGTGTGTGTGTGTGTTCTGTAGCGGTTCTTAATCCTGGACCTAGTGACCCCCTACTCTGCATATTTTGCATGTTTCTCTTGTTTAGCCTACCTGATTCAAATCATGAGCTTGTTAGAAGAGAGATCCATGAATGAACTGTGTTCCCATTGACATGGTCCCTACACAGTGTTCACTGCCCTTTGTTCCTTGCACCTTGGAAATCGGCTGAAGTATACTTCACTTAGGAACACGGATTTGTGCTATACCACTGCCTGCAGCATCTTCATCTACAAAAGTGTGAAGTGTTATTTAACTGTAATCATAAGATTTGCAAAGTAGTCACATCTTGCATAATGACCTTTGAATGGAATATATACACTCCTTTCACACTGGAATCCTGGTGGAATATCATATGATGTCCACTTCGCAGGGCATTTACGATTGAATAGAACAAACCTCAATAAGAGGAACAAAATATGCAGGGGGGATCAAGGACCAGGATTAAGAACTGCTGGATTAGTGTAAACATTAGCAGGTCTAATGACGCACCAAACTGAAGCTGAAATCTAATTGGCTAAATTAGTTATGTTTGAAAATGATTGGATATATGTGGAAGGAAGCAACTTTCATTTAGCCTCCCTCAAACCTTTTTTGGCTGCATTTTGGATGGAGGCTAAATTTGGTATCCTTTATCATATACATTCTCATTGGTTATTTTAGTAATGACAATATCCTTTATGCCGTCGGCCACAGTGATTGCAACTCATCTGTGCTATCATGTACGAAATAATATTCTAAAAATCTGTTTTTACTTTATATACATTTAAGTTTTGCACATTATTGGGTAAACTGAGTAAAACAAAATGTACATTTATTATCTGTTATTTTAATTTAAGATGCATTTTTGAGGAGGCTCAGCATCCCGTGCCTCTAATAAATAACTACTGCCCGCATGGTGTTAACCATGGCTTAGTACTGTGGTTCATAACTAATTCCTTATGTGGCTCTGTAACAGTTGAACCTCTTCACAAATTCACAGAAAGGGATGATGATAGAAATGTGTCAATATGTTCTTATAAACAGTGAGAAGAATATAATGGTTTGGATTGGCTCAAGGCATCTGTTGACATGTTGATGTGATAAGTAAAGTTAATGTGAGAGCTTGCAATCCATGTCCTTATACAGTTTCAAGTTGTAAGTTCTTATTTAAATTTAGAAAATTAAATCTAGCATGTTCAAACAAATCTCAACATTGCAGCATTGACTCCCATTTTCCATTCATTTTTCGTGAGTAAAAAAAAAAAGATTCACATTCACATTATCAACCTATCCTAAATTTGTGGTATTTTGAGTGTGTGTGTTTGTGTGTGTTTGGGGGTTGGGTATGGGGGCTTTTGTAGTAGTGGCATTAATTATTTTCAGGATGCAATAAGTTCTGTAGAGAAATAATTGTATTTATTTAATTGGTTTTGTTAATAGTGGCATTAATGATTTTAAGGACAATGTTTATTTTAGAGAAAGTATTTTATTAATATAAACCCTAGTACCAGGAGTCCATGATGCGCCTCATGCTCATGAATCTCATGCCACCCATATTGCTGAAGCTCCTGTACTCTCCAGGTCTGAAGTACGACATTCTGCCTCTGTAGTTGGGCTGCTCATAGAAGAGCCAGTGGCCATCCATCACATGGCAGGACTGGCAGTGAGACATGCGGTAACGGTCCATGGTGCTGTCACAGTCATCCATCATCTCGTACATCTGACCCATGAAGTTCTCCCTCTCGTAGATCTTCATTCTATAGGATCCCCTGTGCTGTAGTGGGAGAAAAGTCATTTTAGTTTAACTTTATCAGGCAAAATAAAATAAAAATATTACAAATATTAAATAAAATAAAAATATATTTATGATTATATGTTATCTTATACACGCTTAAATATAATAATGGTGATTATATAAGCTTAAAAAGCTCACCATAGGGATCATACGGCAGGACCTGATGCAGTTGCTCATTCCAAACATAGACATGTAATCAGCATAATCTCCTCTTTTGAAGAAATACTGATTTCCCATGTAGTTGGGATTATCGTACATCATCCAACACCCTCTCTCCACTTTGCAAGAGTGACAGCGGCTCATGTAGGAGTGCATGTCAGCACAGTCTCCCATACACTCATAAGAGCGACCCTGGAAGTTCCTGTCCTCAAAGAATGTGACCTGAAAAATAAAATATTATATTTTAGTGATCTAAAGTGAAATATATAAAATCAAATCATTTTTGAGTGGAAAATGGTGTTGGAACTAGGTTTACCTTCATGGTTGTGCTGGATGATCCTCAGTAGTTCCACAAAAGAGAAACTGAAGCTGATTCTGCTTGTTGACTGACTGCTGTCACCTGTGCTTTTATACTAGACTAAGACTAAAGACTACAGGACCTCTTTTGTTAGTCAATTCCTGACTGTGCAAGTTGGCATAGAGGCCATTCTAGCTAAAGCTCATCATGTAGTTCTTCATGTCTCACATGTATTAATACCCGAACACTTTAGAAATTTAAACTTTTCTTGTATTCTATCATAGTGATGTAATTACAGGTATAGACAGCTAAATGTATTATTTCCCTCAGCTAGGTATTTATAACTGTGTAATATTCAGAGTTACAAAATAGCTAGGCTAGACCTTTAGTCATCGAACTCATTTGTAGTTTTACAAAATACAGTTTAAAAATACAACAGTTGCTACTGTTATCAGTATTTTAAACGGTCCATATTTAATGCTTTTGCCATTGTGGGGAAGCTTGCCACTTATAGTTGTTTTGCAAATGTATATTTACAGTATTTGGTACATTCAGTCATATACAGTGTCCCTTTGCTAAGTTCTGCCTTGATGTTACTGACAATTACCCTTACCAAAAAGTAGTATACTTCAAGTTTAATTTATTAAGTATACTTAAGTAAAGTTTAAGTAGCCTATATTTTTAAGTATACTTAATGTAGTAAGTGTACAAATATCAGTATACTAGCAGTATACTTGGAAGTGTACTATTTCAGTACTCCTAAATTGGCAACTTTCTAAAAGTATACTTTTAAGTATACTTTAAGTATAACAGTAGTAAACTTTGAGTACACAACTAGTTTACATCAATGTAAAAAGTACACTGTGTGTTCGGAGTATATGTATGTGTATTCTGCGCATTGTCTTCTGTATAAGTCTGTAAGTATGTACTGTCTATATGTAAATTGTTTCTGCACTGTCTGGAGCACGCTCTCAAGAATCTCACTCACCTAGGCACATGTGCTGTGGTGATGTGACAATAAAAGTGATTTGATTTGATTTGATTTGATGTTTTAGCTTGTACTGCAACTATACTAAAAGTGAACTTATAAGTTTACTTTAAGTATACTACCATGTCCCTATTAGGTATTAATTTGTATATATTTGTTATATGAATATCTGAACATACAAACATCAAAAGAAAGAACAGGGTATCTGCTTGTAAACAAAAACATTTTATTCTAGCTTCATGCATTCTTTTTTAAACACTTGAATGTGGGTAAGTCTCATAAATAAAAAATAAAGAGGTAAACATTTTGAACAAAAAGCTGAAAATGACTTTGAATTTAGAATGATAATCAAAATGTAGATGAGTCGTTCAACACTTCAAAGCTTGAAAATCATTATTACCTCTTCGTTTCTGACATTTTGTTCCACAAAGTTTCACAGTTTTGATGCTGTTTCATGTCTGTGGTTTGTATCACAAACCTCTGCTCCAAATGCAAACGCTTCTTGTTTCTGGGTAATATAAATTAACTACATGTACTTAATATATGGTTAGCGTCAGGATTAGGGTTTGGCTAAGGGTTACTTGCATTTAATAATGCATAATTAATTGTCATCATAACAGTGAGTACATGTAACTTGTAACAAGGACACCTTAAAATTAAGTGTTACCGGCAAATACTTTATGATATTTGTTATAGTATTTTTTTTTTTTAATTTGACTGATACCCAGATACTAGAACTTGACTGATACCCAGATACCATTCATTTCATGGTATAAAAAACGAGCAGCCAAGAGACTCATATAAGACGTTTGTGTGTCACAGAAGAAAGAAAAAAAGTGAAATATCAGAAAACATGAGCTTAAGTAAACAATGACACAATTATGCATTTGCATGTGTATATGTTGCACAATTTGCTCAAACACCTTACCTTTTTGAATTGTCATTTGACAGCAAGGAGATAGTAAAGAGAGCATAAGTGGGAAGTGCAGGTCCTACCGGTTACTAACATTGATTGAATGTACACTAACCGGCCACTTTATTAGGTATTTCTGTTCAATTGCTTGGTAACACAAATCGTTAATCAAGCAATCACATGGCAGCAACTCAATGAGTTTAGGCATCTAGATGTGGTGAAGACGACTTGCTGAAGTTCAAACCGAGCATCAGAATGTGGAAGAAAGAGAATTTAAAGGAATAGTTCACCCAAAAATGTAAATTCTGTCATCATTTACTCACCCTCAAGTAGTTCCAAACCTTTATTAATTTCTTTGTACTGCCGATCACAAAGGAAGATATTTTGAAGAAAGTTTGTAACCAAGCTGTTTTGGGGCACCATTGACTTCCATAGAAAAAAATATATATACTATGGAAGACAATGGTGCCCCAGAAATGCTCTGTTTCCCATATTCTTTAAAATGTCTTCCTTTGTGTTCAGCAGAACAAAGACATTCATACAGGTTTTGAATCACTTGAGGGGGAGTAAATTATGACAGAATTTTCATGTTTGGGTGAACTATCCCTTTAAGTGACTTTGAACCTTGGAATGGTTGCTGGCGCCAGATGGGCTTGTCTGAGTATTTGAAAAACTGCTAATCTACTGGGATTTTTACGCACAACAATCTCTAGCGATTACAAAGAATGGTCCGAAAAAGAGAAAATATCCAGTGAGCGGCAGTTGTGTGGACGAAAATGCATTGTTGATGTCAGAGGTCAGAGGAGAATGGGCAGACTGGTCAGAGATGATAGAAAGGCAACAACAACTCAAATAACCACTCGTTACAACCAAGGTATGCAGAATACCATCTCTGAACACACAACATGTTGAACCCTGAAGCAGATGGGCCACTGTAGCAGAAGACCACACCAGGTCCTGTCAACTAAGAACAGGAAACGGAGACTACAATTTCCACAGACTCACCAAAATTGGACAATAGAAGATTCGGAAAGCGTTGCCTGGTTTGATTAGTCTCGATTTCTGCTGCCACAGTCAGATGTTAGGGTCAGAATTTGGCGTAAAGAACATGAAAGCATGGATCCATCCTGCCTTGTCTCAACAGTTCAGTCTGGTGGTGGTGGTGTAATGGTGTGGGGGATATTTTCTTGGCACACTTTGGGCCCCTTAATACCAATTGAGCATCGTTTAAATGCCACAGCATACCTGAGTATTGTTGCTGACCATGTCCATCCCTTTATGACTACAGTTTACCCATCTTTTGATGGCTCCTTCCAGCAGGATAATGCATCATGTCACAAAGCTCAAATCGTCTCAGACTGGTTTCTTGAACATGACAATGAGTTCACTTTACTCAAATGGCCTCCACAGTCACCAGATCTCAATCCAATAGAGCACCTTTGGGATGTGGTTGAACGGGAGATTCGTTCGCATCATGGATGTGTAGCCGACAAATCTGCAGCAACTGCGTGATGCTACCATGTCAATTTGGACCAAAACCTCAGAGGAATGTTTCCAACACCTTGTTGAGAATCTATGCCATGAATAATTAAGGCAGTTCTGAAGGCAAAAGTGGGTCCAACCCAGTACTATCTAAAGTAATGGCTAGTAAGCTGGCTAAAATATCCTGTATTGGAATTAAATTAATGTTGATTGATTTGTCCAATTGGGAGTAAAAGCTCTCTCATGGTATCTTATAATGTTGACGTAAGGCTGTGTTGACTAAAAAATATTGTCCAGTACTGTAAAAATTCAACATTAGAGCTGTGTTCATTGTTTTGCAAAACTCAGAATCAACAAGTATGTTGTCTTTATAATGAGGGCCTAAAGGGAAATGTTTTTTGAGAATGAAAGATGATTATGTTTGTCCGAAGAGAAAATTTGATATCTGGTGTTATGTGAAAATCAAGCAAATAGCCATAAAACAATAAAGGCAACTGACCACATTATTCAATAAAGTTTTGGTTTGCTTAATAAATAAAATTCTTCATAAATAAAATGTCTCTGTCACATGCATATTTACTTCTGTTTCCTTTGTTCTAGTGTTCCCTGCACTAGTTTTTCCTTGGTTGTTAATTAGCTCCACACCTGTTCTATTTATCCCTGATTGTGTTCTCCTCTGTTCCTTTGTCTGCTATTGTTTTATGCCAATGTGGTTGTTCTATTCTCCCTTTAGAATGACTAAAATTACTTACTTGAACCCTACTTCTTAGTCATACGCTTTACTCAACAACCCATTCTCTGCTGTAATATGAGGTTCAAGAGGCTTAAGTGCCCTGCTCTTCAGGGTTCTGTCACTTCGGTCTAGTGTTATTCATGGTTTTGTGACAGAGACCTGATACTCCCGCCATGTCCAGGTTTCATGTGAGCGCACGGCTTTGAGTGTGCTCGAGCCATGAGCTCTCTCGTCTGCGTGCCTTGTTTCATGTTGGAGCGTGGTGTTTGGATCCCGGCACCATGTCTTGAGTTTCGGTTTCGTGTCGGGGTTTGGACACTCGCGCTCCACGTTCTGTCTCTTTGTGGGAGAGTGCGGTCTTGAGTTCGCTCGGCCGCACGCTCTTCTGTCCTCGTGTGTTTTGTTGTTTTGCATGCAGTTCGTGTTTTTATCGGCTGCGTGCATTCATGTTATATCTTGTGCTGTGTGGCACACAGCTTGTGTATTTTATTGGCTGCGTGCTTTCATGTTGTCATGTCTTGTGTGAACACGTGGCTTATGAGTTTTCTCATTAGTTGGGTGTTCATGTCCTGTTTTGCACATGACTGGTTATTTGTTTGCTGGCCATTTGCTTGTGTTTTTGTTTTGTGTGAGCACGTGGCTTCTGTTCTAGTTTTCTGTGTGCCATGTACTCTCATGTCAATTTGTCTTGACCCCGCCTATCTTGTTACGTGTTTATTGATTAATTTTCCCCAGCTGCTCTCCCTCGTTACCCTCCTCATTTGCTCCCTTTATAATCTCCTTGTGTTTGCAGTTCTGTGTGGGTTCGTTGCCATATGTTGGTTCGTTGGCGTATGTCTTCTGCCCTGCCCTGCCCTGCCCTGCCCTGCCCTGCCCTGCCCTGCCCTGCCCTGCCCTGCCCTGCCCTGCCCTGCCCTGCCAGTCTGTTTGTCCCCTACAGCGTTGTTTTTGTTTGTTTTGTTTTATTATTAATAAAAAGCCCTTTTTTCCTCCTGCAATTGGGTCCTCGCTCTCTTCCCATTACCCGTACCTGACATGCTCAAGGTTGCAATATCCTGGTGGTTTTTGAAACATGTTTTGAAGACATTTATGTTCTCTGGCTGTGGACTTAATGTTGCACAGCCAATATAGTGATTTAAAACTAGCAGATATTTTAATGTCTGAGATTTTCATATAATGGTGTTGGCTTTCATCCTAAACAGGCCTTGAATAATGAATTATTTGTTTCCAGCTTTCTGAATAATTTTTTTATGAGTGTGTTAAGCTCGGATGTATTTTTGTGTTCATTAATCAGGCAAATGTAGGTGGTATTCATTTCCAAAACACAGTGTTTAGGTACAAATTATTTTATTGAAACGCTGGAACCCTAGTACCAGGAATCCATGATACGCCTCATGCTCATGAATCTCATGCCACCCATATTGCTGAAGCTCCTGTACTCTCCAGGCCTGAAGTACGACATTCTGCCTCTGTAGTTGGGCTGCTCATAGAAGAGCCAGTGGCCGTCCATCACATGGCAGGACTGGCAGTGAGACATGCGGTAACGGTCCATGGTGCTGTCACAGTCATCCATCATCTCGTACATCTGACCCATGAAGTTCTCCCTCTCGTAGATCTTCATTCTGTAGGATCCCCTGTGCTGTAGTGGGAGAAAAGTCATTTTAGTTTAACTTTATCAGGCAAAATAAGAAAATAATTACTTCGAAAGATTAAATAAAAGATAAATCTATAAATTATTATATGTTATATTATATAAGCTTAAATATAATAAGGTTGATTATATAAGCTTAAAAAGCTCACCATAGGGATCATACGGCAGGACCTGATGCAGTTGCTCATTCCAAACATAGACATGTAATCAGCATAATCTCCTCTTTTGAAGAAATACTGATTCCCCATGTAGTTGGGATTATCATACATCATCCAACAGCCACTCTCCACTTTGCAAGAGTGACAGCGGCTCATGTAGGAGTGCATGTCAGCACAGTCTCCCATACACTCATAAGAGCGACCCTGGAAGTTCCTGTCCTCAAAGAAAGTGACCTGAAAAATCAAATGTAATATTTTACTGATGTAAAGTGAAATATACAAAATCAAATCATTTTTGTGTGGAAAATGCTGTTGGAACAAGCTTTACCTTCATGGTTGCACTGGCTGGTCCTCAGTAGTTCCACAAAGGAGAAGCTGAAGCTGATTCTGCTTGTTGACTGACTGCTGTCACCTGTGCTTTTATACTAGACTAAGACTAAAGACTACAGGACCTCTATTGTTAGTCAATTCCTGACTGTGCAAGTCGGCATAGAGACCATTCTAGCTAAAGCTTGTCATGTAGTTCTTCATGTCTCATATTTATTAATACCCTAACACTTCAGAAATGTTAACTTTTCTTGTATTCTGTATTAGTGATGTAAGTACAGGTATAGACAGCTAAATGTATTATTTCCCTCAGCTAGGTATTTATAACTGTGTAATATTCAGAGTAAAAAAATAGCTAGGCTAGACCTTTAGTCACTGACCTCACATGTAGTTTTATAAAATACATTATTGCTACTGTTATCAGTATTTTAAACGGTCCATATTTAATGCTTTTGCCATTGTGGGGAAGCTTGCTACTTATAGTTGTTTTGCAAATGTATATTTACAGCATTTGGTATAATAGTCATATACAGTGTCCCTTTGCTAAGTTCTGCCTTGATGTTACTGACGATTACCCTTACCAAAAAGTAGTATACTTCAAGTTTATTTTATTAAGTATACTTAAGTAAAGTTCAAGTATCATATATTTTTAAGTATACTTAATGTAGTAAGTGTACAGATATCAGTATACTAGCAGTATACTTGGAAGTGTACTATTTCAGTACTCCTAAATTGGCCACTTTCTAAAAGTATACTTTTAAGTATACTTTAAGTATAACAGTAGTAAATTTTGAGTACACAACTAGTTTACATTAATGTTTTTAGCTTGTACTGCAACTATACTAAAAGTGAACTTATAGGTTTGCTGATAGTTTACTAATTAAATACTTGTAATAGCATTTTAGTACACTTTGAATTAGAGTCTCAGTAAACTACTAGATTAATAGTTTTATACGGCAAGTACATTCATAAGTTTTCTTTAAGTGAACTTTACCTCATACTTTAAGTATACTACCATGTCCCTATTAGGTATTCAATTTGTATATATTTGTTATATGAATATCTGAACATACAAACATCAAAAGAAAGAACAGGGTATCTGCTTGTAAACAAAAACTTTTATTCTAGCTTCATGCATTCTTTTTTAAACTCTTGAATGTGGGTAAGTCTCAAAAATAAAAAAGTTAAAAGTAAACCACATTTTGAACAAAAAGCTGAAAATGACTATGAATTCAGAATGATAATCAAAACATAGATGATCAACACTCCAAAGCTTGACAATCATTATTGGTGACATTTTGTTCCATAACGTTACACAGTTTTGATGCTATTTCATGTCTGAGGTTTGTATCGGAAACCTCTGCTCCAAATGCAAACGCTTCTCGCTTCTGAGTAATATTAATTAACTACATATACTATGGTTAGTGTCAGGATTAGGGTTTGGCTAAGGGTTACTTACATGTCATAATGCATAGTTAATTGTTATCATAACAGTGAGTACATGTTACTTGTAACAAGGACACCTTAAAATGAAGTGTTATCGAGGAATACTTTATGATATTTTTTATAGTATTTTATAATTTTTAGAACTTGACAGCCCCAGATACCATTCATTTTCATGGTATAGAAAAACAGCAGCCAGGAGACTCACATAAAACGTTTGTGTGCCACATAAGAAAGAAAAAAAACTGAAATATTAGAAAACATGAGCTTGTGTAAACAATGACATAACTATGCATTTTTATGTGTATATCTTGCACAATTTGCTCAAACAACTTACCTTTTTTAATTTTGATTTGACAGCAAGGAGATAGTAAAGAGAGCATAAGTGGGAAGTGCAGGTCCTACCGGTTATTAACATTGATTGAATGTACACTCACCGGCCACTTTATTAAGCACTTCTGTTCAATTGCTTGGTAACACAAATCGCTAATCAGCCAATCACATGGCAGCAACTCAATTAATTTAGGCATCTAGATGTGGTGAAGATGACTTGCTAAAGTTCAAACCGAGCATCAGAATGGGGAAGAAAGAGGATTAAAAGAATAGTTCACCCAAAAATAAAAATTCTGTCATCATTTACTCACCCTCAAGTAGTTCCAAACCTGTATGAATTTCTTTGTTCTGCCGAACACAAAGGAAGATATTTTGAAGAAAGTTTGTAACCATGCTGTTTTGGGGCACCATTGACTTCCGTAGAAAGAAAAAATATACTATGGAAGTCAATGTTGCCCCAGAACTGCTCTGTTTCCCACATTCTTTAGAATATCTTCCTTTGTAATCAGCAGAGTTTCAGAACTGGTTTGGAACTACTTGAGCGGGAGTAAATTATGACAGAATTTTCTTTTTTGGGTGAACTATCCCTTTAAGTGACTTTGAACCTTGGAATGGTTTCTTGCGCCAGATTGGCTTGTCTGAGTATTTCAAAAACTGCTGATCTACTGGGATTTTCACACACAACCATCTTTAGGGATTACAAAGAACGGTCAGAAGAGAAAATATCCAGTGAGCGGCAGTTGTGTGGACGAAAATGCCTTGTTGATGTCAGAGGTCAGAGGAGAATGGGCAGACTTTGTTAGAGATGATAGAAAGGCAACACTAACTCAAATAACCACTCGTTACAACCAAGGTATGCAGAATACCATCTCTGAACACACAACATGTTGAACCCTGAAGCAGATGGGCTACTGTAGCAGAAGACCACACCAGGTCCTGTCAACTAAGAACAGGAAACGGAGACTACAATTCACTCAGGCTCTCCAAAATTGGACAATAGAAGATTGGAAAAATGTTGCCTGGTCTGATGAGTCTCGATTTCTGATGTTAGGGTCAGAATTTTGCGTAAGGAACATGAAAGCATGGTTCCATCCTGCCTTGTCTAAACAGTTCAGGCTGGTGGTGGTGGTGTAATGGTGTGGGGGATATTTTCTTGGCACACTTTGGGCCCCTTAGAACCAATTGAGCATTGTTTAAACGCCACAGCCTACCTGAGTATTGTTGCTTACTATGTCCATCCCTTTATGACTACAGTTTACCCATCTTCTGATGGCTACTTCCAGCAGGATAATGCACCATGTCACAAAGTTCAAATCATCTCAGACTGGTTTCTTGAACATGACAATGAGTTAAATTTACTCAAATGGCCTCCACAGTCACCAGATCTCAATACAGAATAGAGCACCTTATTGATGTGGTTGAACGGGAGAATCGTTCGCATCATAGATGTGTAGCCGACAAATCTGCAGCAACTGCGTGATGTTACCATGTCAATATGGACCAAAATCTCTGAGGAATGTTTCCAACACATTGATGAATCTATGCCATGAAGAATTAAGGCAGTTCTGAAGGCAGAAGTGGGTCCAACCCGGTACTAGCAAGGTGTACCTAATAAAGTGGCCAGTGAGTGTATATATGTATATTGCATGAAGTATGAGTGTATATTGCATGAATCAGGAATGCATTCATCAATTTGTGCACTGACAATAGGCAAGCATTTACTTTTTTAAATAAAGTAATGGCTAGCAAGCCGGCTAAAATATCCTGTATCGAATTGAAATTGATGTTGATTGATTTGTCCAATTAGGAGTAAAAGCTCTCTCATAGTATCTTACAATGTTGGCGTAAGGCTGTTTTGACTGAAAAATATTGGCCAGTACTGTAAAAATTAAACAGTACAGCTGTGTTCATTGTTTTGCGAAACTCTGAATCAACAAGTATGTTGTCTTTATTGTAACAGTGTGATTGTCATTTGACTCATGTTGTATCACAGACCTTTTTAAGTGTAACACTGTGCGATCTGACTAAGTTAAACTGTTCAGTAAATATAGAGTCACAGATACAAAGTAGTTGTCTGAGAGTTATTTATTTATTCGCTATGGAGAAGAATAAGAGTGAAACATGGTGGCAGCGGTGAACTTTGACGGAATACATTTTTAGTGAATAACCGCGCAGTTCGCCACGGAAAGATAACGTGCTAGAAAAGAAGCGAGCCTAACTTCACGAGCCTCATTTGACTAAAAAAATGGACGGAGCACTCGGATTGAAACCTCCGCCGACATTGATAATGGATTCGAATAATTTGGCAAAGACATTGAAGGCAAGGAAGGATCTTTGTATTCTATTCTCCCTTTGGAATTATTAAAATTACTTACTTGAACCTTACTTCTTATTCATGCACTTTACTCTCTGCTGTAATATGAAGTTCAAGAGGCTTAAGTGTCCTGCTCAAGGTTGCAATATCCTAGTGGTTTTTGAAACATATTTTTGAAGACATTTATGTTCTCTGGCTGTGGACTTCATGTTGCACAGACAATATAGTGATTTAAAACTAGCAGATATTTTAATAGCTGAGATTTTTATATAATGTTGTTGGCTTCCATCCTAAACAGGCCTTGAATAATGAATTATTTGTTTCCAGCATTCTGAATGCATTTTTTTTATGAGTGTGTTAAGCTTGGATGTATTTTTGTGTTCATTAATCAGGCAAATTTAGGTGGTATTAATTTCCAAAACACAGTGTTTAGGTACAAATTATTTTATTGAAACGCTGGAACCCTAGTACCAGGAGTCCATGATACGCCTCATGCTCATGAATCTCATGCCACCCATATTGCTGAAGCTCCTGTACTCTCCAGGCCTGAAGTACGACATTCTGCCTCTGTAGTTGGGCTGCTCATAGAAGAGCCAGTGGCCGTCCATCACATGGCAGGACTGGCAGTGAGACATGCGGTAACGGTCCATGGTGCTGTCACAGTCATCCATCATCTCGTATCTGACCCATGAAGTTCTCTCGTAGATCTTCATTCTGTAGGATCCCCTGTGCTGTAGTGGGAGAAAAGTCATTTTAGTTTAACTTTATTAGGCAAAATAAAATAAAAATATACATATATTTATGATTATATGTTATCTTATATATGCTTAAATATAATAATGGTGATTATATAAGCTTAAAAAGCTCACCATAGGGATCATACGGCAGGACCTGATGCAGTTGCTCATTCCAAACATAGACATGTAATCAGCATAATCTCCTCTTCTGAAGAAATACTGATTTCCCATGTAGTTGGGATTATCATACATCATCCAACATCCACTTTCCACTTTGCAAGAGTGACAGCGGCTCATGTAGGAGTGCATGTCAGCACAGTCTCCCATACACTCATAAGAGCGACCCTGGAAGTTCCTGTCCTCAAAGAAAGTGACCTGAAAATCAAATTGAATATTTTACTGATGTAAAATGAAATATATAAAATCAAATCATTTTTGTGTAGAAAATGGTGTTGGAACAATGTTTACCTTCATGGTTGCACTGGCTGGTCCTCAGTAGTTCCACAAAGGAGAAGCTGAAGCTGATTCTGCTTGTTGAGTGACTGCTGTCACCTGTGCTTTTATACTAGACTAAGACTAAAGACTACAGGGCCTCTATTGTTAGTCAATTCCTGACTGTGCAAGTTGGCATAGAGGCCATTCTAGCTAGTCGAGCTTGTCATGTAGTTTTTCATGTCTCATACTTTGTAATACCCTAACACTTCAGAAATGTATACTTTTCTTGTATTCTGTATTAGTGATGTAAGTACAGGTATAAACAGCTAAAGGTATTATTTCCCTCAGCTAGGTATTTATAACTGAGTAATATTCAGAGTTACAAAATAGCTAGGCTAGACCTTTAGTCACTGACCTCATATGTAGTTTTATAAAATACAGCATTGCTACTGTTATCAGTATTTTAAACGGTCCATATTTAATGCTTTTGCCATTGTGGGGAAGCTTGCTACTTATAGTTGTTTTGAAAATGTATATTTACAGCATTTGGTATAAATAGTCATATACAGTGTCCCTTTGCTAAGTTCTGCCTTGATGTTACTAATGATTACCCTAACCAAAAAGTAGTATACTTCAAGTTTATTTTATTAAGTATACTTAAGTAAATTTCAAGTAGCCTATATTTTTAAGTATACTTAATGTAGTAAGTGTACAAATATCATAATACTAGCAGTAGACTTGGAAGTGTACTATTTCAGTACTCCTAAATTGTCCACTTTCTAAAAGTTTACTTTTAAGTATACTTTAAGTATAACAGTAGCAAACTTTGAGTACACAACTAGTTTATATCAATGTTTTAGCATGTGCTGCACTTATACTAAAAGTGAACTTATAGGTTTACTGATGGTTTACTAATTAAATATTAGCATTTTAGTACACTTTGAATTAGAGTCTCAGTAAACTACTAGATTAGTAGTTTTATACGGCAATTACACTCATAAGTTTTCTTTAAGTGAACTTTACCTCATACTTTAAGTATACTACCATGTCCCTATTAGGTAGTAATTTGTATATATTTTGTTATATGAATATCTGAACATACAAACATCAAAATAAAGAACAGGGTATCTGCTTGTAAACAAAAACATTTTATTCTAGCTTCATGCATTCTTTTTTTAACACTTGAATGTGGGTAAATAAATAAATAAAAATAAAGAAGTAAACAACATTTTGAACAAAAAGCTGAAAATTACTATGAATTCAGAATGATAATCAAAACACAGATGGAGTCGATCAACACTCCAAAGCTTGACAATCATTATTTCCTCTTCGTTGGTGACATTTTAGTCTGGAAACACAAGCTCACATATATTTAGACTTTTTTTAAGTATAAGTCAAGTATACTTAAATTACATTTTATGTATATTTCTGAGAAGTACATAAAGCCCATTTCTGAGAAGTACATGAAAAGTAAATTAAAAGTATACTTTCCTATTTTTTTGTTTAAAAGACGTATGCTAATAGCACACTTGAATAAACTTATTTTTCGTAAGGGTAACCATAGCCACTGTTGTCCATTTCTTCAACCATTTACTTTGCTTTTAGCTGTTGCTCTATTTTTATGTAAGTCTAAGAAAGCACATCCATGTATTTCTATGAAATTGTGTATAAAAAATTATTCTGAACACAATAAAATGTTGCTGAGGTATTCATATCAATATCTCAAGGTCCAGATAGAATGTAAGCAATATTTCTTTGTGTTGTTGTTTTTGTTTTTTATAAAAAAATGTCCTCCAATTTTTAAATACATTTTGAGAAATAGATGCTGTGGATTAAACTTCATGCGTTAAAGCCAGCAAAACATATTCAAACCAATATGTTTATTTACATTTGCACCAATTTAAATTACTGTTAGTAACCTAACATTGTTTTGTTTATGTCCTGATATAGGTCTTTGTAGTGTAAGGAGTAACTAAAAAGTTCACAATGCCATATAGTGACCGTGTTTTATGAATTGTTATGAAAAGCTCTGTTCACTTAGACTGATATATCAGTTGTAATTATTATGAAATTAGGCTTTTCTCTTTTAAGTTGACTGTGAAAAGCTTTTTTATTTGCAGTTTATAGTTGTTAATCACGTTATTGCAGCTAAACATCCTGAGCAATATCACAAATAATTCCAGCCCACATAATAATATATGAAGAGTTTGTTTGCAAAAACAGATAACTCAGTTTTTTTTACATATTTCTTTAAATATTTTTTTTTTTATGTTATCGCGTTTATTGTGTCTTATTGTGTTAGTTAGCTGTATTTCTTTATCCAAATTATAATAACCCAACTGCAGTTTGATTGAGATTAATTGGAATGCACAATAAAAAACATGTTTTTTGAAAATAGTTAAAAACTGAGTTTTTATTCGTTTTTTGCAAATTAAATCTTCATAGGAAGACCTACACAGTCACAAAACTCATGTTTTTATTGGTCTGTTTTGGCTATCAGTAAATTGCTTTGTGTACATTTTGATAGCCTACAGGGAAATGTTTTTGAACTACATATAGGACTGTTAATCAAAATAAAAAATTGTGCACATGTGATTGTGTGTGTCTGTTTGTATTGTTCAACAACATTTACACAATGAGAACAAAATGTCCTCATTAGCTCAGTGAAAAACCATTATACCTATGAAATATCCTCATAACGATGGGCTATTGTGTGTGTGTGTGTGTGTGTGTGTGTGTGTGTGCGTGTGTGTGTGTGTGTGTGTGTGTGTGTGTGTGTGTGTGTGTGTGTGTGTGTGTGTGTGTGTTGTTAGAGAGATAGAGAGAGAGCAACACTAACTCAGATGTAAATTTGTTTTCAATAAGATGATCAAATATTTGTATCATCCTAAATTCTATGTGATATTAGTAATTTTCTAAACGTTCAATACTATTTAGGGCAGATGGAGTGGGTATTATGCACATTGGTATGCCGGGTTTGTAATAAATAATCTAAACAAAGAAAATGTGTAAATTAAATGTTTTTATTTGTTTTTAATTATTTTAAAATATTCAGATGTATTCTGTTTTTTTTTAAATAAGGATCCCTAATTTATTATTATAAATTATATGCTCAGTTGAATTATATGCTCAACTTGAAACTCTAGATTTGAACCATAGCATACTGCCCCTTTGAGGCCTTTAGCTGTTTAACTCTTTCTCCACCAGCATTTAACAGAAAATACCAGCCACCACTAGCATTCAAATCAAATCAAATCACTTTTATTGTCACATCACCACAGCACAAGTGCCTTGGTGAGTGAAATTCTTACGAGCGTGCTCCAGACAGTGCAAAAAAACAACAACAACAATTTACATATGGACAGACAGTGCAAAAAAAAAACAAAAAAAAACAACAACAACAATTTACATATGGACAGACAGTGCAAAAAAAACAAAAAACAACAACAACAATTTACATATGGACAGACAGTGCAAAAAAACAACAAACAATTTACATATGGACAGACAGTGCAAAAAAAAAAAAAAACAAATTTCCAATATGGCCGAACGGTGCAAAAAGCTGCACTGGAGCATTTACAGTGCTCCAGACAGTGCAAAAACAACAACAATTTACATATGGACAGTACATATTTACAGACTGTACAGAAGACAATGTGCAAAATACACATACATATACTCAGTACACATAGTGTACTATAAAGACACACTCAATTATCAGCATTATCATTCATGTTAATTTTCATAAAACTTTCATGGCCCCCAGAATATTTTGATGTATGCATCTATGAACATGCAGTGTGTCAAAAGAAAGAACCGAGTCTGCAAAACCTGTTTTATTCTAGCTTCATGCATTCCTTTTTTAACAACACTTGAATGTAGGTTTCAGTAAAAAAAAAAAAAAAAAAATTGAACAAAAAGATAAGAAAATCTAATTTTTGTCAAAGACAATGTCTGGAGTAGATCCCTTCCATCAACACCCCAAAAGCTTGCACAGCACTTCTAGCGCTGACATTTCATTCAGTAACTTTGGGCTGTTTAGTGCTATTTAATGTTTGTTGGTCACGTTATTTTACACATGCCTCTGTTTGCATATGCTATCGCTTATTTCTGCTTCTTTGCCTGTCTTTTGATCAGGAAATGATGTACTCTTTCAGAAGAGTGCCTCCTACTATCTAACAGTAAAAACACAAAATCTGAAAATTATGTCAATGGTGGAGAAGCCTTGTCTTATAAATTACAGAAAATTCTGTCACTGGCAAGGAAAGAGTTGATAAAAATTATCATGAAAAAAGTAACCAAGAAAAGTGTATTAGCCTTCAGCATGTAAAATATTTGTTAATTTAAGTGTTTCTATGGAATACTCATTTTCACAAGACGTTTGCTTTTGCAGAGAAGTCATTTTATTGAAACACTATAACACTAATACCAGGAGTCCATAATACGCCTCATGCTCATGAATCTCATGCCACCCATATTGCTGAAGCTCCTGTACTCTCCAGGCCTGAAGTACGACATTCTGCCTCTGTAGTTGGGCTGCTCATAGAAGAGCCAGTGGCCATCTATCAAGGTTGCAATATCCTGGTGGTTTTTGAAACATATTTTTAAAGACATTTATGGTCTCTGGCTGTGGACTTAATGTTGCACAGCCAATATAGTGATTTAAAACTAGCTGATATTTTAATATCTGAGATTTTTATACAATGTTGTTGGCTTCATCCTAAACAGGCCTTGAATAATGAATTATTTGTTTCCAGCTTTCTGAATTCATTTTTTTATGTGTGTGTTAAGCTCGGATGTATTTTTGTGTTCACTAATCAGGCAAATTTAATTGGTATTAATTTCCAAAACACAGTGTTTAAGTACAAATTATTTTATTGAAATGTTGGAACCCTAGTACCAGGAGTCCATGATACGCCTCATGCTCATGAATCTCATGCTACCCATATTGCTGAAGCTCCTGTACTCTCCAGGCCTGAAGTACGACATTCTGCCTCTGTAGTTGGGCTGCTCATAGAAGAGCCAGTGGCCGTCCATCACATGGCAGGACTGGCAGTGAGACATACGGTAACGGTCCATGGTGTTGTCACAATCATCCATCATCTCGTGCATCTGACCCATGAAGTTCTCCCTCTCGTAGATCCTCATTCTGTAGGATCCCCTGTGCTGTAGTGGAAGTAATTGTATTTTTTTGTCACCCCAACTTAAGCTCAAATGTAGACATAAATCTGTGACCAAATATTTATGGAACTCACCATGGGGATCATACGGCAGGACCTGATGGATTCACTCATTCCAAACATAGACATGTAGTCAGCATAGTCTCCTCTTTTAAAAAAATACTGATTTCCCATGTAGCTGGGACGATCGTACATCATCCAGCATCCACTCTCCACTCTGCAAGAGTGACACCGGTTCATGTGGGAGGAAAAATCAGCACTGTCACTCATGCACTCGTAAGAGCGACCCTGGAAGTTCCTGTCCTCGTAGAAGATGACCTGAAAAAATCAGAGTTATTCTTTCACTGTTTTATTTTTATATCTATAAAATTAAATTCATGTCAATTACATTTAATTGATTTAATTGTTGTTAAAATGAAGTTTACCTTGCCCATCATGGTTGCGCTGGCTGATTCTCAGTAGTTCCACAAGGGAGAAGCTGTAGTTGATCCTGCTTGTTGGCTCACTGCTGTCACCTGTGCTTTTATACTAGACTAAGACTAAAGAGTGCACCCTGTCTATTGTCTGTCAATTCCTGACTGTGCAAGTTCAAATAGAGACCATTACAACTAATGCTTATTGTTTATATGTTGAAACATATTTGTCATGATTCTAACGTCTTTTTGATTATTATTATTATTATTATTTTATTATAAAATTAAAGGATTGAAACACATCAATCAAGCTAAATATAGTACATGTAATATATATATATATATATATATATAAGTAGCTTGAGTTGACAGTAGCAGTAGTTTTCAGTTTTGTTGAGCATGTAAAAATCTGTAAATGCTGACAACCTTGTTTTTTAAATTCTAATGATTATAATATATAGAATGGCTTTATGGTATTTTGACTATTAACACATTTATTTTGTATAAATAAAAAAGCACAAAACTGCTTTTAATAAAAATATCTGTAATGTGGCCTGTATTTCATTACTCCTTTACATTACATTCAATTGACCTATGTGTCTACATGAATTATATTATAACATGTGGTACATGAATTTCCTACATTTCTGCCACAATACCACACTGTTACTGTTACTACAGTAAATCCATTGTAAATGTTCGTGATTTGTGGATAGAAATGTATTCTAACTGCTGTTGTTGCATTGTGTTTCTCCTGTTTTCCGCGACAGAGTTGTTGAGAATGGCAATGCTGTTTCATCTGGCCTTGAACTAATTTAAATCACCATGACATCTGTGGTTTGTATCGGAAACCTCTGCTCCAAATGCAAATGCTTCTCGCTTCTGAGTAATAGTACTTAACTACATGTACTTAAAATATGGTTAGGGTCAGGTTTTGGGTTTGGCTAAGGGTTACTTGCATGTAATAATGCATACTTAATTGTTATCATAACAGTGAGTACATGTAACTTGCAGTGTTGGGGAGTAACTAGTTACATGTAACTAAATAACATAATTTTATTACAAAATAAAATTAATTGTAATCAGTTACAGTTACTGAGAAAAATGTGTAGTTAAATGACAGTTACTTATGAAAATGTTAAGGATTACAAAAGGGTTACATCTGGGTTTTTTTTCACACACACACTTCCACATACAGATTGAATTGATTTCTTTCATAAATTGCAGTATTTATGTTTCCATCCAAAGATTCAAAATAAACTTATGCTCATAAAACATGCGAATAAAGCACCGTTTCCATCCAACAAGTCAAAGAGAAAAGTGACAAAATCGTCACTTCCTGGTAAACCGTGGCACTAAATATCACTAAGAATATAGGAGAAGCCACTGAATGTAGGCTGAATATTTTTCATATATAACATAAATTACTTGCACCTCAGAGCGAGCAAATGAGACACAATAAATGCAGTCATTACTTTCAGAGGAGAATGCCTGCTGTTTGGGAACACAGTCGTGTAAGACAATTATACAGAAATACTTTGACGACAGACTTTCCTCAGGCTTTTCAGAATTACCATAACAACATATGGATGCTATGAACGAGATCAGTCCGCTGGTTAGTCAAGTTATCCCGTCTCATAGCGCAAAATCACATGACTTAATTTATGCGCATGGAGGAATTTATTCGGTTAATGTGTTTCCATCGTAGTTTATGCAAATGTTTTCTTATCGGATAAAAAATGTATCCTACTCATATATTCGCATACGTTTTTATGCACATTTTTTTAATTAATGCCCATCTTGGCATTTCTATCCTGGATTTTTTTATGCGATATTCCAAAATGCGCATAAAAAGGTGGATGGAAACGCAGCCAGTGACTGCTCTAAAATATGAAATAAACATGTTTCAGAAGTTTATAACATGCTTATTCGATAATTCTTATATTTCCTATATGGGTTTATATATATATGCTTTATTTTTTTAAGATTAACTTTTTTTTGTAAGGCATTGTTAGATCCAGTGTTTCATGTCATAGCTATGCAAAGATTTGATTTCAAAAACAATATCATAGCTATTAAATTATTTCTTGTTTTGATTTTAAATCTGTATTTATCCTCAGCATGATTTTAAAGTAAGTCTGATTGTATGGTGGCTGTGCTTCAAAGGGGACATTGGATGCCCATTTTCCACAAGGTGGTAGGATTCTTTAGGGTCTTCTTGAAATGGTCTCAGTGGTCGTGTAAAACAACACCCCTTTTACCTTGTCAGAACAGCTCTGTTCACAGTGACTCGTTTCAGTGCATATCTCTTTACATGCTAATGATCACTGCTCACCCCACTTCTCTCTTCTGTGGAGTGACAGTAGTCCTGTCAACTAAGAACAGGAAACGGAGACTACAATTCTCACAGGCTCACAAAAATTTGACAATAGAAGATTGGAAAAACGTTGCCTGGTCTGATGAGTTTCGATTTCTGCTGCGTCATTCAGATGTTAGGGTCAGAATTTGGCGTAAAGAACATGAAAGCGTGGATCCATCCTGCCTTGTCTCAACAGTTCAGGCTGGTGGTGGTGGTGTAATGGTGTGGGGGATATTTTCTTGGCACACTTTGGGCCCCTTAGTACCAATTGAGCATCTTTTAAACGCCACAGCCTACTTGAGTATTGTTGCTGACCATGTCCATCCCTTTATGACTACAGTGTACCCATCTTCTGATGGCTACTTCCAGAAGGATAATACACCATGTAACAAAGCTCAAATAATCTCAGACTGGTTTCTTTAACATGACAATGAGTTCACTTTACTCAAATGGCCTCCACAGTCACCAGATCTCAATCCAATAGAGCACCTTTGGGATGTGGTGGAACGGGAGATTCGTTCGCATCATGAATGTGTAGCCAACAAATCTGCAGCAACTGCGTGATGCTACCATGTCACTATGGACCAAAATCTCTGAGGAATGTTTCCGACACCGTGTTGGGAATCTATGCCACAAAGAATTAAGGCAGTTCTGAAGGCAAAAGTGGGTCCAACCCGGTACTTGCAAGGTGTACCTAATAAGGTGGCCAGTGAGTGTATATTGTATTGCATTAATCAGGAATGCATTCATCAATTTGTGCACTGACAATGGGCAAGCATTTATTTTTTTAAATAAAGTAATGGCTAGCAAGCTTGCTAAAATATCCTGTATCGAATTTAAATTTATGTTGATTGATTTATCTAATTGCGAGTAAAAGTTATCTCATAGTATCTTACAATGTTGATGTAAGGCTGTGTTGACTAAAACATATTGGCAAGTACTGTAAAAATTAAACAGTCCAGCTGTGTTCATTGTTTTGTAAAACTCTGAATCAACAAGTGTATTGTCTTTATGATGAGGGTCTAAAGGGAAATGTTTTTTGAGAATGAAAGATGATTATAAATTTTTAATTTTTTTATTTAACCTTTATTTAACCAGAAGAGACACTCTGAGATAAAAAAAATCTCTTTTGCAGGAGTGTTCTGGCCAAAATGGACAGCAATACATCAGTTTCATCACAAGATATTACAACACAGACAGACTAGAGACCCTTAAAAACAGTCCATTTGCCGAATAACTCTTTTGAAATCACACCAAATTTTGTAATTTCAATTTCGATTGCAGAAGATTCCAGTCAGACGGAGCATAAAAGCCTTTTTACCTAATTCAGATCGAACAAAAGGAACAGAGAGAGTATAACAATTTTGTGAGCGAAGGAAATATTTCTCAACAGCTTTCTGTTTTATAAGACAGCAGAGATGAGGGCAACATCCCCAGAATGGCTTTATAAATAAATAAATACCAGTGCATTTTTCTTCTGATAAGCAAAGAAGGCCAACCTACTCTGTTATACAATATACAGTGATGAGTTGAGGGTTTACAATCTGATATAAATCTTAAAGCACCATGATAAACGGCATCTAAAGAGGAAAGAAGATATGATAAAGCGCAACTGATACACTACATCACCATAGTCAAGCACGGGCAGAAAAGTAGTGGTAACCAATTTCTTTCATACATTAAATGAAAAACAAAACTTGTTCCTAAAATAAAACCTAAGCTTAATTTTCTATTTTTTATTCAGTTGAGTAATGTGAGAGCTAAAAGATAGTATGTCGTCCACAATAATGCCAAGATATTTAAATTGTTAAATAAAGTTTTGGTATGCGTAATAAATAAAAGTCTTCATAAATAAAATGTCTCTGTCACGTGTATATTTACTTCTGTTTCCTTTGTTCTAGTGTTCCCTCCGCTAGTTTTTCCTTGGTTGTTAATTAGCTCCACACCTTTCTATTTCTCCCTGAATGTGTTCTCATCTGTTCCTTTGTCTGCTATTGTTTTGTGACAATGTGGTTGTTCTATTCTCGATTTGGAATTATTAAAATTACTTACTTGAACCCTACTTCTTATTCGTGCGCTTTACTCAACAGCCCCATTTCTGCTGTAATATGAGGTTCAAGAGGCTTAAGTGCCCTGCTCAAGGTTGCAATATCCTGGTGGTTTTTGAAACATATTTTTGAAGACATTTAAGGTCTCTGGCTTTAATGTTGCACAGCCAATATAGTGATTTAAAACTAGCTGATATTTAAATATCTGAGATTTTTATATAATGTTGTTGGCTTCCATCCTAAACAGGCCTTGAATAATGAATTATTTGTTTCTAGCTTTCTGAATTCATTTTTTTATGAGTGTGTTCAGCTCGGATGTATTTTTGTGTTCATTAATCGGGCAAATTTAGGTGGTATTAATTTCCAAAACACAGTGTTTAGGTACAAATTATTTTATTGAAATGCTGGAACCCTAGTACCAGGAGTCCATGATACGCCTCATGCTCATGAATCTCATGCCACCCATATTGCTGAAGCTCCTGTACTCTCCAGGCCTGAAATACGACATTCTGCCTCTGTAGTTGGGCTGCTCATAGAAGAGCCAGTGGCCATCCATCACATGGCAGGACTGGCAGTGAGACATGCGGTAACGGTCCATGGTGTTGTCACAGTCATCCATCATCTCGTGCATCTGACCCATGAAGTTCTCCCTCTCGTAGATCCTCATTCTGTAGGATCCCTTGTGCTGTAGTGGGAGAAAAGTAATTTTAGTTTAACTTTATCAGGCAAAATTAAAAAATAATTACTAACAAAGATTAAATAAAAGATAAACCTTTTTAATGATTATACGTTATCTTATATAAGCTTAAATATAATAAAGGGTGATTATATTATCTTAAAAAGCTCACCATAGGGATCATACGGCAAGACCTGATGCAGTTGTTCATTCCAAACATAGACATGTAATCAGAATAATCTCCTCTTTTAAAGAAATACTGATTTCCCATGTAGTTGGGATTATCATACATCATCCAACATCCACTCTCCACTTTGCATGAGTGACAACGGCTCATGTGGGAGGAAAAATCAGCACTGTCATTCATGCACTCCCAAGAGCGACCCTGGAAGTTCCTGTCCTCGTAGAAGATGACCTGAAAAACAGAGGTAATCTTTTAATGCTTTGTAGTTATATCTATTAAAGTAAAGTTATTTGAATTAAATGTAATACTAAATTGTTGTTGGAATTAAATTTACCTTGCCCATGGTTGCGCTGGCTGATCCTCAGTAGATCCGCAAAGGAGAAGCTGAAGCTGATTCTACTTGTTGACTGACTGCTGTCACCTGTGCTTATATACAAGTCCAAGAGCAAAGACTACAGGGTCTCCATTGTTAGTCAATTCCTGACTGTGCAAGTTGGCATAGAGACCATCATACGACCAACCAGGCTTTTGTAATTTTCCTGTTCTTCTTTTGTTGTTGTTCTTTGTTAAATTGTCCTTTGAATACATTTGACCCTACCTTCGTGGTTATAATGCATCACACTTTTTGTACAAATGTTGCAGATTCAGATGTGAATGTCAAAGGCGTGTTAACTTTTTAACATCTAAGAATGTTACCTGATTATCACATGCTGTACAGAATATATGTACTGTATAGAGGGTTTTCCACCTCTAGTGTATTTTCTGCTCTATTCTGTGGTGAAATAAAACCTTTATGGCACAATTGCATAAATGTTGTCTGCTTTCACTCTGCAGTCATCATGTACACTAAGCTGAGAACAGAAAAGTCAAGTGTAATGATATAAATGCAGAAACATCCCTTTGAACACATCTTGTACAATCCGGACTGAAACTGTATATATATATATAAAGATTTGTGTTTGGCATTGTTGCGATATATTTAGATAGGACAGAGTAATGACTTGAACCAAAGTGGGAGAGGAAGCATCAGATGGTTGTTGCGTTACTGTTAGGGATTTCGCATCATTACAGTATACACTAATCCGCCACAACATTCTAGCATCTGACTGGTGAAATTAAGAACACTATATTGTTAGAATGGCACCTGTCAAAGGGTGGCATATATTAGGCAGCAAGAGAACAGTCAGTTCTTGAATTTCACTTGATAGAAAGCAGTGACTTTGACAAAGGGCCATATAGTAATTGTTAGATGGCAGGGTCAGAGCATCTCCAAAACTACAAGCCTTGTAGGTGTTCCCGTTATGCCATAATTAGTGCCTACCAAAACTGGTGCAAGAAAAAAAACGGTGATCAAGCTTCATGGTTGTAGGCTCCCTCCCATAGCTCATGTGGAGATGGTGTTATACTCTGAGCATTGTTCTGCTGGGAAACCTTGTGTCCTGGCATTCATGTGGATGTTAAATTTCCTTGCCATTGGTGGAATTTTCCATAATTTATGACACAACACTTCTCCGACATTTATGGAATTGTCCTGCTTTGCGAATTTCTCTGGTTTACAGTAGGAGGCACTATAATGCTCCTCCGAAAGAGTATTGAATGTCTAGAACAAAAAAAGTGAAGAAGATGCAGATGCATCATGTAAAATAACATGATCATCAAACTTTAGTCATTATAAAAATGAAAACTGCATAAGGATACAGAATGAAATAATGATCCAGGAAGTGTTATAGGACTGTACAAGCTTTGGGGGATGTTAATTGAAGCAATCAACTCCATCTATGTTTTGATCATCTATCTGAAACTGATCTGGATGAAGTCTTTGAAAAAATTAATATTTTCTCGTTTTCTGTTCAAAATGTTGATTGTTCATGAAACATACCCTTATTCAAGTGTTGATATGAACAGAATGCATGAGGAATGTTTTTTTGTTGCTGTTGTTTAAAAGCAGAGGCTCTGTTCTTTATTTTTAAATACTGCATGTTCATATATTCATGCAAAAATATTCTGGGGCCATAAAAAAAATACTGGTGGTGTCTGGCAACTTTTATTTTTGTAAATGTTGGCGGGGAAGGATTTAAAAATTACCTATTATGCCCCTTTTTAAAATATGTATTAGTCTCAGGTGTCCTCAGAATGTGTCTGTAAAGTTTCAGCTCAAAGTACTGCACAGATGCACCAAAAAATCTAAATAAATAAGTTTATGTCTGTGCAAACCATTGCACTCCAGACTGCTTTATGAATGTCATGTCGTTAAAATGCTTAGCAAACATTTGAATCATATTTGTGTGCATACGTTTTCAAAGTATTTTATTTGATCAGTGCCTTGATGTTGAGATTAGTTTGCACCACGCTGTCAATTTGGCAGCACTAGCAAACACGTCCTCCCTGCGGTATCGGTCACGCGGCTCGGTCCATGTTTATTGCTGTAGGTATGCAAAGCAGAGATATACGTTACGCCCTCTTCTGGAGTGGGAATATGCAACTGATTTGCCTTTAAAATGATAAACACCAAAGCAGATATTTTTTAGACGCCCCAAAATTACATTTTCAACAATATAATAAATTATCTGTATGGTATTTTGAGCTGAAACTTCACAGGCATATTCTAGGGACACCCAAGACCAATATTACATTTTATAAAATAGGCATAATAGGTGCCCTTTAAGGGATCTGCTGCTAATGGCTCTGTTCCAGATACCACAGGATATGTTCAGAGGTCTTATGAAGTCCATGCCTCGACACATCAGACCTATTTTTGCAGCACAAGTGGGACCTACACAATATTAGGCAGGTGATTTTAAAGGGGTGGCTGATTGTGATTGAACTTTTTTAACTTTAGTTCACATGTAATGTTGCTGTTTGAGCATAAACAATATCTGCAAAGTTACGACACTGAAAGTTCAATACAAATGGAGATATTGTCTTTTAAATTTATGGCAGTTAATAGGCTTATAGGGGCTACAACAAGCTAATTCCCGGGTTTGTGAGGTCACAAACCCTGATAAAAGGGGGTGGGGCTATTTTTATTCTGCTTTAGAGACGAGGAAGAGTTGTTTCCATGCTGTCAAAATTAGGGGTGCACAAAAAATCTGTTCATATATGAATCACAATACTTTCTTCAGGATTCACAAGTTTTCACAGGTTCTGTGCTATCTTCTTCACTAATATTCTCTGGGTCTCATTCAGGCTCAAATCGATAAGCAATATTGACAACGTCACTGTTTACAATACAACACCGGAGCGCATTCTGAGGTGAGGGGTGTGACATTTCTGCACATGCACTTGGTGATTTAGCGAATCAAAACACACCGGGCCTGCTAACCAATCTGAGCCCATTGCATATTTCTGAGGGAGAGACTTCATAAAAACAGAAATTAGGAATTATCAATTAGGATCCATTGGTCAGAGAGCTTTCCTTTTTTTAGAATAGAGATGCTTCTTTACTTGGATGGACTAATCTTCATCCTGGCCCATTCAATGTTCTCTTAGATTTTCCTTACTATGTATCTAGTATATGGTGCTGCTGTGGTTAGAGCTGTCATGTCATTCATATAGGCCTTTATACTGGTGTTAAATGGACTCCGGATTTCGGTTGCTTGCTGCCAACCACCCACTTAGACACCTTAATAATAACATCCATCTCCATGGTAAATGCTAGTGGCATTATGACCACCTCAAGATGCTGCCATGTGGTGGTGAAATCGGGTTTAATAAAGCTGAACCACAGGTCTTGAATACTGGCTATTACCAAGTCTGTGATGCATTCTGGTATTTTGAAGAAACCAAAAGCAGCCCAGAGGATGCTACAGGGAACACAAAAAAATGCATTGGCCAGATCAAAGAAAATGACTTTGAAATCTTTCTTCTCCTTCTTCTCCCTCTTCTGAATCTGGTGCTAGATCATGCTAGTGTGCTCCAGACATCCAGAGAAATCTGAAATTCCTTCAGATGACACAGATTATAACTGTGTCCCTCTTTTTTTGTGCAGCTCTGTTTAGATAGCATGGCTTAAAGTTTGTGTTCTTATAATTCCACTAAGAGATCACACTGTGACATAGCAATCTTCTGTTGGTCATGTCTTCACGTGATATGACTCTGCAACTTTTTAGCACGAGCTTGTGCTTCCATTCTCCAGCATTCACATGTACAGTTTGAATGGAAGTCAGTGGAATGAAAAGTCAAAGTGTAGTGGGGCCACCCTTTTATTTTTAATGTAAGAGCGGGCATGGACATTTGACCATGAATGTGCAAGGTTCATTTTTGGGTGAACTATCCCTTTAAGTGACTTTGAACCTGGAATGTTTGCTGGTGCCAGATGGGCTGGTCTGAGTATTTCAAAAACTGCTGATCTACTAGGATTTTCACACACAACCATCTCTATGGATTACAGAGAATGGTCCGAAAAAGAGAGAATATACAGTGAGCGGCAGTTGTGTGGACGAAAATTCCTTGTTGATGTCAGAGGTCAGAGGAGAATGGGCAGACTAGTTAGAGATGATAGAAAGGCAACAGTAACTCAAATAACCACTCTTTACAACCAAGGTATGCAGAATATCATCTCTGAATGCACAACACGTTGAACACTGAAGCAGATGGGCTACAGTAGCAGAAGACCACACCAGGTGCCGCTCCTGTCAACTAGAACAGGAAACGGAGACTACAATTCGCACAGGCTCACCAAAATTGGACAATAGAACATAGGAAAAACGTTGACTCATCTGATGAGTCTCGATTTCTACTGCGACATTCAGATGTTAGAGTCAGAATTTGGCGTAAAGAACATGAAAGCGTGGATCATCCTGCCTTGTCTCAACAGTTCACGCTGCTAGTGGTATAATGGTGTGGGGGATATTTTCTTGGCACACTTTGGGCCCCTTAGAACCAATTAAGCATTGTTTAAACACTACAGCCTACCTGAGTATTGTTGCTGACCATGTCCATGCCTTTATGACTACAGTGCACCCATCTTCTGATGGCTACTTCCAGAAGGATAATGCACCATGTCACAAAGCTCAAACCCTCTCAGACTGGTTTCCTGAACATGACAATGAGTTCACTTTACTCAAATGGCCTCCACAGTAACCAGATCTCAATCCAATAGAGCACATTTGGGATGTGGTGGAACAGGAGATTTGCTCGCATCATGAATGTGTAGCCAACAAATCTGCAGCAACTGCGTGATGCTACCATGTCAATATGGACCAAAATCTCTGAGGAATGTTTCCAACACATTGATGAATCTATGCCATGAAGAATTAAGGCAGTTCTGAAGGCAAAAGTGGGTCCAACCCGGTACTAGCAAGGTGTACCTAATAAAGTGGCCAGTGAGTGTATATATGCATAAATCAGGAATGCAATCATCAATTTGTGCACTGACAATGGGCAAGCATTTATTTTTTTAAATAAAGAAATGGCTACCAAGCTGGCTAAAATATCCTGTATCGAATTGAAATTGATATTGATCGATTTATCTAATTGGGAGTAAAAGCTTTCTCATAGTATTTTACAATGTTGACGTAAGGCTGTGTTGACTGAATAATATTTGCCAGTACTGTAAAAATTCAACAGTCCAGCTGTGTTATTTTTTTTTTTTACTCTGAATCAACAAGTATGTTGTCTTTGTAATGAGGGGCTAAAGGGAAATGTTTTTTGAGAATGAAAGATGATTATGTTTGTCCGACGAGAAAATTTGATATTTGGTGTTATGTGAAAATCAAGCAAATAGCCATAAAACAATAAAGCCAACTGACCACATTATTAAATAAAGTTTTGGTATGATTAATAAATAAAATTCTTCACAATAAAATGTCTCTGTCATGTGTATATTTCTTTTTGTTTCCTTTGTTCCAGTGTTCCTTCCACTATTTTTTCCTTGGTTGTTAATTAGCTCCACACCTGTTCTATTTATCCCTGATTGTGTTCTCATTTGTTCCTTTGTCTGCTATTGTTTTTTGCCAATGTGGTTGTTCTATTCTCTCTTTGGAATTATTAAAATTACTTTCTTGAAATCTACCTCTTAGTTGTGCACTTTACTCAACAGCCCCTCTTCTGCTTCAATATGAAGATCAAGAGGCGTAAGTGTCCTGCTCAAGTTTGCAATATCCTGCTGGTTTTGAAACATATTTTTGAAGACATTTATGGTCTCTGGCTGTGGACTTAATGTTGCACAGCCAATATAGTGATTTAAAACTAGCTGATATTTTAATGTTTGAGATTTTTATAAAATGTTGCTGGCTTTCATCCCAAACAGGTCTTGGATAATTAATTATTTGTTTCTAGCTTTCTGAATTCTTTTTTTATGAGTGTGTTAAGCTCGGATGAATTTTTGCGTTCATTAATCAGGCAAATATACACTCTAGAAAATGTTGGGATAAATATAACCCAGCGCTGGGTAAAATATGGACAAACCCAGCGATTGGGTAGTTTAGACCTAGCGGTTGGGTTACTGCCCATTTAACCCAAATTTTCGTTAAAAACAACACAACATGTGTTCTGTCCGATATTTACTCAGCACTGGGTTGTATTTAACCCACCATTTTTTAGAGTGTAGGGGATATTAATTTCCAAAACACAGTGTTTAGGTACAAATTATTTTATTGAAACGTTGGAACCCTAGTACCAGGAGTCCATGACACGCCTCATGCTCATGAATCTCATGCCACCCATATTGCTGAAGCTCCTGTACTCTCCAGGCCTGAAGTACGACATTCTGCCTCTGTAGTTGGGCTGCTCATAGAAGAGCCAGTGGCCATCCATCACATGGCAGGACTGGCAGTGAGACATGCGGTAACGGTCCATGGTGTTGTCACAGTCATCCATCATCTCGTGCATCTGACCCATGAAGTTCTCCCTCTCGTAGATCCTCATTCTGTAGGATCCCCTGTGCTGTAGTGGAAGATAAGTCATTTTAGTTTAACTTTATCAGGCAAAATAAAAAAATAAACAAAAGATAAATCTATGTATTATCTTAAAGCTCAAATTGAGCTCACCATGGGGATCATACGGCAGGACCTAATGCAGTTGTTCATTCCAAACATAGACATATAATCAGCATAGTCTCCCTTCTTGAAGAAATACTGATTTCCCATGTAGTTAGGATTATCATACATCATCCAACATCCACTCTCCACTTTGCATGAGTGACAACGGCTCATGTGGGAGGAAAAATCAGCACTGTCATTCATGCACTCCCAAGAGCGACCCTGGAAGTTCCTGTCCTCGTAGAAGATGACCTGAAAAAAACAGAGGTAATCTTTTAATGCTTTGTAGTTATATCTATTAAAGTAAAGTTATTTGAATTAAATGTAATACTAAATTGTTGTTGGAATTAAATTTACCTTGCCCATGGTTGCGCTGGCTGATCCTCAGTAGATCCGCAAAGGAGAAGCTGAAGCTGATTCTACTTGTTGACTGACTGCTGTCACCTGTGCTTTTATACAAGTCCAAGAGCAAAGACTACAGGGCCTTTATTGTTAGTCAATTCCTGACTGTGCAAGTTGGCATAGAGACCATCATAGGACCAACCAGGCTTTTGTAATTTTCCTGTTCTTCTTTTGTTGTTGTTCTTTGTTCAATTGTCCTTTGAATACATTTGACCCTACCTTTGTGGGTATAATGTACAACATTTTTTTTTTACAAATGTTGCAGATTCAGATGTGAATGTCAAAGGCGTGTTAACTTTTTAATCTTAGAATGTTATCTGATTATCACATGCTGTACAGAATATATGTACTCTATGCAGGGTTTTCCACCTCTAGTGTATTTTCTGCTCTATTCTGTGGTGAAATAAAACCTTTATGGCACAATTGCATAAATGTTGTCTGCTTTCACTCTGCAGTCATCATGTACACTAAGCTGAGAACAGAAAAGTCAAGTGTAATGATATAAATGCAGAAACATCCTTTTGAACACATTTTGTACAATCCGGACTGAAACTGTATATATACAAAGAATTGGTGTTTGGCATTTTTGCGATATATTTAGATAGGACAGAGTACTGACTTGAAGCACAGTGGGAGAGGAAGCATCAGATGGTTGTTACTGTACTGCTAGGGATTTTGCATCATAACAGTATACACTAATCCGCCACAACATTGGAGCATCTGACTGGTGAAATTAAGAACACTATATTGTTAGAATGGCACCTGTCAAAGGGTGGTATGTATTAGGCAGCAAGAGAACAGTCAGTTCTTGAATTTCACTTGATAGAAAGCAGTGACTTTGACAAAGGGCCATATAGTAATTGTTAGATGGCGGGGTCAGAGCATCTCCAAAACTACAAGCCTTGTAGGTGTTCCCGTTATGCCATAATTAGTTTCTACCAAAACTGGTGCAAGAAAAAAAATGGTGATCCAGCTTCATGGTTGTGGGCTCCCTCCCATAGCTCATGTGGAGATGGTTTTGTACTCTGAGCATTGTTCTGCTGGGAAACCTTGTGTCCTGGCATTCATGTGGATGTTAAATTTCCCTGCCATCTGTGTAATTTTCCATAATTTATGAGACAACACTTCTCTGCCATTTACGGAATTGTCCTGCTTTGCGAATTTTCACTGGTTTACAGCAGGAGGCACTATAATGCTCCTCCGAAAGAGTATTGAATGTCTAGAACAAAACAAGTGAAGAAGAAACAAGCGATACATGTGTACGCAGATGCATTATGTAAAATGACATGATCATCAAACTTTAGTCATTATAATAATGAAAACTGCATAAGGATACAGAATGAAATAATGATCCAGGAAGTGTTATAGGACTGTACAAGCTTTGGGGGATGTTAATGGAAGCAATCAAATCTATGTTTTGATCATCTATCTGAAACTGATCTGGATGAAGTCTTTGGAAAAAAAATGATTTTCTCGTTTTCTGTTCAAAATGTTGATTGTTCATGAAACATACCCTTATTCAAGTGTTGATATGAACAGAATGCATGAGGAATATTTTTTTTTGTTGCTGTTGTTTAAAAGCAGAGGCTCTGTTCTTTATTTTTAAATACTGCATGTTCATATATTCATGCAAAAAATATTCTGGGGGGGCCATAAAAATAAAAAATACTGGCGGTGTCTGGCAACTTTTTGTTTTGTAAACGTTGGCGGGGAAAGAATTAAAAATCACCTATTATGCCCCTTTTTAAAATATGTATAAGTCTCAGGTGTCCCCAGAATGTGTCTGTAAAGTTTCAGCTCAAAGTACTGCACAGATGCACCAAAAAACCTAAATAAATAAGTTTATGTCTGTGCAAACCATTGCACTCCAGGCTGCTTAATGAATGTCATGTCGTTAAAATGCTTAGCAAACATTTGAATCATATTTGTGTGCATACGTTTTCAAAGTTCGCACCATGCTGTCAATTTGGTAGCACTAGCAAACACGTCCTCCCTGCGGTATCGGTCACGTGGCTCGGTCCATTGATGACAGTTCAGTCCAGCACGAGCTCTGTAACATCGTGCTATTTCGTCCCATTTTCAGTGTGTTTGGCTTCCCTTTTACTGAATGTTTATTGCTGTAGGTATGCAACGCAGAGATATATACGGTACGCCCTCTTCTGGAGTGGGAATATGCAGCTCATTTGCCTTTAAAATTATAAACACCAAAGCAGATATTTTTTAGACATGCCCCAAAATGACATTTTCAACATTATAATAAATGATCTGTATAGCATTTTGAGCTGAAATTTCACAGGCATATTCTAGGGACACCCAAGACCAATATTACATTTTATAAAATAGGCATAATAGGTGCCCTTTAAGGGATCTGCTGCTAATGGCTCTGTTCCAGATACCACAGGATATGTTCAGAGGTCTTATGAAGTCCATGCCTCGACACATCAGACCTATTTTTGCAGCACAAGTGGGACCTACACGTTGCTGATTTTGATTGAACTTTTTTAACTTTAGTTCGCATGTAATGTTGCTGTTTGAGCATAAACAATATCTGCAAAGTTACGACACTGAAAGTTCAATACAAATGGAGATATCGTCTTTTAAATTTATGGCAGTTAATAGGCTTGTAGGGGCTACAACAAACTAATTACCGGGTTTGTGAGGTCACAGACCCTGACAAAAGGGGATGGGGCTATGTTGCAGTGCTTTGTGAAAATGAATTATACTTGAATTCAGCTTTCTTAACCTGTTTGAATGTGTGCAGTCCAAGTCAGGACCTCTGAGATGTTTACACCAAGGTACTTGAAGCTGCTCGCCCTCTCCACAGGGTTCCCACTGATCATAAAAGGAGTGTAGGGCCGCTGCTGTCTCTCTGAGGCGGGGCGAGTGGCGCCCTATCCTTGTGCAGAGCTGAAGCAGGATTTGCACCTGGCTGTCACTATAGACTGACTATGCTATAGTCAGTCACCGCGTCACCGCGCTGTGCATAAGTGACTTTCAGTTTCGCTTTAGTTATTACCTGTCTCCAGCAGGAATGAGTGGTGGGATTTCCTGGCAGATAGCGGCCGGATAATCGTCTTTATGTTCATTTGAATGTTTAAGTTGTGTGCGTCCAGAGAGAAAGTAAGTAGATTACACAGTTATTCGAGTTGATTTCCATCTGCTAAATAGAGAAGTTGAAATGGCGATGCATACAAAATGGACGCTGATGCGAAGTACCGCAGTGTTTGAGTTAACAACTGATGCATAGTAATAACTTCTATTGTTTAATCCATTCATAATGCCTTATTTGTTGTATTCAATGCTATATTGTGTTGATGTATGGGGGGAAGCCAAAAGCCTCTTAATACTTTAAATTATGTTATAAATGTAAGCATACTGATGTTGTATAGTGTGATAAGTAGAAGCATTGTTTATTAGAATATGCCTTTATTTGTTGCAGACCACACACACACACCCACATTCAAGTGGATGCTGACACTTCTAAGGATATAAAGAACTGCTCTGCACCAGTACTTATCCTCACCTCTTATATGCAAACAAAGAACATAGAATAATGCACCTCGCTACCACCTGGCTTCCCCTCCATTGCATATGCTTATACCAATAAACAGTTGAATTCATCCTCTTCTCCTCTCTGGTGTTCTAACCGACACACCTGGACCAACTCCACCTCCGTAGCTCCGACTAGCACCTTACAGTCCTTAGCCCCTCAGCTACAACGTCTATGGTCTACCATGGCGAGGCTTGTTCTGAGTGGAACCTGTCCTGTTAAACCGCTGTATGGTCTTGGCCACCGTGCTGCAGTTTCAGGGTCTTGGCAATCTTCATGTCATCTTTATGTAGAGCAACAATTATTTTATTAATATCTTCAGAGAATGCCTTGCCATGTTGAACTTCCAGTGACCAGTATGAGAGAGTGAGAGCGATCACACCAAATTTAACACACCTGCTCCCCATTCACACCTGAGACCTTGTAACACTAACAAGTCACATGACACCGGGGAGAGAAAATGGCTAATTGGGCCCAAATTGGACATTTTCACTTAGGGATGTGCTAACTTTTGTGGCCAGCGGTTTAGACATTACTGGCTGTGTGTTGAGTTATTTTGAGGGGAATGCAAATTTACACTGTTATACAAGCTGTACACTCACTACTTTACATTGTAGCAAAGTGTCATTTCTTCAGTGTTGTCACATGAAAATATATAATAAAATATTTACAAAAATGAGAGGGGTGTACTCACTTCTGCAAGATACTGTATGACATATATACTTCAAATGAAATCGAGTCGGTTAGTATACCATATTTTTATATATATACTTTTAGAGACTTTTTACATTAGAGAAATGCAAAGTATATATTTTCAGTTGCTGTTGTCAAATAAAATCTCCTTTGATTATATTAATTTATTTTTATATTTATTTTACAATCTCCTCTATGAGAGATATGTATCCATATGTACATTTCACAAAAGCAATGAACCTTATAATTACACATTAGATGATCAACAAAATGAGATGTCACTGAAATGAATCAAATACATGTTAATCAACATTTGGCAGTAGCTGGTTTTGTCAAACATTTAGTTAAAAAATGTACACGGAGTAAGAGATCTTTGACATTATGCTGTAGATCCTATTCACATTTGAGATTGAGTGTCACAGCATTTCTTGCTGGAAAATATGGAACTCATTGTCTTTCTTAGCAAGTGTAATTTATTTCAACAGGACTCCATGATGCGTCTGATGGAACAAATTTTAAATGGGCCTAGACCCATATTATTAAAGCTGCTGTACTCTCCTGGCCAGATGTATATCATTCTGCCTTTGAAATTGGGCTGTTCATACAGAAGCCAGTGGCCATGTGTGACATTGCAGGACTGGCAATCGGGCATGTAAAAGCGTTCCTGGATTGACTCACAATCATCCATCAACTCATACTTTTGTCCAACAAAGTTTTCCCCTTCAAAGATTCTCATTCTAAATGTTCCTTTATGCTGCAAGGAAAACATTTCTTTATTTAGTAATTAAATTACATAAATGTACTCTCTCTTTATACAACATTTATAGAATTACCATAGTGATCATTCTGCAAGATCTGATGCAGTCACTGATGCTTGCACCCATGATCCGCTGGTTATCAGGATACTCTCCTCTTCTTACCAGTATTTGGTGACCCATGAATTTGATGCTCTCATAGACCATAAAGCAGCCACTTTCCACCTTACATGAGCAGCAGTGGCTAAGGTATGAGGTCACCTCAGGGCAGTCACCACTGGTCTCATAGTTACGACCATGGAAGTTTCTGTCCTCATAGAATATTATCTGGTAAGCGTAGTGACAAAAAGACATGCTTACAATGGATATGTTACTCTTTGTTCTTTACTGTGCTTATTAATCCATTTAAAAGTACATTGTGCTTGTATTCCTCCATTAACAGCTGACATTATAAAATCAATGTAGATCAGATTTCAGATATGATTTGGTCAAAGTAGTAATCACTTTTAAAACCACATTTGTCTCATTCAACATAGTTATCTCTTACCTTTCCCATGATTTTGCATTTGTTTCTATGGTGCCAGTGTTTTACTGTGTTGCTTTTATACTCAACTTGATTGCTAAAAATCTATAGCCTATTGTTTGAACTTCTTACTCAGCAACTCTTTTTTTCTAAACTAGTCTACAAGTAGTTACCAGAACTGTTTGCTCCTATACGTGCCAACTGTTTATTTTCTTGGTTGTAGGGCAGGTGGAGGCGGACAACTGGTCCACTGATGTGTCATTCACTGAACATTTTACACTTAGAATAGACACAAATATATATTCACTTTTTTGTCTTAAAAAGTACATTGTCAGGCATAAAAGGCATGCCTTAAGGGGACACTGGTAACTGAAGATCTACTAGTGCCATACTGGATTATTTTAGTTTAGCCTATTCTCTTTATTTAGGTGTTTGTTTAAAGATTTCATTTAAGACTGTGAAATTAAACTAAAAACAGTAAGATTCAGTTATGAAGCAGAGATCATAGCGATCCACAAGTTCAACCCTACTTTAATCTTAATAATTGTGTTTGTCTGATGTAAAATATACAGCTTAAATAACAAAATAGCTTGATACATAACGTGACAGGATCAAAAAACGTATATTTGTAAGTGTAGCATTCAAACAACTAAAACAGATCCAAAACTAAAAGCTAAAACTTTATCAATACTACAGGTGCTGGTCATATAATTAGAATATCATCAAAAAGTTGATTTATTTCACTAATTCCATTCAAAAAGTGAAACTTGTTAGTCCACACAGACTGATATATTTCAAGTGTTTATTTATTTTAATTTTGATGATTATAACTGACAACTAATGAAAACCCCAAATTCAGTATCTCAGAAAATTATTAGAATTATTAGAATATTACTTAAGACCAATACAAAGAAAGGATTTTTAGAAATCTTGGCCAACTGAAAAGTATGAACAAGAAAAGTATGAGCATGTACAGCACTCAATACTTAGTTGGGGCTCCTTTTGCCTGAATTACTGCAGCAATGCGGCGTGGCATGGAGTCGATCAGTCTGTGGCACTGCTCAGGTGTTATGAGAGCCCAGGTTGCTCTGATAGCTGCCTTCAGCTCTTCTGCATTGTTGGGTCTGGCATATCGCATCTTCCTCTTCACAATACCCCATAGATTTTCTATGGGGTTAAGGTCAGGCGAGTTTGCTGGCCAATTAAGAACAGGGATCCCATGGTCCTTAAACCAGGTACTGGTAGCTTTGGCACTGTGTGCAGGTGCCAAGTCCTGTTGGAAAATGAAATCTGCATCTCCATAAAGTTGGTCAGCAGCAGGAAGTATGAAGTGCTCTAAAACATCCTGGTATACGGCTGTGTTGACCTTGGACCTCAGAAAACACAGTGGACCAACACCAGCAGATTACATGGCACCCCAAACCATCACTGAATGTGGAAACTTTACACTGGAACTCAAGCAACGTGGATTCTGTGCCTCTCCTCTCTTTCTCCAGACTCTGGGACCCTGATTTCCAAAGGAAATGCCAAATTTACTTTCATCAGAGAACATAACTTTGGACCACTCAGCAGCATTCCAGTCCTTTTTGTCTTTAGCCCAGGTGAGACGCTTCTGACGCTGTCTGTTATTCAAGAGTGGCTTGACACAAGGAATGCGACAGCTCAAAACCATGTCTTGCATATGTCTGTGCGTAGTGGTTCTTGAAGCACTGACTCCAGCTGCAGTCCACTCTTTGTGAATCTCCCCACATTTTTGAACGGGTTTTGTTACACAATCCTCTCCAGGGTGCGGTTATCCCTATTGCTTGTACACTTTTTTCTACTTCTTTTCCTTCCCTTCGCCTCTCTATTAATGTGCTTGGACACAGAGCTCTGTGAACAGCCAGCCTCTTTTGCAATGACCTTTTGTGTCTTGCCCTCCTTGTGCAAGGTGTCAATGGTCGTCTTTTGGACAACTGTCAAGTCAGCAGTCTTCCCCGTGATTGTGTAGCCTACAGAACTAGACTGAGAGACCATTTAAAGGCCTTTGCAGGTGTTTTGAGTTAATTAGCTGATTAGAGTGTGGCACCAGGTGTCTTCAATATTTAACCTTTTCACAATATTCTAATTGAAATTAGAGATATTGATTCTGAGATTCTGAATTTGGTGTTTTCATTAGTTGTCAGTTATAATCATCAAAATTAAAAGAAATAAACACTTGACATATATCAGTCTGTGTGGAATGAATGTATACATTATACAAGTTTCACTTTTTTAATGGAATTAGTGAAATAAATCAACTTTTTGATGATATTTTAATTATATGACCAGCACCTGTATATATACACATACATTTTTTTAATAAAAAGTATAAATGCATACAACAAAATGTCAAACTTAACATTTAAATGAAAATAAAAAATTAAGCTAAAAACAATTCAAAATATTAAAGAACAAAATGTATAAAAGTATAATATTGATTCTAACATAATACTAAGCCAAACACCAAAAAACAACTAGCCTACATATATATGTATGTACAACCACACACACATACAGTATGTATATATATATATATATATATATATATTTATGTGTGTGTGTATATATGTGTGTGTGTATATATACATTTATAAATTAAATATATATTCATTCAGTACTAAAACAACTCAAATTAAATGAAACTAAAACCTAATAAAAAACCTATACACACATGGTAAAAAAACGAATAAAAGGAAAAACATCGCTCGAACTTTAACTAAAACTAAAATGGATAACAAATACAAATCAAACTACATTAGTTTATCAGTAATCTTAAAAAATACAACTGAGACAAACACACATGCTAAAAAAAACAACTTACATAAGAAATGGTTATAAAAACTCAAACATTATTTATAGAAAGCTTTAAATTACTATTTAACGAAATAAGACAAATCAAAAACAAATACTCTTTCATAATCATAATCCATGCATTAATCTGTAAAGGAGACGGCGAGTCAGGATCTTCATCCCCTGGACATATTCATGGTAATTACCTTCTGGGGCTTTGCAGCAAGCTTTACGGGGGAATCCCAATTTTCTGTCTTACCCCTTCCCCTTAGTTTTGCGCATTCACTTGAGAGTAAGGGCTGTCCCAATTCTCGTTTTGATCGAGGAGTAGGGCTAAGGGGAAGGGGTGGATATCCCTCAAAACCAAGCATTTCCGCGAGCTTACTTGAAACCAAGGGGTAACCAGAACACACTGCAGCCAGATCATCCAGAGAGTCCCATAAATGCAGAGGTGGAAAGTAACGAATTACATTTACTCGCGTTACTGTAATAGAGTAGCTTTTTTGTGTACTTTTATTTTTTAAAGTAATTTTTTTATCTGTAATTTTACTTTTACTTAAGTATATTTAGCTTGAAGTATTATACTTCGCTACATTTTAAAACACATTAATCATTGAGTAAAAAATCGCTCCCTGGAAAATACTGCAGTAAATAATCGGCAGGAGAACAAACTGGCGCTAAAATCACAAGAAAGATGCAGACGGACTAGACAGGCGTTAATGATGCAGACCCAGCTAAAAACCAAACCCCGTCATATTCTGCTGAAGTTGAAGTCGAAGGATATGAAGTGAACCCCTGGCCATATTCATGCTCTATTATGCAGTGTTAGCTGTGTTTGCCTCGAGAGACCAAACTAGCAGCTTATAATATATCGACATCAACCCTTCGCAAGCATGTAGAGGTAAGGTAAATACTTGCATCGTTGCATTGGTGGTTAAAATGAAGCTTTAACAGTTTAGCAAAAGGGTCTGCACAAATTAGCCAAAAAGACAGTGGTGCAGGGTGTGCGAAAACAAAAATATAGTAATTTTAGTTTTAACGATGTGCGATTATCAGTATTTTGCCAAAAAACAAACCAAACACTCTAAACAGTGTGCCGTGAAATCTAGTAGTAACGTTAGATTAGACTAGTCCACATGCATTTGGAGTGCTTTCTTTCACTGCGTGATTCAGTCTGTTAAAATGCGTTTAGAATGATCACAAAATTGAATATATAAGGGCAAAAAATGTATATATTTATATTATTTCATATAGTAAATCAACATCACACGAAGAGTGTCGTTTTTTCTCCACAAATCAGCATGATTACACAAGTCTGTAGATTTTTTTTTAAAACAAGAAGTTAATTAAGAGACTTGCGTTTTAGACACCATATTGCCTGTTTTTGCTCTATTTCGACAACAAAAAATATTCCAAACAGAGCCACCATACACACTTTTGCGTCTCTGACTCTGAGCAATGATGGTGTTTCATTTCTTGAATTAACCGTTTAAATGATTCGGTTCAATCGCAATGATTCACTTTTCAGTGACTTGCTGACACCTACTGGTGGTTTTAATTTAAAGTTTAGAGTAACTCTTTTATATAAAACGAGTATTAAACATTTGTGACCCTGGAGCACAAAACCAGTCTTAAGTCGCTGGGGTATATTTGTAGCAATAGCCAACAATACATTGCAGGGGCGCGGGAATTTTATTTTAAAGCTTTCTATAGATATATTTATCATATCTCTGAGCCAGTTTCGAGTTGCCGAGTTTCGGTTCATCATTGAAGCGCTCTTGTTCAAAACCGGCAGAAAGTGCATTCTCTGTTTTCCTATTTTATAAAAGCACAATGTTGATATTGTGAATGCACACAAATAAAAGTAGACCCTTTACAGTTCCAAATAATATGTTACTCTTACCTTTATGAGAAAAAAAATCACACGGCATATTTTAAGTTGTTTTTACTGTAAGAAAAAAATACAAGTGACCACGCTGGAGCCTCCATGTCCTGTAAAGCTCGCTTCAGCTTCCACTCTCCACACAAACTGTTGGATATTGCACATTTATATAGGTTAAACATTTAAACTAACACTGTGATATGCTTGAACTGTTTATAGGCCTATCTATCGATCTTATTTTAGTCAAGTCGTGATGATTTGATAAGGCTAAATTAATCAAACATAGGCGATCAACTCTGATGCTGGCCGCTTGGTTATTGCTTAAAAGAAAAAAAAAAAACATTTAACGAACAAAAATTAAATTAAATTAAAATTAAATTAAAATTAAAATTAACTTTATGAAGAAAATTAAACGAAACATAGTCTAAGCACTTTTCCATTACATACAAAACTGAACTATTTTAATAGGTAGCTATAAGCTGTTTTGGGAGACGAGAAAGACTCATATCGCTGAGAACAAAAAAAAAACTTTTTTCTCCAGTACATCCATGATATTTCCATGTTCCGCTTTTAAGCCACAACCTACAGATCCCACAACACAAACATAACATTCACAAACATAAAAGCAAGCATTGGCAGTGCTTCGTGCGTGATTTGGCAGGATGTGCTGAGCGCATCAAATAGCCCTGCATCAGTTTAATAACTTTGATAACTTTAATTCTTACAACTGTTAAATTAATGGGCAAATGGTGTTTAAATTAATCTTTATTATAAAAAAATCATTAGGATATTCATCTGCATATAAGGAATTTGAAATGGCACGGTTGCATTAACAAGTACGTTTTTATATCAGTTTTGCATTTGTTAACACTATCGGGTAGGTTTGGGTTTGGTGTAGGGCATATTTCCAACACGATAGAGCTTTAACTTTTAGGGACAGACCCCAGACATTTGAATTCTGAACCGCCACTATACCTGTAGCAACGTAATAAAAACACAGCAATATGTACCTAAATCTACGTAATAAAAATTTGCCATTTTCACACAAATTTTTGAGTTTTGATTAATAAAGAGTGGACAGTTCTCTTTGATACTGCAAGTGAATATCATTTACGACTTCAAAACAATATTAATATGCTGGGAGATTTGAAAACTGATGCTTTTGAACCAGATCATGTAGCATCGCAGGATATCCAGCTTCATTTGTGTGAGCGCAGAATTAAAGTTTACTGGTATGAGCATGTTCAGAATGATGTCTACTCTGGGCCAGTCATAATATTTTGATGCAGATGACGCATTTACTTCACGCTGTGTAGTTCGGTTTGAAGTCGGCTAATGTGAGCTGCATGAATGTGACTGTTTGACACAAAAATGAAAACATTGACAAAAACACTTACTGTGTATACCCCTCCGTGCTTACAAACAAAACACTGAGAAGCGAAGCCTTTTTGTGGTCATTTTCTGTTAATGATATCACAAAATATACCGATATTTTGAAACTGATGTATGAATGGTTCTTTACTGGTAAAAAGATGGATTGCCGTTGCATGTGTGAACAGCGCTTTTTTATATATAACGGTAAAGTCATTCCAGTAATTTATATGGCAATTTACTTGTAATACTGTGTTAAAGGGGCTGATTATCTGCTTCTTCATTTGGACATTGATATTATAAGCTTAAGTGATGCTATGAAATGTATTTGATATGTTTATTTTCCACTGGTATGTATACTTCTGGTACAGTGACACTAATGGTGGAACTCAAAGTGGTGAAAACAGGCCAAGACAACAGAATAAATGCATGTTGAGAAATTTATTGTTTATGCTTATATTATCATTTATGTTTTCAGACTGAATTTAACACAAGTCCATGATTCTTCTAACAGAACTGAATCTGACGTTGTTGTATCCCATATCTCTAAAGCTCCTGTACTCTCCAGGTCTGAAGTATATCATCCTTCCTCTGTAGTGGGGCTGCTCATACATGAGCCAGTGGCCATCCATCACATGACAGGACTGGCAGTCGGACATGCGGTAACGATCCATGAAAGAGTCACAGTCATCTGTCAGCTCGTACATCTGACCTGCAAAGCTGTCCCTCTCGTAGACTCTCATTCTGTAGGGTCCCCTGTACTGTAAGATGAAAATAAATGTATTGGTTCAGTATGATTTAGTGCATTTCTAATTAAATACAGTCTGTTTCAAATGCGCTGAATAACTGAACTCTAATTATTAATTATTAATATTATAATACTATTATCATTGTTTTATTTTGTATTACCTGAGCAACCATGCGACAGGACCTGATGCCATCACTCATTCCCATGCGCATTCCATCAGCATACTCGCCCCGCCTCATAAAGAACTGGTTTCCCATGTAGTTAGGATGGTCATAGACCACAAAGCAGCCGCTCTCCACTTTGCATGAATGGCAGCGACTGAGGTAGGTAGACATATCAGAGCAGTCACTGCTGCACTCATAGGAGCGACCCTGGAAGTTCCTGTCCTCGTAGAAGATGATCTACCAAGAAAAAAATTGAATATTAAAATAAATGTACTGTTTTTCTGTAAACAGTAATCTTTAACATTTGAAGTAACTGGCTTTTTTTTTTGCTTGCATTACACAACAGGTAGAGCTTATAGAAAATGTTGAATATTATTCAAACATATTTATGACTTTGATCGTTTCCACATAAAAATGTAATCTTTGCATTTAATAGATTTATAGAGGATTTAGCTGTTTTTGTCAGTTCTTCTCCACTGGATTAAGGCTACCCAATACATACCTTGCCCATGTTTGCTAGTCTTCGTGGGATTCTGTCCAGTTGCTGTCTGTCTGACTGCTGCCTTTTATACTTTATAGGCTGATAATGTTTTTTTGTCATTCAAATAGCCTGGAACCTGATGATCAAGCAGGTCTGTGATTTCTGTTAATTTAAATTTGCAATCACAGCCTAAATGAAACAAACAGAATGAAAGACAAACAGAAAGAGAGAGTGAGAGAGAGATAGCCAATGAGAGTGAAAAAGCAAGAGAAATCACGTCGGCCAAGTCTGAAGCATTCCTTAGAGTAGCAAGGTTCATAAAGAGTCTTATTTGATCTCTATCTTTAATTAAATCTAAGAATGTCATGTTCATGTCAAATGAAAAATATATACATTATATAGGTTTTGCATAAAGAGATCTGCAGGTACAGTGTGCTTTAATTGAGATATCCCTTCACATAACTGTAGCGATTTGAACAATTCTACCAAGAGCGGTCACCAGAATTCACAATTATGTGAAGCAAGACTATGTGTATGTGTAAATGTGTATGAAGGCAAAATTTTGTTTTTTGGTTGTTTTCATTATTTGCCAAGTCTCTGATGTATCAGTTTTGACCAAACATACCCCATATTTGTCCTTATGGACTCCGTTCTACGCTTTGAAGTAGCATTTAATTGCAGTAACATTATTTGAAATTTCTAGAAGTTTTCAATTGTTGCTTTCACATTACAGATGTGATTTTGTAAGATTTACAAAAAAAGAGGTTAAATGTCAAAAGAAATTGCACAATTATTGTACAATAAATACAATTATTTTTTACCAATAGGCGGTGCTGTAACCAAATTGACAGAATTGTGTTATGGCATTGTGGCACTGAATAAAGAAAAATATGTAATGCCAGTGTGGTAAACTTATTACAGGTTCAAAAAAGTACATTATTAACTAAACTCAAAATGGCGACACACTGTACAGTGTGTCCAAAATGGAAACATAGGTATTTTTGCATTGCCAATACTTACAGGAATCTAAAGCATCATGAAAGTGAGTGGGAGTGAGAGAGAGAGAGAGTGAGAGATGAATTACTAATTAATATACTATTACAAATGAGTGAGACAGAACTAAAAAAATGTGTTTTAGTTATTTGGTTAAGTTTAAATATAGTAAAGTATAGAAAACTAGCAATCTTAGAGTGACAGTTAAAAAGTGACAGTTACAGAAAGACAAAAACAACAACAACAATGGAAGCCATTGCAGGAGAACCCCTCCCCCACTCTATCACATACCCACAGACTGTCAGGAGCGCAAAAGACAAGAAAACCTGTAAATACAGCCTGCTGAAGAAGAAGGGGACAGAGCCATTGTCACTAATCTGCTCCTCTACACAACAGACTGCAATCTTTGGCTCACGGTCATCTGTAAATACTACAAAAGTTATAGAAAACTAGGCATCTGCAATGGCAGAAAAAATCAGATTTATGAAGATAATGATATTAACAAGGCATTTCTAACTGTAAATGTCTACCATAATGAAACCATAATGTTCCAGGGGACTGAAGCATGTCTTAGCTCTGTCCAGGCACACAGCATAACAGCTCTGGCAGAGGCTGAGAAACAAACACAAGGAGCAAACAGTTGTAGTATATCAGACACCGAATCTGACAAATTTAAGATGTGATCAGAACATTGAAACCTGAGGAGCCAAAATTCCACAGAGGCCCAAGAAAACAAGAAATCAGATCCCTACCTCCAGCCCGTCTGAATACAGCCTAACCAGCAAGCCTCTTTCAGAGAGCAGCTTGCAACATTGAGACAAAGGAACACTTAATGAGAATTCTAACTCAGGAAGGATATTATCAAATTTTGGGAAAGTAATAGAAATCACGAGCTACAGACTTTCTTAGATTGACTTCCCCCAACCAACCAGCTAGCAAGAAACAGACCAGACAGAAATCCTGTGTAAACATCTCTGAGGACCTGACATGGACTACACACATTCAAACACAGGTCAAGAAAGCCAGGCAAAGACTGTACCATCTGCGACAGCTGAGGAAATTCAGGGTCTCACCAGCAATCCTGAAAACTTTCTATTCAGGGGCCATAGAAAGTGCAGGACTGCAAAGCTCTACAGAGAGTCGTGCGCTTAGCTGAGCACATCTCAGGGTCTGCTCTCCCCTCTCTGCAGGACATCTACCTCAAACGCTGCAAAAGCAGAGCTGCAAAAATCCTCAAAGACTCAAATCACCCCAGTAACCATCTTTTCTGTTTACTGCCATCTGGCAAGCGCTTCAGGAGCATGATGGCAAAATCTGAGAGACTGAGGAGGAGCTTCTTCCCTCAGGCCATCAGGCTCCTTAACACAAACTCAATTTCATAAACATTTACAAGACTCATTTATTAACTATAAAACATTCACTATTCTCATCATCCGTATTGCTGCTACATGCTACATGGGAGAAGCCGATTAGTCACCAGAAGAAACAGACAGCAGCTTGTAAGTGTTCGTAATAATTGTTCATATATCTGTTGTTTAAATTATTTACTTGCTGCTAGGAAGGAATACTTTGTTTCCTACCCATTTTTAGTCTGCATTTTGTTGAGGTTTATAGTTTTGATTGCACTTACTGCTAATTATAATCATTTGTGCCTCCATTGCTCCTTGGGCAAGGTGTTAGTTTCGTCTCGAGCTATTAGCACTCTGTTAGTCTATTGGCTGGGCAAATCAGAAGCCGTTCACAGCGTCTGTTAAAGTATTTAAACTGCTTGGTTGCTGCTTTAAGTTGGGAGAAGCCGATTAGTCACCAGAAGAAACGGACGGCAGCTTGTAAGTGTTCGTAATACTTGTTCATAGATCTGTTGTTTTAATTATTTTCTTGCTGCTAGGAAGGAATACTTCGTTTCCTACCTATTTTTGTCTGCATTTTCATTGAGGTTTATAGTTTTGATTGCACTTACTGCTAATTATAATAATTTGCGCCTCCATTGATCCTTGGGCAAGGTGTTAGTTTCGTCTCAAGCTATTAGCACTCTGTTAGTCTATTGGCTAGGCAAATCAGAAGCCGTTCACAGCTGTTTTCACTTTAGCCTCTTAGACAGTGTATTTATTTGATGTCAGAGCGCTGACGAAGCGTTCAGCCTGCTCGTGTGAAGACAGACGAGGGTAAAGACCAACGACTTTTTCCTGCGTGACTTTACCCGAGCAACGACACCGAGCAACACACTTAAGTATAATTTCTATCTTCCCTCACACACTCTCCTTTGCTATCCTCTATCATGTGTTTCGAAACCATTCCGGTTGTCTCTCGATCACGCTCTAACATCACACACAGACGGCAACGTAATCCTGCTAACCTACGCCCTATCTCTACATCTTCTACTACACCTCTTTCCTTCTCCATGGCTCTCTGGAATTGCCAGTCAGCTGTCAACAAAGCAGACTTCATTTCCGCTTTTTCTTTACAATCCACACTCAGCATCTTGGGCTTGACTGAGACCTGGATTCGTCCAGAAGACTCAGCAACCCCAGCTGCTCTCTCTAACAATTTATCTTTCTCTCACACCCCACGTCAGGTTGGCCGGGGTGGGGGCACTGTTCTGCTCATTTCAAATAATTGGAAATACTCAACCTACTCTTCCCTATGCAATTACAACTCATTTGAATCTCATGCGATTACTGTAATATAAAACTCCAGATTGTGGTAATTTACCATCTCCCTGGCCAAATTATAGCCCCTTCCTAGAGGAGCTGGACGGGTTGCTGTCCTCTTTCTTGGAGGATGGCACTCCAATCTTAGTTTTTGGCGATTTCAACATTCATTTAGAAAAGCCTTATGCTAATTTCATTCACTCCTAGCTTCATTTGATCTCAAACGCCTTACCACTACTAGCACTCACAAATCAGGCAACCAACTTGATTTAATTTACACACGCGATTGCACTGCAGATAGCATTCTGGCACAACCACTACATATCTCTGACCATTTCTTCATTAAATTTACATTACACTTTGCTACCCGGGTGCCACCAACCCCCTTACCAGTTACCTTTAGACGAAACCTACGCTCCCGTTCTCCCTCCCATCTTTCCTCTGTAATATCCTCCTCTCTTCCCTCACCTACCTATTTCTCATCTCTGGATGTGAATGCAGCTATTGACTGCAACTATTACAACTATTACAAATCTACATCCCCTCCAGAAGTCTGAGATCTGCTAGTGAGCGACGCCTCTCCGGAACATTCTCGTTCACCATTCCTGGCTGGTGGAATGATCTGCCCACCCCCATCCGGAATGCTGGATCCCTGTCAATCTTCAAGCAACAACTGAAAACTCATCTCTTTCAACACTACTTGACTTCATCATAAAAAAAAACAAATAAAAAAAAAAATCCTCCCCTTTTTCTATATCTTCATCTTTATCTTTCTCTCCTTCCCTTGCTAGCTTGTATTTATTTTAACAATACCTAAGACTTGGTGTTAGGGGTACTTCCTCTGTCTGTTTGCCTCTTCAAGATTAATCACTTTATGTATTCCCCAATTGTAAGTCGCTTTGGATAAAAGCATCTGCAAAATGACTAAATGTAAATGTAAATGTATATACCCGGTACAACCCGTTTGCACATCCCTCTTGCACATCCCTGTTCATATTACTATTTATTAAGTCCCAGTATACTGTTTTGCACATCTTATTTGTTTTTCACTTTTTATTCTATTGCACATTTTACCTATATTTATATATATGCTCTTGTGTTGTGTTACTTTTATTGTATTTTTTATTTTTTTGCACTGTCCACTGAGCGGACCTGACTTGATTTACATTTCACTTCTGATTATACCCTGTATAATTTAGTATGTAACGAATAAACAAACCTTGAACCTTGAAAGCTTGCTCGCTCACTCTGCTCTTCTAACCTCTCTCTCTTGAAAGCTTGCTCACTCGCTCTGCTCTTCTAATCTTTAGCCATACTTTTTGTCATCACTTTCTGTGCTCTGGCCTATAGGCCAGCTGCGACCACAATGAGAAGAAAAGCCACCTAGTCTCTTTACATCCTTTTATTATTTTACTTTAGTTTCTTTTCTTTCCACTGAGTTTCGTGTTCAAAAGATAAGATTGCTGCAAAGTCCAACTCCGACTGCACCCGCTTCAAACTTTAACTAGCAATGGACTCTGAGACCATTCGTCAGTCAACGCCCAAAACGGCATTTCAATGACTACTGAACTCTAAGCCAATCAGCGACTTCAGAGAAACACTTTTCTGCAAAGACGGACGACAAAAGGGAATCCCTTAAACACAAAAGCAACGCAAGTACAAACCCCAGATTCTTGCTGAGCTGGTGTATTTTAATATACATTTTAGCCTCATTGAGAAACTCAATGCAAGGGTTAAATAAGTGATTGGTGGTTGTTCAGGTCTATGCAATTGCACATATTGCTGTAAACTTAGGATATCACATTTTCATTCTCTTAAACTAATCCTTTACTCGCTTTCTCTCTTTCTGCAACATGTGAATGTGTGAATGCGTGTGTTCATGTGTTAGATTAATTTGTCTTAGATTTATATAAATAAAGTCTTATTTATATTTAAAAGAGAAGTATCTTGTGTTTTGTGCTCACAAGTTAATGTCTTAATCTGCCGATTTTGCCGACTTATTTATCTAACCTCACATCCTCTAATAAAATCCATAAATCCACACAATAAAATGAAAAATGGTTTGATTTAGGCTGTAAAACCATGAGAAAAAAATAAGACAACTATCAAATCAAAAACATAGACAGCCAAACAATGCAGATTTATGCCATCAATATTGTGAAGAACTTAAACAGTATAAAAGTACACTCAGAATAAAATAGAGAACAGTACATACAAAATCAGCTAAAAACTATTGAAGTATCCATAAATTCTAACAATTTCTGGGACAATTGGAATCATCTGCATAAAAAACGTCCCTTACCCTTTCACAGCCAGAAGCCTCTTGTCTGTCTCCTCCGTCCTCACTACCCTTGATGGCGGGGCTGCCAGGGGGTACGCGGGCATTCCTCAGGTGGAGAACGAAAACGCCCACGAAACGCTGCCACTTGGAGGAACCGTCCGCGTCTCCCGTCCAAAGCCTGTAGGCTGACAGCCGCTCTCGCGGCCAAAGCTTATAATGCTGCGGGCCAGGCAGCCTCTGCCCTGCACGCCATGGCTATCCTGCAGGTTCACCAAGCCAAGGCACTCAAACGGGTGCACGAGGGTAGTACCGACCTGCGCACGGCGACTGACTTCGCTCTACGAGTGACAAAAGTCACAGCCCGGTCCCTCGGGAAGGCGTTGTCCACCATGGTGATCCAGGAGCGCCATCTCTGGCTCAACCTGGCAGAGATGAAGGAGGTCGACAAGGCACGCTTTCTCGACGCCCCCATCTCCTAGGTGGGGCTGTTCGGCGACACCGTCGAGGGCTTTGCCCAGCAGTTCTCGGCAAGCCAAGGCCACGCCCCCGATTTCGCAGATGCAAGGCCCGCAGAGGGTCCGGCTGCAGCTCAGCCGTACGGCACGGCTTTCCAGTCAGCAATACCGGTGCCCATAACTCAAACGGGCTTCTGGCCACCTCCACCTCCAGTTCCGGCTCAACAGCCCACCCCTTCTGCCGGCGCGGTGCCAAGCTAGCACATAACCTAACCTAACCCTAACCCACAACCCGGCCCAGGGCCCGTAGCCCAAGCTAGCACATGGCCGCAGTGGCCTCCCAACCCAATCCCTCAGCCTACCCCTCTCAGCTCAGGGCCAATAACCCAGGTAGACACCGGGCCGCACGGGCCGCAAAATACAGCACCTCCGGCCGCTTACAACACTCTTCTCCAAGCAAAACCGCAATTCTCGCTCTTCACCGCTACACCAATGACCGTCCCAGCGAATGCCATTTCCACAGAGCCCCCGCAAGCGGCTCACAACGTTCGAGCGCAGATTTTAGCAGAAATTCAGGAAGTTGGCTCCAGAGGCGGACAAATTCCCAACCCCAGTACCTCCATATTCAGAATTATATTTCCACCCACCCGCTAAAACCCCTCCTGGACAAATCACTCGACACCATCCTCCAGGCTGTCTCCCCCAGAACACTCCAAACATACGTGACAGCATGGAAATGCTTCAAGTCGTTCCATCTCTCTCATAATATTCCGTTCCCTGAATTTTCTCTACTCTCAATAACCTCTTTATCTCTTTTCTCAACAGCATTAAATGCCTCCAAGTCAGCTCCATCAAAGGTTACATAAGCGGTATCCAATTCTTCCACAAGCTGTTGTACGGCGCTCCGTCACCCGATATTAGCAATTCTCAAACTGCCATGTTGATAAGAGGAATTCAGCGAACCCGACCTACTCGTCCAGACTCCAGGCTACCCATTACCTCACCAAGTGCATCCACACCCTCCGCACAGGTTACAGTATAGCCCGTACACTCGACACCATGTTCATTTTAGCTTTTTTGGGGTTTTTGAGATGCTCCGAGCTAGCTATCTCCTCCAAATTTGACCCACCCACTAACCCCCCCATCTCGGACCTAACCATCCTCGATAGCGAAACTATCTCCTTTTTGATCAAACAAAGTAAGACAGACCAAGTCAAGAAAGGTCACTTCGTTTACATTTTCAATCTCCCTTCGCCTATCCAACCTTACCAAGCCGTTCGCGAGTATCTTCCAAGCTAAATCCCCCCTCGAACCCTTATTTTTAGACCATGCCGGGAAACCAGCCAGTCGCACCTGGTTCCAAAAACATCTAAAAGCTGTCCTGCTATCAGCAGGCATCTCAGCAAGAAATTTTTCCAGCCACTCTTTTCGCATCGGGGCAGCAACGTCAGCGGCCCAAAAAGGCCTCACTAAACACCAGATCCAAACCCTAGGGAGATGGTCTTCAGAAGCTTTCCAAAGCTACATCAGAACGGACCAGTCTCACATTAAATCAGCCCACCAAACTCTTGTTTCATAAAACTCGGTGCAAGCTTTCCTGGCTTTTACTTCCTTCAAATCACACGCTTGGCGAGGCTCCCCCTGCTGACACCGCGGACCATCACTTACGACCAGAGCCTCCCAGCAAAAAACTTACCTTTTCCATCCTGCGACCAGAGAGTCTCACCCATCCAGGCTGCGAGCTGCCATCTCCAGTCAGGTCACGGCGAGTGCCTCCCGGCCATCCAACTTTACCTTTCCGTCTTTACCTGTCCGACAGTGAGTCTTGATCTCCCATCGGACGCCAGCGAGGTGCTCCCGGCCAGACAATCTTACTACTCTGTCTTTACCTGTCCAACGCAGCGAGTCTTGATCTCCCGTTGGACGCCGGCGAGGTGCTCCCGGCCAGACAATCTTACTTTCTCTGTCTTTACCTGTCCAACACAGCAAGTCCTGATATCTCGTTGGATGCCGGCGAGGTGCTCCCGGCCAGACAATCTTACTTTTTCTGTCTTTACCTGTCCAACACAGCGAGTCTTAATCTCCCGTTGGACGCCGGCGAGGTGCTCCCGACCAGACAAACGCTCTTCCTTCTGCTCGCACCAAAAATATCGAACCCCGTCGAACGCGACATACCCGGCCGTTTTGGCAATCTTAGCTTTCAGTCCACCACCGGCGAGGTTCGACCACCCGGCTCACGAGTATCAATCTCACGTCAGATGCCGCAAGAGCCTCCCGGCTGGACAACCTTTTCCTCCTTCGTCAGCGAAGCTAACCCATCAAACAGGCGGGCACGCCCACCAGTTGGATGTCGGCTAAGCATCCCGACCAAACTTTACCTTTCCGTCTTCACCTGTCCGACGCAGTGAGTCTTGATCTCCCATCGGACGCCGGCGAGGTGCTCCCGGCCAGACAACCTTACCTTTTCTAGTCCCACGCTGGCGACGCTTACCCGTCCAACACAGCGGGTATTGTGCCCCGTTGAGCCGGCGTGAGCCTCACAGCGAGCGTCTTACCACTTCCCCCTTGGCAGACGAGACTAACCCGTTAGACTCAGTGAGTATTGGCCTCCCCTAGAGCATCGGTGTCAGTCTCAGTCACCCACCTATTTTTTCCGTCCGACGGGCGACGAGGCCTAGCCGTCGAATATATATATATATATATATATATATATATATATATATATATATATATATTTACTGTAAGCTATGCTTTGGCAATACATTGTAACAATTGTCATGCCAATAAAGTACAAATTGAGTGAGAGAGAGAGAGAGAGAGAGTGAGAGTGAGAGTGAGAGTGTCTTTTGTTTTGTTTTTTCATAGATACTGCCAAAAACATGATGGGCATGATGCCAAAGTGGATATAGTTTTACTTCCACGCTGTATAATTCGCTGACACATATGACAAATTATTTTATTTATCACTTTAAATGACTCATATAAAATGCATAGGATTGCATATAAATAAATTCAAGATAAAAAAAGTTGTTTTTGTTATTAACAAACATTAATAAAAGGCGTTTTCAGACACTATCCAATAACAGAAAAAATAGTATTTACGGCACTGCTTTTCCATTTTCATATGTAGTGCACTATTTGGACTCGAGTCTTGCATGTGAAAGTAAAAAGAAATTACTTTTTTTTTTACAGTGTCTCTACTGAAGACTTTGCATTCCACTGGCCTGCATCTCGCATTTTTAAATGCATTGAAAGTCTTCTGTGTGAATGGCCCATAAGAGACAGTATATGCCTCAACACCAGTGCTTGGCTTCTAAATCCTCTTTGATGGACACAATGGTTGCCAGTCATAACAGTGATTTTTCTGAAGCTTTTAGTATGAGGGTGCTGTTGGCAAACATTTGAATGCATATTTCTGTAGGAAGATAAATAATCAGCCTGAGCTGGCTAAGTAGACAAACACTAATTTAATCAACGTGTAGTGGCATGTTGTACAAGCCTGAGGTTGGGATTCATTGGCTGAGGTTGGGATGCTTGGCACTCACAATTTCATTGTTGAACGAATCTATGATTCAGTGCTTTAGAACAATACATTAAGCTTAGATATTTTTTTTGTATTGCTGATTACATTTTTTACAACCTGTGCCTTTGTTCAGGACTTGTATAAAGAGACTACAGCATGGTTTGCTATCCAACGTTTCACTTCTGACAATGACTACTGAGAGTGTAAGTGCCTCTTTCTCCCTCCCTGTCTTCCATGAGATTTTAGCACATTGTAAATTGTCAGTGTTGTGTTTCGTCTGACAGATTGTGTTCTACGAAGACAGGAACTTCCAGGGAAGATCCTATGAGTGTAAAGGAGACACAAGTGACCTTCATTCTTTTTTTAGCCGCTGTAATTCTGCAAAAGTGAAGGGGGGCTCTTGGGTCCTGTATGAGAGTCCAAACTACATGGGCTATCAGTATATCCTTGTCCCAGGGGAGTATCCAGATTATCACCATTGGATTGGCTTCAACGATTACGTCCGATCTTGTCGTCTGCTCAGGCATGTAAGTCCAACTGTACAAAATGTGATCACTTTGAATTGCTCTCAATAAGTCTGTGTTTGTGGTTAGGTCTATACATAGAAACATCATTTGCATTTACTCCAGGTTACTGGACATCTCAAGCTGAAGCTCTTTGAGAGGCCCAATTTTGATGGCCAAAAATGGGAAGTTTCAGAAAGCACCCCGTCCACTCAGGAACGTTTCCTCTGCAGAGAGATCCATTCCTGCAAGGTCCAGGAAGGTCCCTGCGTGTTCTTCGAGCATGCAAACTACCATGGCCGTCAGTACCTCCTTGAGAAGGGAGAATACAGGCGACACACTGAATGGGGGGCCATGCATGCCACTGTGGGCTCTATTCGTCAGATCACCACAGACTGTTGAAATAAATACCTGTCATAACAACTACTGACAAATACAATTATTTGAAGAATATTTTTTTTTATACTCGTCATGTCTGTTTTTTACTGGTTGCCATACAAAGCTGAAATGTTTCTAACATGTTAATTATATTTTTTAAAAACATTCTTAAAAGCAAGTTTATCATTTATATATAGTATGAATGGTTGCTTTATAAAGTCAAATCAGGTCACCTTTATTTTTATAGTGTTTTATTCACTAAAGATTATTTCAAAGCAGCTTGACAATATTGAGCAGCAACGTAACAGAATCTGTAATGCAATCTTTAAAAATTAGGCAAATCTAAATTCAGTTGCAAAGCAGCTGTTACAAGACAGAAGTAAACTGTTGGTTCACTTCAGTTAAATAACTGAAATTGCAGTGTTAATGTATTATAAAACAAGCAACAAGCAAGTCTTCTGAAGGTAGTAGTGTAGTCATTCACATCAGTGTTGAATGGTGATTCAGTGCAGTTCAATGTTGATGCTGAAAAATTCATCAATGAACAAATTAGATTTTTCAGCTATTAATTTTCAGCTATGAAGCAGCTCTACAGAGGACAATAGTGTCATTATCCAGCTCAGTTCAGTTAAATTCAAGTAGTGTTCTAATCCAATAGTGTCAGTGTAATTACTGAATATTAGGTGTGTTTTAGACCCCAACTAAGCGAGCCAAAGGCAACTGTCACAAGGAACCCAAACTCAAGGTAACAAAAGTGGAGAAATAAATGAAACCTTAGCAGAAACTAGGTTCACTCTGGGACCAGTTCTCCTCTGTGTGATATTGAGCACTGATATTGTGATATGTGTTCATACAGTGTGTGCAGCTCTTTAGCAGGAATGGTTTCAAGTAAGATGTTTTACATATTTAACATTTTCATACAAAAATAGTCTTAAATCAAACCTTATGAACAAGATTTGTCAGACATAAATCAGACAAACAACATCAGTAAATTCCTGAGCAACTTACAAAGCAAATCAAGATAAGTTATTTTATATACAGTACAACATTCTATATAATATTCTTATCAGACTGTTTGTATTTACACTGAGATCAAAAGCCTATTCAGTAATTCCACACACCGTGATCACCACAAAACCAGTCTTAATTCGCTGGAGTACAGGTGCATCTCAATAAATTATAATGTCGTGGAAAAGTTCATTTATTTCAGTAATTCAACTCAAATTGTAAAACTTGTGCATTAAATTAATTCAATGCACACAGACTGAAGTAGTTTAAGTAGTTGGTTATTTTAATCTCAACCAATTAGAATACTTCATAAGACCAAAAAATAATAATTTGAATTGTTGGCCTTCTGGAAAGTATGTTAATTTACTGTATATGTACGCAATACTTGGTAGGGGCTCCTTTTGCTTTAATTACTGCCTCAATTAGACGTGGCATGGAGATGATCAGTTTGTGGCACTGCTGAGGTGGTATGGAAGCCCAAGTTTCTTTGACAGTAGCTGTCACAACCAACTGGACTCAAGTTTTGTCTTCTGCCTGTGTTCCCTTCCTGTTTGCTCATATTTGGTTCTGTTCCTGTTCTGATTAGTTCATTGTCTAATTATAAGTTTATCACCTTCATTGTGTCCACCTGTCAGCCCCTCGTTATCTGCCCTATATTTGTTCCTGTCCTTTGAGTTCTAGTTTGTTGGTTATTGTTGATGTTACCCTGTCTGTGTGCTGAACTTCCCCATCGTGAGTCTGATTAAATACCTTTTTCCTTCTAATCTTCGTCTTCGTGTGACTCTTGTGTGTGCACAGCACTGAAACCGTGACAGTAGCCTTCAGCTCATCTGGATTTTTTGGTCTCTTGTTTCTCATTCTCCTCTTGACAATACCCCATAGATTGTTTATGGGGTTCAGGTCTGGTGAGTTTGCTGGCCAGTCAAGCACACCAACACCATGGTCATTTAACCAACTTGTGGTGCTTTTGGCAGTGTGGGCAGGTGCCAAATCCTGTTAAAAATGAAATCAGCATCTTTAAAAAGCTGGTCAGCAGAAGGAAGCATGAAGTGCTCCAATAAATTATTTATAAACGGGTGCAGTGACGTTGGTTTTCAAAAAACACAATGGACCAACACCAGCAGATAACATTGTAGCCCAAATCATCACAGACTGTGGAAACTTAACACTGAACTTCAAGCAACTTGGTCTATGAGCTTCTCCGCCCTTCCTCCAGACTCTAGGACCTTGGTTTCCAAATGAAATACAAAACTTGCTCTCATCTGAAAAGAGGACTTTGGACCACTGGGCAACAGCCCAGTTCTTCTTCTCATTAGCCCAGGTAAGACGCCTCTGACGACAACTGTAGTCAAATTCCTTGACACATCTGTGTGTGGTGGCTCTTGATGCCTTGACCCCAGCCTCAGTCCATTCCTTGTGGAGTCCACCCAAATTCTTGAATAGATTTTGCTTGACAATCCTCATAAGGCTGCGGTTCTCTCGGTTGGTTGTGCATCTTTTTCTTCCACACTTTTTCCTTGCACTCAACTTTCTGTTAACATGCTTGGATACAGCACTCTGTGAACAGCCAGCTTCTTTGGCAATGAATGTTTGAGGTTTACCCTCCTTGTGAAGTGTGTCAATGATTGTCTTCTGGACAACTGTCAGATCAGCAGTCCTCCCCATGATTGTGTAGCCTAGTGAACCAAACTGAGACACCATTTTGAAGGCTCAGGAAACCTTTGCAGGTGTTTTGAATTGATTAGCTGATTGGCATGTCACCATATTCTAATTTGTTGAGATAGTGAATTGGTGGGTATTTGTTAAATGAGAGCCAAAATCATCACAATTAAAAGAACCAAAGACTTAAACTACTCCAGTCTGTGTGCATTTAATTTATTTAATACACGAGTTTCACAATTTGAGTTGAATTACTGAAATAAATGAACTTTTCCACGACATTCTAATTTATTGAGATGCACCTGTATTTTAGTTGTCTTTTAAGCAGAAAAGTCTGTTTCTGTTTGTTCAGAAAACAGGCTGTTGCAGAAAAGCTAAGGCTGACAAAAGCGAAAATGGGCAGAAATATTTGCGCACTATCACGGGAAGTTTGTGAGTTATGGGGAGTTTTATGGGCTACATGAATATGTGTCATTGCCTACCACTGAAATTACCTGGGCTGCGTTTCCCAAAAGCACCGTAAGCCTAAGTTGATCGTAGCTCCATCTACCATTATGCATATGCTGCGCACAGACCTCGCAAATAAATTGCGTGACGCAGAAAGCACTGGTTCATGCATGCAGCACATGCATAATAGTCCTGAGTGCAGACCGTACCGGTGGTCAATAACAATAAAGAACAAATATGGTGTTCTGAAAGGACCTCATGAACATGATATTGTTAGACCGCCCACTCCCATTCAAATTATACCAGACCAGAGTTACCGACCGCTACTGCGTTTTATTCGGGAATTTAATCCCGCGTCGCAAGAAATCTTGTCAGTTCTCGCTGGAGAGCCGTGTGAATGCAGACCTCTAGCCTAGGTCTTCCATGAGCATCCTAACTTCAGAGGACGTCATTAGGCTATTTGTTGGAGAGAGGCAAAAACCACCACTTCACTGACTGGAGTGTCATGCATCCTAATGTAGGCTCCATCCGCCATGTTCAGGAGATTGAGGTCTTTCGATGTGTAGTTGATTGTTCCTTAACTTTTTAATAAAAATGACACTGAGCTCACCTAAAGCTCCTGTCTCCTGGTTTATTTTGTTCTATTTAAAAGTCAGGTGGTTTTCAATCAAAGCATTTTTATAAAAACAAATTCTACATTTATAAAACAAATTATATATATATATATATGTGTATATAAATGTTACATATATATTTATTTATATATTATTAATACAAATAAAATAAATAAACAGCAATATCATGAAATAGTATTACAATTGTTTTCTATTTTAATATATTTTAAAAAGTGATCAATTTCTTTAATGACAAAGAATTAGTCGTCAGTGTCAAATATCCTTCAGAAATCACACAGTATAAATATACTGAATAAGCTTTTTGCTGATGCATTTTGTTTAGGATTATTTTATGAATTAAAAGTTCAAAAGAACAGCATTGATTTTAAATTGAATTATTTTGTAACATTATGTTCCCCTCCGGGAACATCGAGCTGCGTCGAAACGCTAGGGGAACGCCATCAGCGATGTCCAGCTCTGAATCATATGTGTAATCAGTCAAAATTGACAGCCAGACGTCAAGTGCGGGTGACGTCACGACCAGGATGCTTAAAAGCACGTGATGTGCAGCCGCGCCAGCTTTTTGTCATTCAGCAAAGCTCTCTGTGTGTGTCAGTCGTTTTGTCTGTGAGTCTGTTATTATCCAGTTAGGAAATAAGGAAGTTTGTTCTTAAAAAGGAAGGCAAAGAAAGACTAGTAGCAGACATGCCAAAAGCATCCTATAAATCTAAGAGGGGCGAGAGTGGTTCACAGTACAGACAGTGTGTGACTCCCTGCCCTCGCTTCATCACGAGCGGGGATACACACAGTCTGTGCGTGGTCTGCTTGGGGGCGAAGCACGCGGAGTCGGCTCTTGAGGGAGCCGGCTGCCCGCATTGTGAGCGGCTTCCAATACACACGCTTCGCTCCCGGAGAACTCTCTTCGAGGAGGGAGTTTTCGCTAGCGCTCCTCACGGTGCTGGCCCCGCCTCCGCTGAGGCGGAGCGGTGGCTGCACTCGTGGGGCTCGCAATTGGATTTGGCAGAGGGAATGGAGACGGGTAGATCCCTATCTCTATCCTCACCTGCCAGATCCACTGCCCGTTCTCTGGGTTCGGAAGCCCGTTCTGCGGTTTCTTCCCCTCAGAGGGCAGAACCAGTGTTTCACCTATCTCCCTCCGAGGAGGAAGATGTGGAGAGCACTGGTTATTCGCCCACTCTATCCCCACAATACGCAGAGTTATTAGAGGTAGTCACTCGTGCGGTTGCCATGTTAAACATCAATTGGCCCGCCGATGATCAGACTGAAAAACAGCGAAGTAAGCTAGATGAACGCTTTCGCGTAGTAAGTCACTACCTCTACGCCGAGCTCGTCTTTCTTTCCGATCTTCACACTGAGGTGTCGAGATCGTGGAAAAATCATTTTCTTCACGCTTATTTATCCCCGCCTCTGATTATTATGGTAATGTGGCGGGGTTAAGCGAGTGTGGTTACAGAACGATGCCCCGGGTTGAACAGACGCTCGCGGGCTATCTGGCACCCGGTGCGGCATCGTCTCTGAAGGCTCCGGTCTTGCCCACCAAGCCGCTGCGTGGGTCATCAGCGCTGTTGGGCAGCAGCGCGGCAGCAGGTCAGGCTGGTGCATGCCATTCACACTATGGCTGTGCTTCAGGCATATCAAGCAGACCTGCTGAAAGAGCTAGACGAGGGCGAGCAAATCAGTTCGAGTGATGTCGGAGAACTGAGGAGAACCGCTGATTTGGCTCTCTGCGCCACTAAGGAGACCGCCCGTGCTATTGGGCGGTCTATGGCAGCAATGGTAGCAGCGGAGAGGCACTTATGGTTGACTCTGTCCGACATGAAAGAGAAGGACAGTTTAATCCTGATGGATGCCCCGCTTGCGCCTTCTGGGCTGTTCGGCGATGCCGTTGACTCGGTCATCGACAGGTTCCAGGAGGCTTCTAAACAGGCGGCAGCATTTCAGCGGTTTCTCCCTCGCCGCTCTATAGCTCTAGGGGCTGCTGGGCGGGAGCAGCCCCAACCGTGTACCAGCTCCTCATAGGGAGATCCAAAGGCAGAGCGTTGCCTCGTGCTCCCCCGCAGCGGACTGAGGTCGACAACGCTTAAGAAATCGAGGCTCGGAGACCTAAGCCCGACGTGAGGGTCGTGCTTCAGTCCAGGAAGCCCTCGATGAAGCGGTCCTGACGCTCACGCAGGACTGTTGAGAGCGGCCCCTGCTGGGAAGAGCGGGTGCACCGACACACGGTGTCCGCTCTCCTCAGCGCCTCTGGAGATCGTTCTGCCAACCCTGCCAGAGCTCCAGGGCGCAGCGGTCTCCGCGAGTGCCTCTCTCAGTTCTTTCCGCCCGGAAACGAGTGAGCTGAGAGCTGAGAGCCTCGCCACGCCTTCAGGGATCTCCCGAGCAGCTACATCGGTGGCTTCCTGCCGGTCCTCCGTGTCAGGGCATCGATCTGGCAGCTCCAAACACACCAGAGGCCAGTCTCGAGATGCTCCCTTAGTAGATTATTTAGCAGCGTGGAAACTACTGCCAAATGTATCTCGTTGGGTCCTGCAGACTGTAGAGAAAGGCTATCGTATTCAATTCGGCGCTCCGCCGCCACCTTTCAAAGGGTTGTTTCTCACGAGTACGAATCCCGAGCAGGCTCTGGTATTAGAACAAGAGGTCAGCTCTCTTCTGAGGAAGGAGGCCATCAAGGTGGTCCCTCCTCTCGACAGAGAGTCCGGGTTCTACAGCCGGCACTTCGTTCTTCCAAAGAAGGATGGAGGGCTACGTCCAATTTTAGATCTGCGGCTACTGAACCGCTCAGTCAGCCGCCTGAAGTTCAGAATGCTTACTGTAAAACAGGTCGTGTCTCAGATCAGATCCGAGGACTGGTTCGTCACGATAGATCTAAAAGACGCCTATTTCCATGTATCCATCCTTCCCAGTCACAGGAAGTTCCTGAGGTTCGCTTTCAGGGGCAAAGCTTACCAATATCGGGTTCTTCCCTTCGGCCTAGCACTCTCACCCCGAACATTCACGAAGTGCGTGGATGCTGCACTGGCTCCTCTGCGACTCCAGGGCATCCGCATACTCAACTACATCGACGATTGGTTGATTTTAGCTCATTCAGAGCAGATGGCGGTTCGACATCGAGATGTCGTTCTCGCTCACATGAAAGAGTTGGGGTTAAGACTAAATGCAAAGAAAAGTGTGCTGTCTCCATTCCAGAGAACCACTTATCTAGGCGTGGTGTGGGATTCGACCACGATGCAGGCACGATTGTCCCCTGCTCGGATCGAGTCGATTCTCAACACGGTCAGGAGAGTCAGAGAAGGCCTGTCACTCACGGTCAAGCAGTTTCAGATACTGCTGGGTCTGATGGCAGCAGCGTCCAATATGATACCTTTTGGCCTGCTGTACATGAGACCCCTACAGTGGTGGCTCAAGTCCAAGGGGTTCTCCCCGAGGGGAAACCAGTTCCGCATGATCAAGGTCATGCGGCGATGCCTACGTGCCTTGGACATGTGGAGGAAACCTGGTTCTTGTCTCAGGGCCCGGTCCTGGGAGCTCCTTGCCGCCGTAACGCTAGCGACGGATGCATCCCTGACCGGTTGGGGCGGTCATGAGTGGCCACCCTGCCCGCGGTCTGTGGATGGTCACCATCTCACGTGGCACATCAACTGCCTGGAGTTGCTGGCCGTGTTTCGAGCACTGAAACATTTTCTTCCGGACCTAAGAAATCACAATGTGCTACGCACCGACAACACAGCTGTGGTTTCTTATATCAACCACCAGGGAGGTCTGTGTTCGCGCCTTATGCAAGCTGGCGCACCAGATCCTTGTGTGGTCCCAGGACAAGTTCCTCTCGCTGAGAGCGGTCTATATTCCTGGGCATCTCAATGTAGGAGCAGACATCCTGTCGAGGCAGGGGCCGAGGCCCGGGGAATGGAGGCTTCACCCCGAGGTGGTGAAGCAGATTTGGAGAGTTTTTGGCCAGGCACAGGTGAATCTGTTTGCAACTCATCAGACATCACACTGTCCCCTCTGGTACTCTCTGACTCATCCAGCTCCGCTGGGGCTGGATGCTATGGTACAGACGTGGCCGAGGCTTCGTCTGTACGCCTTTCCCCTGATTGCTCTGCTCCCGGGAGTTCTAGAGAGAGTGCACCGGGACGGGGTCCGGCTGTTGCTAGTAGCCCCGTTCTGGCCGGGCCGAGTATGGTTCTCGGACCTGATTTCTCTCCTCGACGGCTCTCCATGGGAGATTCCAGTCAGGAGAGATCTCCTCTCACAAGTGGAGGGTATGATCTTTCACCCCCGCCTGGAGTTATAGAAGCTGTGGGCGTGGCCCCTGAGGGGGCACAACTCATAGCTTCAGGTCTCTCAACCGAGGTTGTAGAGCTCCCTCAACGAGGAAACTGTATGGCTTCAAGTGGAGACTCTTCACTTCTTGGTGTGGAGACCACCAGCTCGACCCAGTTAACTGCCCGATTGGTACAGTACTGGAGTTTCTGCAGGCTCGGTTCTCCGCAGGGTTATCCCACTCCACCCTGAGGGTTTATGTGGCAGCTATAGCGTCTTACCACGCCCCTATGGGTGGACAATCAGTGGGCAAAGACCCCCTGATTATACGTTTCCTCCGCGGTGTGCTGAGGCTCAGGCCTAGAGTACGGTCCAGGGTCCCTCCTTGGGATCTCGCTGTGGTGCTAGAGGCTCTCTGCAAACCTCCGTTTGAACCCATCGAGCAGGTATCAGAGTGTCTTCTTACGCTGAAGACGGTGCTACTTTTAGCCATATCTTCTCTGAAGAGAGTTGGGGATCTGCAGGCCCTCTCGGTGGCCTCTATAGACTTTACGCCCGGTCTGGCGAAAGTTTTTTTGTACCCTCGTGTGGGGTACGTCCCTAAGGTCCCCTCCTCGGTACCGCGGCCCGTTGTACTCCAGGCTTTTTGTCCTCCTCCCTTCAGGGAGCCCAACCAGGAAAAGCTTAATTGTATGTGTCCAGTGCGAGCACTGGACGCATACGTCCACAGAACTGCCCTGTGGAGGAAATCGGACCAACTGCTGGTATGCTACGGTCCTCCTAAAAAGGGTTTTCCAGCTGCTAAGCAGACCCTTAGTCGGTGGATAGTGGATGCCATCATAGTTGCCTATGAGCCCTCTGATCTCCCCTCGCCTTTGGGGGTCAAGGCTCATTCAACCAGAGGCATGGCGGCCTCCAAGGCCTTTCTCGCAGGTGTCCCTATTCAGGACATTTGTGACGCTGCTGGGTGGTCTACGCTAACCTTCGCCAGATTCTATGACCTAGATCTGCAAGCCACCCTGGCTCTGTTGTTCTCTTGCCGTAGCTGTGCATTCCACACACTAAGCAGGGATTGGTAATTCTGGCGGCGTGACATCTCGCTCCCTAGCTGCCGACGCAGCTCGGAGGGGAACGTCCCAGGTTACGTGATGCAACCCTGGTTCCCCGAGGAACGAGACGCCGCGCGCAGGGCCATACTTCCGCATCCCTACTAGAGCTATGCTTCATTCCTGGAAGCTGGCGCCGCTGCACATCACGTGCTTTTAAGCATCCTGGTCGTGACGCCACCCGCACCTGACGTCTGGCTATCAATTTTGACTGATTACACATATGATTCAGAGCTGGACATCGCTGATGGCATTCCCCTAGCGTTTCGACGCAGCGTCTCGTTCCCTCGGGGAACCAGGTTTACATACGTAACCTGGGACGCTTGTCTTTATTGTCTCTTTTGATCAACTAATTGTGTCAGTGCTAAATAAATATATTAAAATGCTAATAGATAATACACAAAAAATTAAAAATTCAATAAAAGTGCTCAAGAATCTTCATTTTTGGGGCGAACTGTCCCTTTAAATTAATATAATTAAATTAAATTAAGTGTGTCAAATATTAACCATTTTTATTTATTAATTGATTCATTAATTGTCATCTCATGGCTTTCGACGTCTTCTGATGCTTTAACACAATACTCCCCTCTTTTGGTTTATTGCTTCGAAATGGTCTCTTACAAACAAAGTTTTAAAGTAGAAAAATATAGGCTTCTGTTACATTTCACAGAAAACAAGAAAACTGAATGTATATGTTTTTGAGTATCGTCATGACAAACTGTACATTTTACAATAAATAAATAAACAATTGATTGAGGTATATTTGATAAATGCAGTTGTATTTAACACTCATGAGTTTATTTAAATTGTATTTATAATATGCATGACAGATGAAGAATTATGCTTTAATAAATAATAAATGCTTTAAAAAACATAAACTGCCTCTTCAGGCTTTTTGCTGTACTGACACTGAGGTCAGGAATTTATTTTTTGCTACCAGTACCTGTTCACATGAATATACATACTACACATGTTTTTTAACCATTTGTATGTTAAAAAGAATGAGTGCTTGAGAATGAGAATGTTTGCATAGGCAGAGAGCATGAGCTACCTGTTGTGTGAGCAGGTGCTGGTCAATAGACCCTGCTAAATCTCCCCATACAATAGTTCGGGCCATGTTGATGACTCAGGAGCTTTGCCAAAGTCCAGCATGTACCTAAAGTCCACAATGCCGATGCAGGTCAGAGAGGCACAAGAGCATGCTGAAACAAAAGGTTTTTTTCTGCACAAAGGCCACTAGCAAGCCCTTTTTCAACAGTGGGCCCACAGGGCAGCACGTATCTGTTGGTCTAGATTCCTCCATAGGCATCCAGCACAGAATGGAAGGATAGTTCACAAAGTTCACTTACTGTTGGGTGAGCTAGTACTTTTTTCTTCTAGCCTGACAGCACTCTCTTGTGGTAGTCATTTGTATTACTTTTTAACATGTGGTGCTCGGATTAATCACAAAAAGTTATTCAGAATTGTATTACTGTACTCAGATTTGTATCATGATTTTTATAACAAGTGACATGCTACAGGCAAGGGAGTTATAATAATACATAATCAGCATAAGCTTGGGTTTCTAAGAGTTTATTTTATGTTTTTAAATGGTCAGCTTGTGTTATTTTAGATTTATTTTAAGCAGAATACATCTTCTGCCAGATTTATCAGCTGCTACCATGTGGTAAAGCTATGGATTAACAAGCTGGCAAAGTATGTGCAGGTGTTAATTACCTGGCAGTTGTTATTGGGAACTGCAAGGTCATTGTGGAGACACCCCTGCTGTAAGCACTGTTAAAAGATGGAGACATCTTTAAATACGCCAGGGACTGATTATAAGATGGAGGCTTCTAAAGCAGTTAATATGTAGCCTAATGCAATTTAAACCCAGTTTCAAAATGTAATGATGTGTTGTATACAGTAGTAAAAATGGCACATATTGTGTCACTGGCCTAATTTAAATAAAAACTAAAGTTTGATTTGTCTGGTCTGCAGTTATTTGTTTTTACCATGTGAATGAAATTTCACATTTTCTTATTGTTTTCAGAATCACATTCCTCCAAGACTATTTTTAAACTTCTCAGAGTCACTGATACAGGTCCACAGCTGAAAGTAATTACTTTAATAAAAGTAAAAATAAACATTCCAGACAACATAATGGCCTTGTAAGGAAATGGCAACCAAGTTAGAGGGGAAAGAGGGCTGGGGGGACCATATTATTTTATACAAAAGCCATTTAGCTTATATAGTAATAATGTTGACAGAGTTGGCTTAGGCACTTTAACATTTTACAGTGCTATACAATGATAACAGAAAGATGAAAATCATAATTTAAGTAAACTGAAACTTGAAAATGTAATTTATATGGAAATTAAATACAACATAATCAAAATGTTATTGCCACGATTTCAATATTCATAAGGATGTATTGGTACGTCTGTTGTTCATGCACATATAATTTATTATTTAGATGCTGTCAATATTGTGCATCTCTATGTCTATCGATACATAATGTAGGTGTGGTGGAACCACACTTTACAAAAAATAAATTTAAGGTCACATTGTTTTTGTGGTCTGGCTTCTACAACAGACACAGCCTTACAAAGTGCTGTAGACTAATTGCCTGTATCTTAACACCTCTCTCTGTCTTATTAATGCATTCATTATTAAATAAATCTCTTTCTTAGCTGGATTCCTTTGATATGCTTAAGATTTAAAGGTAATAGATTTACACTCTATTTCTACACCTGTCTTGCATAACCACTGTGTGAATAAACTACAAACTAAAAAGCAAAAAAAAAACATTATCTACACTAAAAGATTATATATTTACCCTCAATAATGCTGTCCATCAATGCTTTTAATAGATGCAGGTGAAAATTAGGATTCGTTATCACATGAGCAGGCTGGAGGGGCAAGCTAAAGGCAATCTTCACTCCTTTCTGGTGATGACAGACAGACTGGAGGTACACCTGGCCCTAAACGGCATGCTGGGTCCTTAATTATGGGCCTCGGCCTGAGGTAGAGGACCCACCTAGTGCTGTCATAAATCTGTTACAAATACAGGCAGCCTCTGAATCCCAAAATAATGACACCCCTCCTACCATACTTTATTGTCATGATCTCCTGCTATTAATGACCAACAGGGATTAGGAAACTGAGAAAGAACCGGAACTTTCAATATCATTGGGAATTTTCATTATATAAGTAAATGTTATGAGATTTCCATGAAATGTAAGTGTAGGTTTTTGGATTTACTTGTGCCTTTTGTTTTCACCATAGGAGGGCAGCAAATGATTTAGAACAACTCATAGCCAATGGTACATACATTTTTATTTGAATTGTATCTTTATGAATGTTGCTGTTATTGGAATATAATCTTTGCATATTTTACTTAGAGGTCCAATGTTTTTCAGTCTGGTATCCTGCAACACTGAGGAAGACAGGACGGTAACATCAGTGTAATCTTAAACAGGCCACTACACTATTATAAGGATTTGACTGACATTTGTTTTACAAAGCCAACTTCTCATTTGTCATTTAAGGAAGCCTTGTAAATAACAACCTTGGAGTAAAGAATTCACCAGAGTGACTGTGTGATGACATGAGAACTTTGCTAGGCTGCGTTCCACTTCGTTTTGTATGCCATTTTCTCGATAACATCCCTCCGTCTTATTGATGTATGTCGTTGATTTTGTTGTAAGAGTGCCTACTACTGGCAAGAGTCAAATGACATCCAGTACCCCCTCTCTGGATGTAATGGGTGGAGTTATGTTTAGCTATAGAGTTACAGTATATTCACACGGGGCACCAGCATCGATGCTTGACGGAGGGTGTGTCTGAAGATTGGTGCTGTCGCAGCCGTCATAGTGACAACAGCCAATCACATTACTTTTCTGGTGTTGCATGAGCACGATTGGCTAGTGTCTGCGATAGGGTATTTGCATAAGGCGATTTGATTGGCTGACGCCTGCATTGACATTTGAAAAGTTGAACGTTTTTCAACTTCTGCTGTGAGCAATACCAGTGGCACGATGCGACGGATCCACAATTCAGTTTTTCAAGGCATGATGTCACCCATTCAAAGTAAACAGCCCAGTTTGAATGCACTGTTATGGTTAGTGTGTGGTTGGGCCCTCCAGCTCCACCCATTTAGAATGTCTTAATCCATTTATCACTAGGAATCCTATCATTATGGAGTTTATTTATAATTTGCATTGTTCTCTTGCAAATTTGTTTGATGCATCATTTAGGGTGTTGACTGTCCACACATTTAATATTTTTCACTTGTATTTTGCTGTGTTTAGTTATTCCGAACAAGTAGTGTTTACTGCAGAGCCAAATTAAATTCAAAACACCCTGCAATATAATGGGTGGAGCTTGAGTTAGTTCAACTCCACCTCTGTGGACCTAAGGGGTGGAGTTATGTTTAGCGATAGGGCAGTAGTGTCCAGTCCTGCTCATGGAGGGCCAATGGCATACAGAGTTTAGCTCCAACCCCAATTAAACACACCTGAGCCAGCTAATCAAGCTCATACGAGGCATACTAGACACTTCCAAACAGGTGTGTTGAGGCAAGTTGGAGCTAAACTCTGCAGGACAGTGGCCCTCAAGCAGGGGCGGACTGGGGCCAAAAAGTGGCCCTGGACTTTTTGGCACAGAGCAGCCCACCAACCCCGGTCCACAAAACACCACACCATAAATGAGTGACATACTTCTTTACAATATAATTTCTCTTTTCTGGTGTATATGGCAAATAGTAAAAAAATTAGATTTTTTCTTTTATGATGGCTAGTTTAATATCACTAAAGTTCAATACCTATATAATCAGTCCATATGACACAATGCCCTGGTATAATCTAAAAGACTTCAATAGTGCAGAATGTGGACTGTTACGGTGTCTTTCTATTGGTCAGATACAGTATTTGTCCTTTTGCAGGAGCTTGACATCTATCATTTTAAGGAATAGAGCTCCAATTGTGGAAAAGAGTACACAAATAATTTTTTATACATTTTAATTAAATAGAAAACCACTATTTTAAATGTAATATTTCATAATTTAGAATGATTTTTATAGATTATTAAATATTTTCTTAGACACGTGAAATCACAGAAGAAAGCCTATGATATACATTAACTTGTATCTCATATCTGATGAAAACTGTTATTTTATGTAGCCTACATTGTGACGAATAACATTATGGCATTCAAATCTGAGAAATTTTAAAAGGTCAGTAGTATTTGCATTCCTGAAAACTAATGTCTGATTGTTTAACTATTTTTTTTTATCGTAAACGGTCTGCAAATATTGCTGAATTGTCTTGTTATGTTTAGCTGCTTACATCTTACCTTAGAGTCAGCTCGCATTCAAGTTGCGCGCAACTCAGCATCTGTGAACGGTAAATCCCGCCTTCTTATCCAATTTGGAACGGACCGAGGGTGTGGTTGGAACGTCTAGTACAGGGTGCCCAACCCTGTTCCTGGAGATCTACCTTCCTGCAGAGTTCAGCTCCAAACCTGATCAAACACAACTGAACCAACTAATTGGGATCTGAAGGAGCACTTGATAATTACAGACAGGTTTGTTTGATCAGGGTTGGAACTGAACTCTGCAGGAAGGTAGACCTCCAGGAACAGGGTTGTGCACCCCTAGTCTAGTACAAGGCTTCGCAAACCTCTGGCCCTCATGGTCCACTTTCCTGCAGAGTTTACCTACAACCTTGATAAAACTCACCTGACAGTTACTCTCTAGTAATACTGAAGAGCTTGATTACCTTATTCAGGTCTGTTTGATTAGCTTAACTCCGCAGAAAAGTGGATCTTGAGGGCTAAAGTTGAGAAGCCCTGGTCTTGTTCCACCCCTTAAGTCCAGCGAGGGGGTACTAGACTTTAAAGGGGGCATAACACACACAGTTGCACCCAATCTCATGTCAATCTTGAGTACCTAAGTAGTACTGCATCCTTTATATCTCCAAAGTATCTCCAAAGAGTCTTTAGTTTATCATATTTATCATATATCATGTTCCTGTGGCTCAGTGGTAGAGCATTGCGTTAGCAGCGCAAAAGGTTGTGGGTTCAATTCCCAGGGAACACACATACTGACAAAAAAATGTATAGCCTGAATGCACTGTAAGTCGCTTTGGATAAAAGCGTCTGCTAAATGTAAATCATATTTATTAAAGAAAGATATAGCTTTATGATTCTCTATGAAAACAGTGGTGCACCGTGGGCAGAGCTAAAGAATGACGAGCACTTAAGCGCCACTCACCAACAAAACACAGACATTTGATGCCGTTTCACTTATCATCTGAAGTTCTGAATCATGACCGGGATCTTTTATAGCTGAGACCACTCCATCTTTCAGTAACAAACGATGCGCAAATCCAGCGTCGAACTGGGCCTTGTTATAAAACGTTCGTCAACAAACACTTGCAAAACTCCACTGCTGCCCTGAAAAACAAACTGCATCCACTGTTCACGTAACGCTGGGTTCTTTTGGGAAGCTGAACAAGGTTATCTTTCCCTTAGAACCAAAAACACACTTCTTTAGAAACATTCTTCCCTAGCTAGTCCCGTGCAGCACTGCCGAATGAAGCGCGTTGCGTTGATGGGCGTGCTCTTGCTCTCACTCCGGTCGATGCGTGTGCAAACTCGCTATTCCGGGAGAAATGCCATTATTAAGAAGTTCCACCCCTCATTACGTCAGGAAGAGCCATGATTGAAAATAAACTTTACAAAACTTGTACGAACCTGGAAAGAAGCTTTTTGGCACAGAAATACTCTGTGTCAATACGATATGTGTCATACTTCCAAATCTTTTTTTTGCCATGAGAATCCAACTCTTTAACAGTGTAAACGACTCTGGATGCATAAAACAGCATTGTACACCCACACCCGTTTGAGCTCCACCCAATTGTTCTGCAGTGAGCAGCCTCTCTGTCTGAATGGACCAGTCTAGTAGGTCTATCTATATGCAGTTAGGTCAAGGCGGCTGGTGCAGTGGACTTTTGGCATCTCCATGTTGTTCTGTATGGTATCACACCTTGTAGTTATTTATACAAAAAAGCATTCACTTTTTCCTCAGTCTTTTCTGTTGAAATGTAAACCTTGTGTAATATGAACATTTTAAAAACGTTTTTAATTTACCTTGAAAAACATTGCAGAAAATTTTCCACCAGCCACCACTGGTCACAAAATCTCCCCCTAAACCCCACAACCACCTATCATCTTGAAAAAAAGTTTTCCATTATATTTAAGTTAAAATACACGAATACCCACAGGGAAAATTATGGTAGGAAAAATATTTAGGTTCAAACCGTGGTGAGTCATAACAATAATTTACACACCGTTGTTCCTTTGTGAAAAAAACTATAGGGTACAACGGGGCTAAGGGCCCACCTTAAGAAAAACAATGCATTCTCTACGCCAAAAATGTATAATTGCAGAAAAAGTATATACACAGTATTTGTGTGAAAATAAATCATTCAAGTTGTTTATTTTGTTTAGATATCTTATAAATGTGTGAAGTGGCAAGAGGGGACCTTTACACCACACGTGGGGGTAAAAGGCACACGGTATTGATACAAATACTTTTTTTTACAATGTCTAAGTTAATACTTGTTCAAAGCAATCACTTGAGCAAATTTTTTACTATTTTCTGTTTATTTTGAAAATAAAATAATACATTTTTGTTCAATGAATATAGGCTACTGTCATTTAAATATTTGTATATAAAAATATATTTTAAAATACAGAAACAAAATCATTTTAATAAGTGAAGATTCTGAAAGTATTGAAGGAGATCCAATAATAATTGAGTATATATTTACAGTAGTAACAAATTAAATTGTATTATATTATACGATTAACATTATGTTTTTAATGGTTAAACCATTTGATGGTTTCATTCTAAATGTGGTGATTATTTCTAATATGGACACCCAACATAATGTATGATATTTGTCATCTGAATCTAACCATGTCAAGTTAACAAATGGAAAAGTCAGCCATCTATTAATTATCATGTTAATTATTGTGCGCCTTTAGCCCCAATAGTGGGGGCACGTTTTACCCCAAATAACATACTTTTTCATATTCTTTCCTTATTTAAAAACTGTTGCTTTATTATCTTAAACAAAACTGAAAATCAAAAAGAAGACCTTTGTCTCAAAATATATGCGTTACTTTTAGCGATTCTCATTTGCTACTTAAACTTACAACATTTAAAATAACAAAATTAAAATAGATCAAGTAAAAACAGAATCAACTTTGCACTTCTGCTGACATGATCTCGTCAAAGATCAGATAAAAAATAAATAAAAATATCAGACAAAATAAACATGTGCATCTTGAAAAGCGGATGTTTTAAAAAGTGTTACGCCACGTTTTTTGTGCCATCTAGTGGTTTAGGTGAAAATAATATCAAAGGCGCCTTGAGGCGCATTTAGCCCCGTACCCTACTGATGAAACACTAATCCTAATTTTTTTTTAAAGAAATACAGTAGTAGTTAGTATAAAAATGTGATCACAGTCACATATCCTTTCTGCAGGTTACATAGTTACCTATTAGAACTTTTTCAGAGGGTGGATTTAACATTCTTCATTAGTAGGCTACTCTTAATAGTCATTTTAAAATCAACTGGATAAAATATTGCTTAGATCAGAAGAATTCTAAATGATCTTATATGCCCAATCAGAGCATGGAAGGTTAACTTTTCTTTACTTGTGACTTCAGAAGCAGTTATTAGAAGCATGTAAGATAGTCTTTAAACGTATTATAATTATCAGCAATTTATTTATTTCTATTGAGTCTATTTATTTATTTATTTAAGGTGTTTAGTCAGTCGGTGTGGAAACAGAAATTCAGAAGTGAAAGGCAGAATCGGAAGACAGACAATGGGGTAAAACAAGGGTAAACACTGGTTTTACAAGATGGAGGAATCTGGTTCTTCTTGACATGTAAGCTCATATTCTATTTAAAAGCATTCCTAATCAGGGGCGTTGCTGGTTGGGAGAGATAAGGGGCTTACCCCCCCACCACCATAATTTATTACAAAAACATTTATTTCATAGTAAGTATATGTCAAATCAATAAACCCATTTATTGACATATCAATTACTGATATAAAATTATGATTAAACATTATTTGGAGTATGTCTTTATCGCACAATGCACATTTCCTAATATTATGCCTAAAATGTGTTTTACTATCACTGTTAAAAAGGATAGGATTGTATGATCTCTGTATAATATCAGTCAGTTTAAACGCAAGATATGTAAAGTGTCCTGAAGTATCCTTTGATTGTACACTAGCACAATCAAATGATTTTCCTTTAGTTGGACTTCAGCACCACTTCTGCACAAGTAAAGTGCCTTAAGTACTGTCATGAATCTGGTTGCCACTCACTACAACTGCACATCACCCAGGGACTACATCTCCCATCATGCACTGCACTCACACATTCCCATCCACCATTACACCAATCACACAGCTGTCACCATTCACTCATTAGCCTTGATGTGCAGTTGTAGTGAGTGGCAACCAGATTCATGACAAGTACAAAATTTAGTTGTTCCAATTTAGCAGAATTTAATTATACCAGTTTAGTATATCAAAAGTACAATTGCAGGATATTTTTATTATGCACATAAATACGTAAATGTGTCTGTAGAATACTTAGCACAAAATAAATGTTTTTCAAATACATTTTATAATTTATTTTCCCCACAAGGGCCACCCCAGCCCCAATATGTTGGAGACTGAACCTCACTAACCACATCTTTGGTGCTTTATCTGACATTCAAGTAATTTATTTGTTTACAATACGTGTGGATAAATGGCCAACTAAAGCTGCACCATTCTAGATAAATAGAGAAGGGAGAATCTTGATTATTATTTTTTTTAAATAGTTATCCTGATTCTCCCACCATGATTCTGGAAAAATAGTCAAACTAAACTAAATAACATGCAATTTACTAGAGGTTCTGACAAAATACAAATTGCTAGAATCTGTTTATAAAATGTATTCTATATTCAACGCCATTGTTAAAAAAGTCAAGTTGTACGAATGATTCAGTAAATCGCTTATAAAGACTTCACTTGTTTCATTCCTGAATGAATCAACGTTTTTTGATCAAATCTCTTTTTTAAGTCACTTAGTCGCCATCTGCAGGCGTCACGATGTAATTGATATCATCTTTGTTTGAAGCGTGAATTCACTTTCATTTTTTTTTTCTCTATTTTGATCGCTATTGTAGACAACAGTGTTTATGTCCGGACTATAAACTTTCTCAGTAATTGTGTGATTATTTGAATGTTTGTAATGCAGAAATAATGATACAAAAGACTTATAAAGATGTTTTATATGAACTGCCCTCTCTGGGTCTGCGGCAGCGCAAACGCAAATTTGAATGTTACGGTCTCATTTAAGGATTTAGTAGACATAGCTGAATCGTTGTCATTTAGTATCGTAGGTGACTGAATCTATTCGCGATATGTCTCTTTCAATATCCAAAACATAAAACGAGGCTTTAAAGCCTTGTTTAGTGGAATGAACACTTAATAATCTACTACAGCCAGCCTAATATGTTGGACCTTTTATTGAAAGTAGTCTAATTTTACATATTGAGTCGTGCCTTTAACTTTACTTTTATAAACCTGAAAGAGATGTGTTTGTGATGTTTGAGTTGGGAGAACTCCAACGCCAAATGGAGATTCTAGCTCAATTCTTATTTTTGCCATATAAATATATATCATACAAATATAAGAGTTGTCAAAAACCACCCTCTCCCACTTAATGAAGTAGAACAGTCTTCCCAGTGAGGATCTTTACTTAACACAGATTATATTTAGTTATTATACGCATCCTGTAAATCAATTACACATACTGTAGGTGACCTGCGTAATTTTGGTTATTCAATTGTCGTGTATTTAAATAAAATGAACATAACCGACTCTTATTCAGATCATTTAAACACCAAACCTTTAAATCACACTATTACTTTAATGTAATGCTATGTTGAGCAAACAATAAGAAGACTTTAAATAATGTTTTTCATTGTTTCCGTCCAATATGTTATCCAGAAGCGGTTGGAGGACGCGTTAGTGCCCATTTAGGGACATTTGAGAGGCTCGCAGCATTATTGGGCGTCATAGTGTTTCGATTCAGCTCAGCTCTGCACACACCATGCATATACTCCACGGCAACATGATGCCTGTGCTGTCTAGGTAGGCAGGTCGCTAGGTTTTGAGCAACAGCCGGAGTCACGACTCCAAACTGGAGGGAGATGAGGACACAATGAATTCATCTTTGGGTAGGTTCTCACCTTATTATAGTTACTCAGATTTATTATGGTTAAAAGATCGTTTAGATTTGAACTGGAAATAGTGATTTATTTGGTTGCACTGAATGATCAAAATATTACGGACATTGTCACATTATTCATATGATTTCACTTTTTTATGTATCATTGTGGCATTGAATACTGGTCATGTTTTAATATTGGACCTTTATATAAATTTATGGAGATTGAAAATCTTTCTGCATGTTTTCTGCATGCATTTATGAGATTAAAATCAGAATGTAAACTACCATTAAACCTTAGTTATGTACCAATGGACAATACAACAGCAGCTTTGTTCTTTATGCTGTCCACTCATGTAGACAGATATATTGCTATTTTCATAAATGTTTATTGTAAGTTTTTAAAGGTTTGCAGATGTGGTGCTTTTCCCAGGACTGTCTCAGGAATGAGGTGTTTACAGTTCTGGGCAAAGGGGGATCCTGGGAGGTTGCTATTTTTAGCTCTTATTTCATCATTCCTCTGCACAGTGCTGTAAGCTGCTCTCTGCATCTCAATGATTGAGGATGGGCACATCAGCCCCCTGCTCTTTAAAATGTCTACAGCTTTTAAATAAAAAAACAATATGAAAGGACGAACGGATGTGGGGTCATACTATTTTTCCATCTGCTCTATTTTTGTTGCTTTGCTGTACAGATTCTAAGGCTGTTATGTAGTGCAGTATTATGTTCTATACACATGCAGCATTAGGACATTCATGGGCATTCAGTAGTGTTTGACAGAATGATGTCTCTTGATACTAAACACAATATGCAGGCACAGATCCATTCACAGTGTTTCCTCCAAGGTTGTCATAACAGCATGAGCCAGATTGGTATCTAACACCATACGCCTGACCTTAAACATGACCTATGTCTTTAAAGTTTCCATCGCATGTATAATCCGCAAGACATTTTTCATCACAAGGAAGAATGTTCATCTTTGCTTAATAAACACAATCTTGTCTGTAGTGGATGTGGTGTATATTTAAGGATTTTAATTCAGAAGGAGTTTCCATCACAGAAAGTGTCTTTATTATTCTGTATTTAGAATATATGTTGAACTCGTAGCTAAGCACATTGTCATGGAAATATGAGCCAAAAAATGGAATACAGTTTCCTCACTTACATTCAAGCCATGTCTCAAAAAATGTAGGTGTTCAATTTCAATTTGATTTTAAATTGAATTGTATTTTATTGTATATTTTAACCAAAATGTATTTTGCATTTGTAGTGGCATTTCTAATAAGATATCTTTGACAGTTCTGGTCATTGGATTTAAAAAAAAATAAAGTTTATTTTTAATAAGCTTCATGAGATAATTTCTAAGGCAGTATATGTGTTGGAAAAATGAAAATACAATCATTTTGATAATTTCCATTCCATCAGCATGGATCCCCAACAACAGTGCATGAGGATGATGGGAGAAAAACACTTTTACTTAAATTATTAGATGTTTTTATTCTTATAAATTATCTTTTGATTGAAACATATACATTTAAAAAATGTTTGCACACAATGTATAGCATCCGTTATATTAACTTAAGATATTGTTTGACTGAGAGCAAGAGAAAAATGTACATACTTTTTGCATATAAATGTGAAATAGCCTAGTGCACACACTTGGAACAGTGGGCAGCCGACTGTGTGGCGCCCGGGGAGTGTGTTTTGCTGCAGTGCATTGATACAGTGATCTGCTACTTTCATGAAGTAATGGTGTAGTTTGTCTCACTTTTGGTGTAAACTGTATGAAACATGGCAAAAGCAGTAGTCAAATCTTTTCTTATGGTACACAGTGAGAAACACTAACTACATTGATGATTTGATGTGAGGCAGAAAGAGCCTGATTGTGTGGGCTGTCAACGGGGTCCACAGTATTCTGATAGTTGACAGCAAGCACATGTTCTAAGGCAAATTTTGTAGCTTGCACAACTAAGTGTCTTTGTTCAATGAAAAACAACAAAGAAACAGATTTATCTGACTAGAGATAATGAGAGAGGAAACCTGCCACTGTAAAATATAGAACGCTGTCAGCACTGGGCCATAGTTAAGTGTGACAACTGAGAGAAAGGAATTGAGAGAAATAGAGAAATGTCTCTCCTCAGTGCCCTCAGGAGATCAGTCTGCTAGCCCTGCCAGTGTTCCAGGGCGCAGCGGTCTCCAGCAAGCACTTTTCTCAGACTCTTCCGCCCGGAAACATAGCCGCCGCCCCTTTGGGGGTCTCTAGAGTCTGTAGAGTGGTCGCCATCTCACGTGACACTTCAACTGCCTGGAGATACTGGCTGTGTTTCGAGTACTCAAACACCTTTCTACCAGACCTGAGAGATCGCCATGTGTGGTGAGATACCTAGTGTACGGAACGTAGCAGGCCTCCTCTTGATCCAGAGAGTCGTCATGTTGAGGCCTCCGCTCCAATAGCTCGAACTTTCGGTGAGTGTCCTTAGGCCTCCTCTCACTCAGAGAGTTATAGGGTCTCCGCTCACCAGAGCTCCGCCTGGACAGTATCTGTGAGTGGTAGGCTCTAAGTGAGTCTCTTTACAAGACACATCCTGTCGAGGCAGGTGCTGAGGCCCGAGGAATGGATGGACCTTGAGGGGTGAAGCAGATATGGAGAGTTTGGGCTAGGAGGCGGATCCTTTTGCGACTCGTCAGACATCGCACTGTCCCCTCTGGTTATCTCATACTCATTCAGCTCCGCTGGGGCTGGATGCTATGGTACAGACTTGGCCGAGGCTTCGTCTGTACGCCTTTCCCCGATCGCTCTGCTCACAGGAATTCTAGAGAGAGTGTGCCGGGATGGGATCCATCTATTGCTAAAACCCTGTTCTGGCCGGACCGAGTATGGTTCTCTGACCTGATTCCTCTCCTCGAAGGCTCTCCATGGGGATTCCCGTCAGGAGGGATCTCCTCTCACTGGCAGCGGGCATGATCATTCACCCCTGCTCAGAGTTGTGGAAGCTGTGGGTGTGGCTCCTGAGAGGGCACAACTGATAGCCTCTGATCTCTCAACTGAGGCTGCTGAGACCATCCTCCAATCTAGATCTTCCTCAATGAGGAAACTGAATGCCCTGAAGTTGAGACTCAGGATGCGGAGACCGCCAGCTTGATCCAGTTAACTACACGTTTGGTACAGTGCTGAAGTTCTTGCAGGCCCGTTTCTCCGCAGGGTTAGCCCACTCCACCCTGAAGGTCTACGTGGCAGCTATAGCAGCCTACCACGCCCCTCTTGGTGGCCTTTCAGTAGGCAAAACCCTCTAGTTACACGTTTCCTCCGGTGCAGAGGCAAGAGAAGCTTATGCTAAGTGGTGGATCAGGATGCTATCCTATAACCTTGAGTCTTCTGATCTCCCCTCGCCTTTGGGAGTCAAGGCTCACTCAACTCAAGTTATGGCAGCCTCCAGGGCCTTTCCGTACTGCAACGCTGCAGGGTGTTCTACGCCCCTCGCATTCGTCAGGTTCTTGACAAAGATTTGCGAGCCACTCCTGGCTCTGCTATTCTCTTACCATAGCTGTGCTTTTCCACACTAGGCAGGGATTTGCAAGTCTGGCGGCGTGGATATCTTGTTCCCCTAGTGTTCGACGCTGCTTGAGTCCCCGGAGGGGAACGTCCCAGGTTAGGTATGTAACCATGGATCCCCGAGGAACGAGATGCTGCGTCACAGGGCCATAATTCCGGCATTCCTACTAGAGCTATGCTTCATTCCTTGAAGCGAACGCCGGTTGCACCCCATGTGCTTTTACGCCTCCTGGTCATTACGTCAGCCTGCCCATGACGTCTTGCCCATCATTTGTACTGATTACACATATGATGCAGATCATGATATCGCCGGAGGTGTTCCCCTAGCGTTCAACGCAGCATCTCATCCCCTCTGGGAACCATGTTTCATACATAACCTGGGACTCTTTATATAAATTCAAAACAACTTTGGGGGCATGCAAGATTAAGATTGCACCACATCATGTGAGCAGAATTCTATTTTTAATTCATTTTAGTTTGTACAGTAGGTTACATTTCTCAATACAGAGTCCTATTAGCTTTACTATTTACTACTTTGCTATTAGCTCTGTCTTAAAATGTCTTAAAGTCTTAACTTGATTTTTCACAAATTAAGACCTTGAAAACGTCTTAAATCAGAGCAGACTGACTTAAATTAAGCAGTCATGGCATTAAATCTTGCATTCACTGAAAAAAAACTGTTGTTTTTCTATGCAAATATCGTAACATCATTTAATTAATTTAGTTAATGTTTACATGAGATGTTAACATATTACGTCTTGTTTTGAGAAATTTAACAACTAAACAATTATTTTCTCTTAAATTAAGTTGATTGGTGAAGTTGAAATTGATTGAGCCCATTGGCAGATGTTTATCTTGTCTTCTTATGCCATTTTGCTTATGTTGATGCAACTTTACCTCAATAAAACCTGTAGATACCTGAAGATCAAGTTAATTGTAATTAGGCTACATAATGTTCATACTGCTAAACATTTATTATTTTCTTGAAGGAACTGTTCATCAATTAAATTGCAGCTGCAAAGATGCAGTCACATCGCAGCAAGTTCACTTATACTTTTACGTCATTCTTCTTTCCCCTAGATGTTAAATAAAAGGCTGCAACATGCAAAGGCCTGGCAATCTGCCTGGAAATGAGGGTAGCAATTTATTCTCTTATAGTTTCTCAGCCAGGCAGGATAGGTGGCACAAATGGAGTATTTTAATTAAAAACTGCTGAGACATTAGGGTAGGATGCCAGCATAGCAAGGTTTTCCCACACAAACATGCTGCTTATCGCTGTAAAACAAATAACGCAAACAGAATTACTCTGACAATGAATAGTGTTTTTGTACAAAAAACGATTACAAAAATAATCCCTATAGGAATTCATATTGAATTTCCTGAGTGCTACAGAAATTAAAATATTTGTCTAGTTGTTTTAGTTTATTCTTTACACCAAAATGTGAGCAATAAAATTCATTAAAACATTAAACGTATTCCCTCACAACAGTAGTCTAAGCAATAACCCTGCTTTTCCATATATTTATGAAGTTTGTATTGATTTACTGTAACTGGAAATAAACATTGCACATTGCTTTGCTCCAGTTGTAACTCGAGTCAGCATTTTGTCTAATAAGCGTTTGAATTGAAAGTATCCTTAAATGTGATAATATTCCCACCCATCAGATGTCACATTACATCGTAATGGTGAAAGTGCAAGTCCACGTTAAAATCAAGGTTGTAAAGTGCATGGTTAGAAAAACAAGTTGGTATAACCAACACTCTTTGAACAATAACATTAGAGATCAAAATACATTTCAACTGACACAGGGAACAAGGTTATGCTTTTGTCCATAGAGATGTTTACTAGCATTCCAGGTCTCTATATTCCCTGGGAGGTTTCCATCGCTATGGTGACAGCTGCTGATGTCATCCAGTCCATGTCACTGGGGTTGGTGGGCTCTGTTCTGTCCTTTTTTCCCCATCTCTCCTTTTTGTTTACATCAAAACTGAAGCACCAGATCGGAATCAATATGATTAGAAAATGATCACTTCATAAGCCACCTCTGTTGTTTTTTAATGAATTTGCTGCATGGCAAACCGTGTAAATATGATACAGTGAAAACAAGTTAGATTTTTTGGATGGATGTTGCCTTTTATTCTTCCTCTGACTGCTAATTAAGTTCTCTGTAATGAGCCCTAGAGGCATGCTAATCACATTAGCATCGTATTTACAGGGAGGTTTGGTGTCCAAGGTGTATATTTACACATGGGCAGCTGGAATATATCTATATAAGGGAGAGCAAAGTGAAGGAAATGTTTTTAGGAAATGTTCTGCTAATATATGCATGTCATGCTCATGAGCTTACAATGAACTTTCTGTTCCTTATTATTACACATTTATTTGCACTTCTCTAGCCTAGTCTTGGCATCGTATTAAGCCAGATGTTGTAGTAATTATATCATTCAGCACAAGAGAAAATGTTTCTTGAGCTACGTTAACCAGTATGGTTGAGATTAGGATGAGCGATAAAACGATAACGATAAATATCGCGATATAATTTTCTCTGATAAAACGATAACAAGAGTTCGATAAATGTTCTATATAAAGTTCATGTGTCAAAAGTGGAATGAAACAGCACCTACTCGTTTGAACTCCGCCACACGGATAAGTCTGGTAAGTCTTGGTCACGCGAGCACTAAACAGCGCTGTGTGCTTAAAGTCAGCGAAGAACAAGCATGACTCTATGATTTACACTAGTTTTAAGTATGCGTGAACCGGAAGTTTGCGACAATTTTTACTTCCATATTGTATACTTCTGATAGAAACAGAATATTGAATGAGGAAAATAGAGGGCATGGCTTGTTTTTTCTACTGCGAATTGATTGGATGTAGTAAAGTAGGTGTTTCATTAAAAAATGAATACTAACAGTTGGAGGGGCATGGTTCAGGATGTCACGCTCATGCCCAAGCCGTCAAACCGATGTCATCAGAGAAGGCCCATCATTTTAGAGGGGAGGAGCATTTTCAGACTTGGATTAAAGATTATGAAGGCAAACTAATTTTTTTTGTGGATTGACTTTCACCACAAAAATAGCAAAGTGCGCTAACAAAATAAATATAGTCAATGTTGATTTCACGCGGACTTTAAAGCAAGATGAACAGAGCTGACACACAGAGAAACACTGCTCAATGATTCTGTCAGAAGGCTTTTCAATCTACAAATCGCCATCATTTATCATGGATTTACTGTAGTAACACTACAGATGAACACTAGAAATGTGGGATATTAATATTGAATTGTATTATATTATTAATGTAGATGTGTATTATAGGAGTAATAGAATATATTTTTGCAGTATTTTTTGTGATTAAGAAATGTTTTTTTGCATTTATACTAAATGTATCTAGACTACAGTTTGTTTTTCATACAAATACCTAGAAACCATATAGTTGCATTGTGTACCATGGTACTGAGGTGCTATATGTGTGGCTTTAATGGTGGTTAGTATAGTTATAATGAACATAAATTTACATCTGCATCCTAACTCAAGTTACTACTTCTGTCAACTCAAGCTACTATCAAGTGTACATTCCTAAGAGACAAAAATTTGTAATATTATTAATATTGCAGCCTACACTGCAAACTGTACTGAAATTACACCATATCCTGTGGCTCGGTGGTTAGAGCATTGCGTTAGCAGTGCAAAGGTTGAGGGTTTGATTCCCAGGAAACACACATACTGACAATACAAATGTATAGCCTGAATGCACTGTAAGTCGCTTTGGATAAAAGCGTCTGCTAAATGCATAAATGTAAATGAAGATATTTGTCATCAAAGTCAGGCTATTCAACTCTGTTTCTTGATTTGAAACAATATCACTCATTAGAACATGCAGAAACTAAGAAATTAACTTTTCTATTAAGATTTTAGTTTTGCTAAGGAAAAATGATTGGAAATGTATAAATAATTTTAAAATGTGAAGTATTTGTCATGTTCTGGCCATAAAGAGTAGGCCTAGTTTAAAACCACAATTAACAGTCTGGTTTTTACAAATCTTACATAGGAGCAAAAACCTGCCTTTTAAACTTGAAATAAATAAAGATTTGAAATGTATTGGGATAATTATCAATATCGACTAATATGAAAAATGTATATTGAAATTGTTTTGGCCATATAGCCCAGCCCTAGTTGAGATTGTATCACTATTAAAATGTTTGAACTTAATCTAGGGCTGTAACTAACGATTACTTTGGTAATCAAGTTATGATGGTACTGCTGTAATGGTCATCTTATTATATGCAAGTTTCAAGCATGTGACTGATGTCATTGCCTATATGTTAAATACATTATATTTAAATTACCTACCATTTTTAAACAAGCTTTTGATGCCCTGTTAGCAATATGTTTCTCTGTGGTCTCCAGTGAGAGGTGATCAACACTTTCAAACCAGTGCAACTTCTAAGAAACCATTGTATAAACAGCCAAGGCTGTTTTTTTGTTCTTACCTGGTCTTCCTGGTGATCTACTTTAGAGGGGTTTTGGCCACTTTTCAGACTTGGAGACCAACCTGCCAACCAGCTAAATTCTTACTGTGAGATCATTTAAATCCAGCTAATGCTGAGAACGCATTGCATGGTTTTAAAAGTCATCTGATCAAAATACACAACTGTCTGGTACTGTTTAGTTGTTGTTGTGTGCACACTATGCACAGGGGGTCACCAATAAGAAGAATCTGGTTTTCAAAATAAGTTTTATTACCAAACATATGTCAGAAGTGATACGTGAAAAAACGTACATTCACGTGTGAGACAGGATTTCTTACTGTTAAAAATTGTAGCCGGCAAGGAGTTTGCAATACAAGTTGTCTAAATGCTGATTTGCAGCAAAAATAAAGAAGAATATGACGTGACTAGATTTTTTTTTTAAGAATGCATGCTGATGTTCTGTTGCAGGTCTGACTCCTCCCCTGACATTTCCCTTGCCCTGTATGTTGCTCTTTCATTGGCTGTAGGTTGTCGCAATGTCATTTTTAGTCAAAACACATTTCAGACTGCTGGTCAAAACGGTCAATGAACCTCATTCATTAACTCTGCGTAATATATATGAGTTAATTCTGAGTAATCTGCATCTAAAACTTTAGTTGCTATGATTTGGAATATCCACGGCAGCAATGTATTACTAGTATCTAATTTTTAAGAATTTTACTAAATATAAAAGCAGTAACCATTGACTTCTCCATTTCTGTTGGCAGTCGTTGTACAAGTAGGATGGTTGGTCGCTATTGGTCTCACCGTCCTCAATTTACGGCTGGGTAAATAGTGACAGTGATGAGTGCTGCAGTTATCAGAGTGTTACAGTTATCAACACAGCTGCAAAAAAAAAAAAAAAAGGTCAGGATTTAGTGCCATCAGTTTGCCAAAAAGAACACGGAACATTTTACGCACCATTTATGCGTGGTAGGGAGCAGGTGTAAATTTATTTCATACCGACTAACATTTTGAAAATATGAAAATGTTCATGAATTCGAAAGTTTACGTCAGAATGGCTTTACGAACAATTTACACAAAAATGAGTTTTGCTCGTGTTTCATGAATGAGGCCCATTGTGTGAAAGTTGGGGCTAAAATCATTTAGTGTTTACCCGGCTTAAATAATCGTATGCAGTTTTGCATTGTTTTTTATTTATTTAGGAAAGCTACTAACAGGTAGATGTTAGTTTATATGTAAATGTTCTTCTGAGCATAGAGCTCTGAAAATATTCCTCCTGTGATAAATATTGCCTGATGAGAAGGACTAGCTTATCTCAATAATTCATTTATCTAATTTAATTTTAAAGAAAAACGTATATATTTACATGGGAGCAGAAAGAGAAGCTTATTCAACAATGAATCAGTTCATTCAAAATGCATGATATAACAGGGAAATAAAATGTAGGTACACTCAGCGCAGCTTGTCTTTTTGTGAGAGAACAATTCAGAAGTTTTTCAATGGCAAGATATCATAAAGCAGTATGTTTTTTCTTTTTCTTGTCCAACTTTAGAAAGTGACACAGTATTGTAAAACTGTACACCACAGGGAAAGCACCACCTCCGCTGCCCCACCACAGGCACAAGGTAACCTGCACTTTGAAAAGCTATTCCCAAATTGCATTCCTCGACTTGCCGACTCCACTTAATTATTTCCACCCTCAGTGATAACATTTCTGTCAGTGGTGGGTGTAATGATTAGGTGTCAGTGGTTTTTGTCCTTTTGCACCGAGAGGTCCCGCTGAAAACCTTGTTATTTACACCCACCCTCACATTCAGGCTGAGTCAGAACACTGAGTCACCTGCTGTCTCGAACCCCTTCTTCTCCACACAGCCTCTTCCCATCCGTTGCTCATTTACCCCGGATTAGTCTCGTGGCTGATGTTTACATGGCTGATGTTCCCACTGCCACAGTAGGATCTGTCTCAGTAAACACAAGCACCGTTGGAACTCTCATAGAGGTAAAAAAAAAACATCCACATAGCACTCTTCTCAAAATAAAACCAATTACCTGACAGGTCCACGTGATTATGGGCAAACAGAGAGGCTGTGGCTTGAGGCAAGCAGTAAAATGATGCAACTGTGGAAAAGTAATAATGTGCTGGAGCTCATCGAGCCCTGTTTGTTTTATTGCAAAAGCAAACAGTACTTATCAGTGAAGGATGAACTCTCCAGTTGTGTATTTATAGCAACCTAATTGATCCCAAGTGTGTAATCTTTTTTTAGGACAAAATATTGATTTAGAAAAAAAATCATAATCAGGACCTTAAAACACTGTGGCGTTTGAATTCATAAAGTGGGATTGAATTATGCAAAGAATTATGTTTTATTGATAACCAAAATTTCCAAGTTAAGTGCAGTTTTCAGGTAATTAACGTCAAAAGTTGCATTCAGCAACATTAATCATACATTCAGAGCCCCAGCTGCATTCATTTCTCATGTCTTTAAATTTTTCAAATGCTACATCTACTTTTTAAAATCCAAATTGAATTATTTAAACCTAATGCTAAATTATTAAAAGCTGGCACGTAAGCATGACAGCTCACCATGGTTAAATAATGGTCAAATTAAAATTTAGAATTTTTATTACAGATTTCTTTCTTCTTTTTTTTCTTCTTTTTTTGGCCCCTAGCAAATCATCAACATCGTCATCATCAGTTTTACTCAATTTCTCCAGTCCTTAAGCATAATTCCAACATTTGCCTCTATAAATATTTGTTTGATTAATGTCAACACTGTTCAGTCCCAAGGTTAAAAGGAAAGCCCTGCAGGGACATGTATATGGGTCAGAGTTATTCCCTTGCTTCTCAAAAGGTAGGATACTCTATGCATTTGCATGCTAATAGAGGTGGTAGTAAATGTACTGTGTGCACACTGCACATTAATGCTAATGTTAACCATTCATCAAGAGGCTGCCAGAGACATTATTGATTCTCAAGTCAGGACATAGATGTACAGATAGATTCCCTGTCAGTGCTGCTCTGGAGTTATTCCTGGTACCCCTTTATAATGAACTACTTGGAATCCATATAATGTCACAATTGAAAACTGAATGGGAGTGCTTTTATATGCATGTAAAGCTTTGCTTACATCCAGAGGCGTAGCAATGGGGCAGGCAAGGCAGGCAATTGCCTGGGGCCCTGTATTTTGAGGGGGCCCCTCACAGCTGACCATTTGAACAATCGGAAATGTCATTATTAATAATATACACGTAACATGGAGCAATAAATCGGCATCCCCCTAGGGGGATCCCTCTCGCGTTACGCTGGGTGTGTTTTCTTTCCTCGTGATGTGTCGACCGCCGTTTCCAAACTGGCACAGCACTTACTCGCGCATTTACTAGGCTACTTTAAAAATGAAAAGGACTTATCCATCTGGCAGCCAAAAGCGGAAAAAGGAGGAAAAGAGGAAACATGACAGCGGTAAGTTAAGTGATGGAGATAAGATTGACTTAATGATAATTATATGACAAACAAATGTGTTTGTTGTTAATTCCAGCTTATTTTCGTTTAATTATTTGCTATATGAAATACTAGTCCAATTACTTATAGGGTTACTGGAAAATAGGTTAGCTAGGGTTGCACTTAGCAGCAGCATGTATTGTATAGCAATTAGCAGGTATTAATGTAGGCTGCAAAAGAATAGGTGGTACCGGGAAAGACGCGCAAATCACCGCTTGGCAAGTTTCGGTACTGTGTCTTGCTGCCAGTGGGGAGCTCACGAAACAATCTAAATAAATATCGTTATATTTACTTAGTTGACATTTTTTTTTATCTCTTCTATATTAAATTAGTTGAGTTAACATAATTAGTTGTCAACAAACAATGAACTAATAGTTAATAAACTTTAAATTAAATTAAAATGATAATCATATATTTCTGCATGCAGGAGCATTACTTAAGTTCCTGTCACTCACCACAAGATTCCCCAGCCCCTTCTCCTGACAGTGAACATGGTAAGTTCAGTGTCAGATATAGGGTTACTTACTATATCAATAGATTTACTTGCATTATCCAACTCTTCTATTAAATTAGTTAACGTAGCTAGTTGATAAACTAATAATAAATAATAAATTAAGATGCTAACCATATATTTCTATAGGAGTATTGCTTAAGTCCCTATCATCACTGCCTCAGACAGAAGATACCCCAGTCAATATGAAGGTCTTTGAATATGGAGGACATAGTGACAGCATTTGCTGTAGCTAAGGCTCGTAAACACCATTTTTAAGGTGACAATCCGTTACTGTAAATATGAAGATTGTTCAGTATCTTCAAGGTTGTATTGTATCTTCTGCCATGAAGATGATTACAATTTTGTTAAAGAATAAGCACATTGTTTATTTTTTTTTACTATTTATGTTACATTGTGTGTTTTGACTACTTTTTTATGTTGTATAAATATATATCTAGGTAACAAAGATATATTAACAAAATAATATTTTAGAAGGGCCTCATCTATTCATTTTGCCTGGGGCCCCCACTTCATCTTGGTTCGCCTCTGCTGACATCAAAGGAAAAAACTGCGCTTACGTTAAAGGAAATGCTAAAGTGAGAGCAGGAGGTCCCTGCAGAGGAAACCAGAGCTCTGTCTTTTTGCAAATGTGTGCATGACTGTGGTAGAAAGATGAGCAGAGGATTTCAACCTGTCTTTGTGATTAACAAGTGCATGAAGGTTTTTTGACAAAGAATTATTGTTTTATGCATTTAATGAATTGTTTTTAAAACAGTTCTAACTCTAAATTCTGACTGGTAAAGCTACACATTATGTGACTGACAGGGACAGAAGGTTTGATTAGCAGCTGCAAACTACCTAATTTTAACTAACTTTTACTAGGACTAACTTGGATTATTATAAAAAATAATATGTAATGTATTTTTCTTTGAATTTATTTTTAGTTATTGGTATAATAATAGTTAGCAGAGAATGCACTCAACTTTGATTAATTTGTGTTTCTGTAAAAAAAATACAAAAAATTAAAAACAGTTTACTGCAGAACACAGTGCTTCGGTTATAACAGGATGGCATTTTTGTGCCTTGATGTTTTACAACTTATTACTGTATCTTTAATCATAACTTTAACTCTCAGGAAAAAAATGCCAACATCTGTCAGTAGCACAGTATCATTTCAAAAGGTAGTAATGTATGTATATTTTATGTAATAATACCTTTTAAAAAAAAGGTAGCAGCCCAGCCCTTTTTTTCAGAGAGTGTTACAACATTAGTTTTTTGACTTAATGTTTACTGATAACCCCCATAATACAGGTGGTGTGATACAAATCTCTTACTGAGGATTTGGTTTGAGCTATGATTATACGTGTCTCGGACTTCTTTATCAAGACATTTTTTCTTCTTCTTCTGTAAGTGCCTGTTGCTAATTCAAACCATGATATATTGTGCTCTTTGCAGCTTCTTTAGATTTTTAGTTTTATATCTTAGCTGATTTGTGCCAAGAATTGCAATTATAATGTTTTTGGAAAAGTCTGATGTTTTTGAAATATCAGCTTGTCAGCTTTGTTATATTTATTTTGTGCAATTCTTCTTAATCGCATCTTCTCCATCTCCTCCCCCTTCTTCCTGTCCTTGTGTCTCTGGGGATGAGCCTGTCAGCCCAGTGATGTAGCTTTGGATCTCATTATGTGGCAGAGATGTAATGGAGCCACATGGTTGTCGGTCACACGCTAAGATGTGCATTAATGCAGAACTGTTTGTCCACTGCAGCTGCTGGTGGTCATGTAACTGGTACCCCCTTTATTTCCAACTCAAAGAGGGGGAAAAATTAACGCATATGTTTCAACATAGCCTTCAGGACATTCCTAATCTGTCTTTATGCTATTTTTATTTCCACATCTGTAGCTAATTTATAGTGCGGAAATTTGGAATTACTATGCTGGATTGTTTACACTTTAATTGGATCATAGTTTGATACTGTATTGGGAAAGCTCATTTCCTGCTGTTGCAGAAATGCAGTACTCCATGAAGTGAACTTTAAATCCTGTAGAATTTTCTAATTATAGTTACTGTGTATTCAATAAACTAATAGTTTTGGGTCTGTAATCTTATTGTTGTTATTATGATTATTACTTTTTAAGAAGTATCTTATGCACAACAAAGCTGTTCAAAACAAAGCTTGTTCAAAAATAGTTTTCCTTTTATTTTCAACTCAAAGAGGAAAAAAATAAGGCATATGTTTCAAAAATAGTTTTTTGTTTAATTTTTGTTGAATGAAACTATTAATTTATTTACAAAATTTTGAATGGTGGTGTAGATGTTACTATAGGCTTCGCCCATCTTTCCTCAGTGAGATTTATGAGAAATCGATATTCAAAAAATATCTTCTGATTATATTTATATATATTATGTGGGAGTCATACCAATTTTATGATACTTTTATTGTGAGTTTGTTTGGAAAAGAGTGATTAGTACATTCTGTAGAATTTCTTCTTTTATGTTCCACAGAAGAAAGAAAGCCATACAGGTTTGGAACATTAGGGTTAGTAAACGATGACAGAAATGTAATTTTTTTAAAACTCTTAGCCAATATCTGTTATTATGTGTTTCCTTCCCTCTAGTCTGTGGAGAACCCGGTGATAGGTGATAAGTCTTTCACCCAAACTTTTTCTGCTCCAGTCACAAAATGCAACCCACTATTCACTATTTCTGACATACTGTCACGCACAGGAAGGAGAGGCACAAGGTAAGTTCAGGCAATCCGAGCTCTTTTATTTAACACAAACAGAAAGAGTACTCAAACAGGTGGGATCCAACAGAAATGACCATATAGAGCTCACAAAGAGGAAGATAACAGTCCTTATCTGGTTCTTGTAGGAAAGGTACATTGGAGGATCAGGATTCCAGCAGGTAAAGGATAGCGTACAACCTCGAGACCAGCCGACGAGGGAATGAGGTGAGCAGGCTTATATGAGGACTAGGAAGTGGATACAGGTGGTGGTAATTAGTAATCTGGTGATTGTGATCTGGTGTGTGTGGATAGCGTGGTCGGTGAGTCAGTGACAGTACCCCTCCCCACGGGCGACTCCTGGCGCCCGCGATCGACTGGCGAGGACGACCCGCGCCCCTGGGAGCCGGTCGATCTGGGTGGACCTGATGGAAGTCTGTGATGAGTGATGGATCCAGGATATCATCTCTGTCCACCCATGATCTTTCCTCGGGACCGTATCCCTCCCAATCCACGAGGTATTGGAGACGGCCGCCCCGCCGTCGGGAGTCTAAGATGTCTTTGACTCGGTAGATGGTTTCGTTGGTGTCGACTTCGGGGGGAGGAGGTATCTCAGGTTCTGTGGAAGGAGGGAGAAGAGGGTTAGTGAATGGTTTGAGTAGGGAGACATGGAAGGTGGGTGAGATGCGGTAATGATTTGGGAGTCTGAGTTTATAAGTCACTTCATTGATCTGCCTTAAGATGGGAAAAGGCCCGATGTAACGGGGGCTCAGCTTTTTGCAGGGCCGATGGAGACGGATGTCCCGTGTGGAGAGCCAGACTTGGTCTCCTGGTCGGTACATCGGGGCTGTGGTGCGACGGACATCGGCATTGATCTTATGTCTCCGAACTGCCTGCTGAAGACGGATGTGTGCTGAGTCCCATACCCTCTCGCTCTCACGGAACCAATAGTCCACTGCAGGGACTTCAGAGGGTTCTCCGGTCCACGGGAAGAGTGGAGGTTGATATCCTAGTATGCACTGGAAAGGTGTCAAACCTGTTGTTTCCTGTCGCAGGGAATTTTGAGCGTACTCAGCCCAGGGAAGATACTGGCTCCAGGTGTCTTGGTGTTCGTGACAGTAGGCTCGGAGATAACGCCCAATCTCCTGAATCTTACGTTCCGTCTGTCCGTTAGACTGGGGATGGTAACCTGAAGATAAACTGACGGTTACTCTAACAGGACGGAAGAATGCGTGCCAAACCCTGGAGGTAAATTGTGGTCCTCTATCGGAAACAATATCTTCTGGTATACCAAAATTCCGAAAGACGAGTTGGAATAGAGCTTCAGCCGTCTCCAATGCTGTGGGTAACCCCCGTAAAGGGATGAGTTTGCAGGCCTTTGAAAACCTGTCGATGACAACTAAGATGGTGGTGAACCCATTCGAGGAGGGGAGGTCGGTAGCAAAGTCGATTCCGAGATGGGACCAGGGTCGGTGCGGAATGGGTAGTGGAACCAACTTGCCTTTTGGCAGACGACGCGGTGTTGATGCAATGGCACAGACCGAACAACCCTTGATGTAGCGGGCGACATCCCGAGCCATGTTGGGCCACCAGTATTTGTTCCGGAGAAGCGAGAGGGTTCGTTGGTTGCCTGGGTGACCCGATCCCGGAGAGGAATGAACAGAATCCAGAAGGGCGAGTCGTAGAGCAGTTGGTACAAAACTTTTCCTTCTGGGCCTCCCAGCGAAGCAGGTTCGTCCAGAGTGGCGGCACAATTTGATCATCCAGGGCCCATTCAATAGGGCAGACAAACACCGTAGAGAGAATGGGTTCTGGGCAGTCCGGGATGGATCTGGTTGATGAAGGCGGAAAGAGCATCCGCTTTGAGGTTCTTGTGACCGGGACGATAGGTTACAGTGAATCGAAGCGGGTGAAGAATAGGGCCCACCGTGCCTGTCGTGGGTTGAGACGTTTTGCATCACGGAGGTATTGGAGGTTCTTATGGTCAGTAATAACCTCAAAAGGGTGCTGTGCTCCTTCCAACCAGTGTCGCCACTCTTCTAGGGCAAGTTTGATGGCCAGTAACTCGCGGTCTCCGATGTCGTAATTCTGCTCCGCTGGGGATAGTTTTTTGGAGAAGTATGCGCATGGATGGAGTACTGGAGGTTCACCCTTCCACTGGGATAGCACCGCTCCGACTCCCAGGGTTGAAGCGTCTACCTCTACCACAAAAGCGGAGGTTCGGGTTTGGATGAAGCAGAGCCGGTGCAGAGCAGAAGGCAAATTTAAGATGTTGAAAGGCCTGGGTGGCCTCTGGCATCCAGGATAACGACTTAGGTTTGTGGCGGAGGAGAGAAGTAAGTGGAGCAGACATTTGGCTGTATTGGGCGATGAAACGGCGGTAGAAATTAGCGAATCCTAAAAACCTCTGCAGTTCCTTTACCGTGGTGGGTTGAGGCCAGTTCCGTACTGCCTCCACCTTCCCCTGGTCCATCTGTACTCCATCTGGTGTTATGACGTAACCGAGGAACTGGACCGTGGATTGGTGAAACTCGCATTTTTCCAGCTTGAGGTATAAGTGATGCTGGCGAAGACGTTGAAGTACCTGGGTGATGTGTTGTTGATGTTCATCTAGGTTGGGTGAGTAAATTAAAATATCATCTATGTAGACAATGACGAATCGGTGAAGCATGTCTCTGAAGACCTCATTCATGAAGTTCTGGAATACAGACGGTGAGTTAGAGAGGCCATATGGCATCACCCGGTATTCATAGTGGCCAGAAGGGGTTATAAAGGCGGTCTTCCATTCATCACCCCTTCGTATGCGGACTAGATTGTAAGCACTACGTAAATCTAGCTTCGTGAAGATGCTAGCCCCTCGGAGATCTTCCAAGGTGGTAGGGACCAGAGGAAGAGGATAGGCGAATTTGACAGTGTGGGCATTGAGAACACGGTAATCGATGCAGGGACGTAAGCCCCCGTCCTTCTTTGCCACAAAGAAAAAACTGGATGCTGCAGGTGAGGTGGATGGCCGGATGAACCCCTGTTGAAGTGCCTCTTGAATGTACTTCTCCATGGCAGTGTGCTCCGGGATCGAGAGTGGATAAATCGTCCCTTCGCAGTTTGGCCTCTGGCAGCAGGTCGATAAGCGCAGTCCCATGGTCGGTGTGGTGGAAGGCGGTAGCGCGGACTTACTAAACACATCCTCGAATGCCTGGTATTCCGTTGGAATTTGGGCGGTGTGTTGGGGTATGGGACTTTCAATGGAGGTGGAACAGACAAATGCTGAGGTATTAGCTTGAGGTGGTTCTGGAAGGTTGGTTAGACATTCTTTGAAACAATAATCACTCCATTTGAGTACCTCTCCGGAGTTCCAGTGAATGTCAGGATGGTGTAAAGCGAGCCAGGGCGTCCCAGGACGATATCCACTGTAGCGTCCTCCAACACCAGGAAAGATATGTACTCAGAGTGTAAGCTGCCGATCAGAGTGACTTCGGGTGCGAGAACGCGCAAGCCCTTGCCTAACGGCTTTCCCTGAATATTTGTTATTTGATAATGGGTGGCATTTCGATGACGAGGAACGTTAATTTGGGTGAGAAAGAGAGAGGAGATAAAATTCCGGGCGCCGGAGTCAACGAGGACTTTGGCTGGAAAAGATTGATTCATGTGAATTAGGAGAGCATCAATGTGTGGTAGCTTAGATACATCAGGGAGGATTTGGACCGTACTCACCGCTGGGCGTGTCGGGCGAATCGAACAGTCAGGCAGGAGATGATCATGAGCTCCGCAGTACAGGCATAGACCCAGATTGCTTCGTCGAGCCCGTTCCGTTGGTGTCAAGTGATAGCGTTCCATTTGCATTGGCTCAGGCGCTGGAGGGCGGGTAGCCGGGGAGGCGACAGTAGTGAAGGATTCCTCTGTATGACAAGCGGTTAGATGTTGCGAGATGTGAAGAGCTCGTTGCAGAAAATTCTCGAGCCCCACCGTGTCGTCATAGATGGCCATTTGTCGGCGAGTCTGTGGGTCTAGACCACGTCGATAAGCTGCCAGGAGTGCGGTCTCATTCCAACCGCTGGCGCGGCAAGCGTCGGAAAACGAACGGTGTAGTCATGAATGGGCGTTCCTGCTTGCCGTGAGCGAAAGAGCTCATCATGCACGGAGATCGCTGATGTGGAAGTGCCAAAGACCTCCCGAAAGTGGTCCACAAAAGTGTTCAGGAACGCACTACTGGGCTGCGAGAATTCCAGATCGATTCCGCCCACTGAAGGGCTCTTCCTGATAGTAGGGATATAATGAAAGCGATCTTAGCTCTGTCGCTTATGAATTGATGCGGTTGCATCTCAAAGTAGAGCGAGCACTGGAGAAGGAATCCACTGCATGCATCCGCCTCACCGAGTAAGTCACGGGCTTGGCCATGGGACATGCGGAGGCAGATGAAGTGACGGGAGGCAAGGGATCCGGTGTCTCCATCTTGCAGATGAAATCCTATATATCCTTTACGGGGCTGGTCTTCTGTCACACAGGAAGGAGAGGCACAAGGTAAGTTCAGGCAATCCGAGCTCTTTTATTTAACACAAACAGAAAGAGTACTCAAACAGGTGGGATCCAACAGAAATGACCATATAGAGCTCACAAAGAGGAAGATAACAGTCCTTATCTGGTTCTTGTAGGAAAGGTACATTGGAGGATCAGGATTCCAGCAGGTAAAGGATAGCGTACAACCTCGAGACCAGCCGACGAGGGAATGAGGTGAGCAGGCTTATATGAGGACTAGGAAGTGGATACAGGTGGTGGTAATTAGTAATCTGGTGATTGTGATCTGGTGTGTGTGGATAGCGTGGTCGGTGAGTCAGTGACACATACACTGACAAATAATATAACAAAATAAAATTTTGCATGATTTGCAATCTGTTTTACAATTATTTTCCGATGTTTCCGTCATTACAGTTGCCTGCATATCTTACAATTCACACTCCTCCTACACACCCATTCACACTACACACACACACAATCCTATTACTGCCAAAGGCCTATATATTTCTCTGAAAGTTGTCCAACAAGGTAATTCTTGCTAACTGGCATATGCCATGGCAGGAGAACATGAACAGTCTTGCTTTTACAGCAAGCTACTACTGCAGACTGTCTGGTTCATGCGTTGTTGCACAGTTAAAATAGAAAAAAGAATCGCGAGACGATTTTTTTCCCCCATGGTGCTCTCACTCATGATGAGAATGAGGTGACCGGTCCCAGTGGACTCTAAGGTTAAGCATGAAGGACAGCGCTTCCGCTCAGTGGAAAGATGGGACAGCCGGAAGGATAAAAATAGCAAGTGAATCCCCCCCCCAGGCTCTCTTTTGTCCTTCTGAACACATTGTGAGGGTCCCTCTCCTGGTACCCTGCTACCTTCCCCATAGACTCTGACAGTGTGTGACCCTGCCAGCTGCAGGACCCTACCAGCTGCACAACCCAGTGCTGGATTCAGAAGCAAACGCCTGTTTCCCTTCGCTGCAAAGATAGAAAAATAGACAGATATATAGAGTACAGTTGTGGTCAAAATTGAACTGCTGCATCTGCAAAAATGTTATTATCATACAAAAAGCATGTTTTTGTATTTATGTATTACTGACCTTCATAAGATATTCCACATAAAAGACGTTTACATAATTTATAAAATGGCCTTTCCTTCTGGAGCATCAGTGGCCCTTTTAACTTTTTTGTAATTGTTGTGTATTACTATTATTTTCTCTTGCAGACTATATGAAAAAGTATTTTATGTGTAATATTTTAGTCAGGTCAGTACTACAACCTGAATTCCAGAAATGTTGGGATGTTTATTTTTTGGAATAAAATAAAAACTAAAAGACTTTCAATTCAAATGAACCAATATTTTATTCACAATAGAACATAGAGAACATAACAAATGTTTAAATTGAGAAATGTACACTTTTTTATCCAATACAAGCTGGGAGAACATCTAGCAACTAATTAAGTTAATTGACATCAGGTCTGTAACATGATTAGCTATAAAAGGGATGTCTTAGAGAGGCAGAGTCTCTCAGAAGTAAAGATGGCAGAGGCTCTCCAATCTGTGAAAGAGTGCATACAAAGATTGTGGAATACTTATATATACAATATATTGTATATATCATAGAAACAATATTCCTCAACGCAAATTGCAAAGGCTTTTCTAATCTCATCATCTACAATAGGGGTTGAATGACTTCTGATTTTTTAAAGTCGACTAGTCGCTGATGACGTCATTAATGAACAAATCAGTCTGGAGCTGTGACAAACACCTTGTGCACAGCTATGAAATATGACACAGCACTGCCCACATGACTATTGCACCTATAACAGCTTATTTTTATCAGTTCTTTAGTCTTTGGGTCGTTATATTTCTCACAGATTCCTGCTCGTTCTAAATCAGATACAGATAAGTAGTACAGTAAAGATTACGTTCATATGAATGAATGCATTAGTGAGAGCAATTGCATGTGTGAATTAATTCTACCTGGCAGCGTCTCTCTACTAGTGGTAAAGCTGTGGGATTTAGTTACTAAGAAATATATGCTTGAACTCTTCAGTTTCTAAGCTATTTTACAGAGAAATCACAGAACAGTGTTGACAATACATTTTCGCACTGAATGATTCTGTGCGCGCAATCTGCGCATGATGTATTGTACACGCTACTGTCTGTAGTCTATGTATGTGCGTTACAGTGCAGCAGCGCATTAGATTCGAATGTGATTAACTTACCTGTACAATAAGCTGTTTAACACGTACATTCTGCCTTTCAATTTCGAGCATCCAGTAATATAATCACACATGTCTTGTGGAGCGCATTCAGAGTATGAATTAGTTTGTAATTTTAACTGTTTGGAAACGGAGCAAAAATGTGAATTTATTATCCTATTTTGCTCTCTATAGGACCAACGACTAGTCGACTTCAAGCTTAAATCATCATGGCAGAGCACTGAAGTCGACTAGTCGATTAGTCTCTGCAAACCCTAATATACAGTGCATAACATCATCAAAAGATTTAGAGAAACTGGAGAAATCTCTGTGCATAATGGACAAGGCCAAAGACCTTTGTTGGATGCCTGTGGTCTTTGGGCCCTCAGAAGACACTACATCACTCATTGGCATGATCCTGTCATTGACATTACTAAATGGGCCCAGGAATACTTCCAGAAACCACTGTTGGTAAACATAATCTGCCGTGCCATCTGCAGAGGCCAACTAAATCTCTATCATGCAAAAAGGAAGCATGGTCCAGAAGCGCCGTATAAAGGTTTTTAAAGCAACATACACTCACCGGCCACTTTATTAGGTACACCTGTTCAATTGCTTGGTAACACAAATTGCTAATCAGCCAATCACATGGAAGCAACTCGATGCATTTAGGCATCTAGACATGGTAAAGACAACTTGATGAAGTTCAAACCGAGCATCAGGATGGGGAAGAAAGGGGATTTAAGTGACTTTGAACGTGGAATGGTTGTTGCTGCCATTTTCACGCACAACCATTTCTAGGGTTTATAGAGAATGGTCCGAAAAAGAGAAAATATCCAGTGAGTGGCAGTTGTGTGGACAAAAATGCCTTGTTGATGTCAGAGGTCAGAGGAGACTGGGCAGACCGTTTAGAGATGATAGAAGTCCATGTCACTAAGCTCAAATCATCTCAGACTGGTTTCTTGAACATGACAATGAGTTCACTTTACTCAAATGGCCTCCACAGTCACCAGATCTCAATCCAATAGAGCACTTTTGGGATGTGGTGGAATGGGTCATTCGCATCATGGATGTGCAGCCGACAAATCTGCAGCAACTGCTTGATGCTATCATGTCAATATGGACCAAAATCTCGGAGGAATGTTTCCAACATCTTGTTGAATCTTTGCCACGAAGAATTACGGCAGTTCTGAAGGCAAAAGAGGGTCCAACCCGGTACTAGCAAAGTGTACCTAATAAAGTGGCAAGTGAGAGTATGCCCCCCTCTAGACAAAGTGTATTTCAGCAGGACAATGCAAAACCACATACTGCAGCAATTACAACAGCATTGCTTCGTAGTAGAAGAGTCCAGGTGCTGAATTGGCCTGCCTGCAGTCTAGATCTTTGACCTAAAGAGAACATTTGGCGCATCATTAAATGAAATATACATCAAAGACGACCACAAACTCTTTAGCAGCTGGAAACCAATATCAGGCAAGAATGGGACCAAATTCCAACACCAAAACTCCAGAAGCTCATAACCTCGATGCCCAGACATCTTCAAACTATTTTGAAAAGAAGAGGAGATGCTACGCCATGGTAAAGATGCCCCCGTCCCAACTATTTTGAGACGTCTAGCAGGCATCAAATTTGAAATGAACTCATTCTGTGCATAAAATGCCTTTTGCCTAATTTCTTTTTCTTTCTAGGTTTAAAAATGTGTTATGTTATCTATGTTCTATTGTGAATAAAATACTGGCTCATGTTATTTTAAATGATTTTAGTTTTCATTTTATTCAAATAAACATCCCAACATTTCCGGAATTCAGGTTGTATATAAAAAAATAACATACATTTTGTATAATTCCTCAGATTTTTATAAAGTAATTGACATTTTGCAGATATTGCAAAGTGTATGTAAAATTTTGACCCCAACTGTAGATAAATTTGTTTAAATTCATTTAAATTCATGTTATGGCCAATCAGCAGTAAGTGGTTAATATTAAAGTTTTGCAATATTTTGTCCAAAATGAATGCTAAAAGTTCATTTAGGCATGAAAACATTGCAATATACAGTATGAAAATGTATATTTAGAAATGTGCAAACAATTGCTATGAACAGTGTTAATAAATTTAGGGCTGTCACAATATCAGATTTTCACTACACAATTATATTGGCCAAAAAAATCATAACAATGAAATTATCATGAAATCATGATAATAGAAGAAATTGAATAAAAAAAAAGATATTGGTCCATTATTCTGAATGTAATTGAATTAAATTCAAGTTTATTTGTATAGCACTTTTTACAATACAAAGCAGCTTTACAGGAAATTAAGTTTCCAAATTTTTTATAATAATAATATATTTATATATTGTAGAAACTTAATATATTTAACTTATGGCAAAATTTGGTTAATTCTGTATACTGTCTGAGGGTTGGCTTCCTCAGAGGTCCTCTGAGGGGTTGGCATCATCTCTTCTCGGGTGTTTGGTCATCTCAGATCATTTAAGGGTTGGATCCAGACTGAAGCTTCTGTAATTCCTAGTTACCACGGGATCTTAATCCTGTGGCAGAAACAGAGAAACAAATAGAGACATAATTAGCGTTGCTGTTGTTCTATCCAAGCAAAAATTATTTTATCAACCCAAGCTAAAGCATAATAAAGTGCGTTTGATCAGATATAACTGCAGTACAAGATTGTGAGATGCATTATATGAATGCTTGGCTAAAGTGATGTGTCTTTAATCTAGATTCAAATAGAGAGTGTGTCTGAACCCAGAACGTTATCTGCAAGGCTATTCCAGAGTTTGGGAGCCAAATATGAAAAAGCTCTACCTCCTTTAGTGGACTTTGCTATCCTAGGTACTACCAAGAGTTCCGAATTTTGCGACCTTAGGGAGCGGGTTGGATTGTAGCGTGATAGAAATCGAGTTAGGTATGCAGGAGCTAAACCATTTAGGGCCTTATAGGCAAGTAATAATATTTTGTAACTGATACGGAATTTAATAGGCAGCCAGTGCAGAGACTGTAAAATTGGGATAATATGATAATATTTTCTTGAGCTGGTAAGGACTCTAGCCGGTGAATTTTGTACTATATGTTGCTTGTTTATTGAAGATGCAGGAAAACCACCTAGCAGTGCATTACAATAGTCCAGTCTAGAGGTCAGAAATGTATTAACTACATTTTCCACATCAGAAACAGGTAACCGTACCGTAGCTTGGCAATGTTTCTAAGATGGAAGAATGCTGTTTTTGTAATGTGGGAAATATGATTTATGACAACCATGAGGTCTTGTTATTCATAATCAACTCATAACAGTTGAACAGTTGGTTAATGACAGTGTTTGCTCATATCTTCAAACAAAGAGGACAATAAGATAGGACAGGAAGTGAAAGCATATGCTCTACTGGCACAAGGCAACGCCTCCATTTTTTACAGCAAAGGGGAAAGTCCCCTCAGAAAGAGACAGCACTAGAGAAAGCCAGAGAGAAAGAACAGACACATTATGCAGACCTGTATACATACATTTTCATCTCCCTTGTCTCACCCTCCCTTTTGTATTTCTCTTGCCTTTTCAAACATATTGTGTGTCTATTTCACCATGTGAAGTCTCAACACTTTGTGGGTTTTGATAATGCTGCATAAAACAGCACAGTTGCAAGAAGCACATAGTTGGTGCAGAACTTCTCTGTTACCTTTAGCACTCTGTTCTAGGAAACACAGATGCCACCTCATGTTGACACTCCTACACGTTTCCTAAACACTGATTACTGTATGCACAAGACGGCCCGCTTACTATTCTGAAATAATCACGTAAGAACCGTCTTATCATTTAGTATCCTTCTTTTCCTTTTTTCTCTGTTATAAGAGTGTGTGATCTACTCTCTCAGTATCCTTCAACTTCAGAATCTCAACAAGCTAGAGGCTTCAGGGTTCAGCTTATGTCCTCTGATTGAAACCACTTACCTAAAAAGGTCTTTTAGAGCAAATTCGTGATTTCTCTCTTTTTTAAAAGATATAAAAAGGAAAAGAGGATGGCATACCTATGTGAAAGTCAGGCCAGACAAAAACAGTCTGCTTTTGATCATAAGAGTAGGGGAGGAGCGCTCCAGGGCTATTTCTGTCCCTTTGTCTGCTTCTCAAATTAAGTGATGGAGCGATGGTACTACAGCCTAATTCCCTATTCGGTTGATAAGCACTGCTTTTATCCCATCATCCTTTGAGGGACCATTATATCATCCCAATGTGACATCACCAAAGTTCTACTGAGTTTCTCAGTAGTGAGAAACTCAAAGTGTTAAAAATAATGGTTCTGAAAGGGGTTTTCACAGCAGTGCTAAACAAGAACCATTTTTTGGTTCCCCAAAGAACGTTTCAATATAAAGTTCTTAAAATAACTACTATTTTTTATTATTAGTGTAAAATACTTTTTAATATTCTACCGAACCACTACAAAAAAACAAGCAAAACCAACAAAAAAGTTCCATGGATGTTAAATGTTCACTTCCAATAAAGAACCATTATTTTTAAGAATGCTTTTTTTTTATCTATGAATGTACCATCAATATTTTAGATAAATATACATTTTCTTTCTGCTTAGATTTATGCGGGATAAAAGTTTCTTGGCCCACTTTTCCAACTAGCATATACTGAAAACTTTGTATTGTTTATGTTTATAGTTGTCTTAAAGCCCCCATGAAATCATTCAACATATACAGTTGTCTTTTTCTATGTTGACATGTATTTCCTTTTGAAAGTTTATCAAATTGCTCACTGCTTTTTTCGTTAGTTAGTGGCCTTTGGTTATGTTAGCCCCATACAACAATGTTTTGCTGTTTGCTAGTCAAGTGCGGGTTCATTTAGTGGGTTAGACATTCAATTGTTAAAGTGTTTTTTTATTAATTGAAGAGAATGATTGTACATTTTAAATGCATATATATGTTGTGATTGTCAGCATTTTGTATACAGTAGTAAACAGATGACCTCAAAGCTAACAGACATGGACTAAAAGCCACAAAGCTTTCATTATGATTTTTGCTTTCATTAAGCATCATGGCTTGTTTAGTGCTGTTTTGCTGCATTGTGATCTCATTCTGTTTGTGAACAATGGGTCTGAATGTAGTGGAACGATATTGTGAGCACCAGCCCCATGACACTTGCCCACGTAGAAGTTACAGTGGTAAAGTATATGAGTATAGTTGTGCAGTTGATATTCTCAAATCACTATGACCTTTTAGCTTGTAGCAGATCATACCAGCATGATATTTTTGTTGTTGTTATATTTGGCTCTGCAGAATGAGCAGAGTTATGTAGCATGTTATTTTCTTATAAAAATAGAAAACAGCGAAACAGCAGTCTGCCCAGTCGTGTTTTGAAACAGAACTGTTTTGAAGATGTTTTCATTACCACTAGATTGTATCAGAATCTTAAATAATATCCAAGCAAATGGGGTCCCCAGCAGTTCTGCAGAGGGTCTATCAATAATTGTTTGATCTCAAATTAATTTTTGTTGAAAAATGTATGTATTTTTTTGAAAGAAGTCGTTTCAGCAGATATTACCCCAGTCATCAGCGTCACTTCAGAAATCATTCTAATAAGCTAATTTTATTATCAATAATATTTTTTTTATATATTACAGGTGCTCAGAACAGTCGTGCTGATTTATTGTTTGTTGCCATGAATATAGTAAAAGAAAAGCATGACTTTCTTTCACAAAATGTATTTTGAACAGTAGTGTATAGAATAAATGAAGTAGACAAATATATGAAATGTATTAAGTCAAAGTCAATAAAGACTATTTGAATGGCTATTTATTTTTATTTAAGCCCCCCTCCCAAAAAAAAGAAAACACATTTAAATTATTTGAGATTTTATTCTGCATTATAGCACGTTTTATAAAAGCCTGGAGAGGGGCACTAACTGTGGTGGTTATGGTTGTCCACAAGGGAGAGGGCTGGCCCTATGAGAAGCACTTTGATATTGCACTGTTGATGAGAGAGAGTGTGCAGAGCGAGAGAAACAGAGCGACAGCAGAGCGCTCTGTAAACAGGCTGTCAGAAAAGAAAGTGCAGGGACATTTTCATCCGCTGCAGCCAAAGGAGAGCGTTGCATACACTGAAGGATAATCACCAGAGGGAGAGAAAGAGAGCGAGAGAAGGTTTAATTAATTCATGCAGGAGGGGAGGGATGTTTCTGCCGCTGACTGAGCTGGTTTCAGCACTGCCTGTAGCATTTTGCTTGTGAGCCCTTCCATGCTGTGACTGTGACAGCACTCAGATCAGCCAGGATTTGACGGACACCATCACCTGAACAAGCAGAGGTAGAGTACGATTTGTCCTTCTTTCTCTCACGCACATCTGCTCTCTGCTCGCTCGCCTACCGTCGCAAGTGACCCATGTTTTCCTCTCACGGTGTGTTCTCTTATGTCAACACTGCATATCAGGCACCAAAACGTGCACGCATTAATTGGTGCGCTTTTTATTCATTTAGCTTTTCTCTCTTCATCATCTCACATGAGATGATTTGGGGTGTTTCCTGTGCTTTGTAGAGTTCACGTGCAGGATGTTGCCTGCTTAGTGCTTTTTATGGTCTACATTGCCATAGTTTGTCTGTCATGTCAGAGCTGAGTGCAGATAGTGTTTATATTTCACTCTCAGCTGAGAGATCAATGACGTGGGATGATGGATTCTGTTAATATGGAGAGGGGGGGACGGGACGTGTAGCTCTACCATTTGACCAGGTTTGTTTGGCATCTTCTGTGATGCCCTATAAGGGCCCACATAATACATTTTGATGTGTGGGATTATTCATTCTCTTCACAAACCTGTGCTGTCATGTGCTTTGGAGATGCTGGTAAATCGGCTTGCTTAATTTTACGGCTCATCATACAATGACCAAAGGCACAGGGTCATGTCTCAACAGGATCCATGGAGCAGGAAGAGTGTGAGCTGTGTGCGTGCGAGAGCTTTTTCGCTGTTGCTGCTTTAGGACACAATTCATGTTGTCAGTCTTCATAGAGGGCTGAATATTTGTTGAAGCTGAATGTTTGCAAGTAATTAATTAGCTCTATTATTAGAAAAAGACACAAAGATAACAAAAAAGAGAAAAGATTGCTCGTGACACTCTACCCAAGGTCAAAAACTGCAGTCAGCCACGGAGTATCTTAATAGAGACCACAATAAAGGAGAGCCTGAATAAACACTTACTGATCATACTGTTGTTTTTGGCTTGTCTCTCATCTTTACTATGCCGCTCTTGGGTAGATGAATGTGTTTCTGTCAGTTGAAGAAGCTCAGTGATTTCTTCCGGTGTCCTCACTGGAAGCACACGTTACAAGAGCCACTTGGACGGTCTGTGTTAGTGCAAAAGTTTTCAAAACAAATAGAAATGAAGCAAGTTGTTTTATTTATATTATTGTTTTTGTATTTCTATTCTAAATTCTATTTTATCTATATGTTGTCTTGTTTATTTAAAAAAGCCCTCTAACACCTGCACTCTCTATTTGTTTTCTTACTGCTTGTTTTCTCAAAAAAGGCTTCTATCACTAGTTTCCTATTCTTTTTCGGTTCTATACTTGTTTTTCTTTTTGTTATATAGGGTATTAAAACACCTTGCTACATGTATTGCGTTAAGCTAACCGAGACTTGTCAAAGCACTTGCATATTATTGCTCTTTTGTTGGCTTTGATTGCTTCTATTGTCCTCATTTATGATTCTCTTTAGATAAAAGCGTCTGCTAAATTACTAAATGTAGATGTAATAAAAAAAAATACAATTGTGCTGTGGTTTTCTGTACCTTAGTGTATTTCCTCTTCCTGTTTCTACATCATGATCAACTACTGTACTGTCATTCCAACAATAATAAGTAATAGTAGTAATAAACGGGTAACACTTTAGTATAGGGACCAATTCTCACTATTAACTAGTTACTTATTAGCATGCCTTTTATTAACATATTGGCTGTATATTAGTGCTTATAAAGCACATATTCTGCATGATATCATATTCTACAGCCCTAGTCCAACCCAATACCTAAATTTAACAACTACCTTAATAATTATGAATGCAGAACATTAAGAGCTTATTGAGGCAAAATTCATAGTTAATAGTTTGTTAATAGCAAGAACTGGACCTTAAAATAAACTCTGACCAATAAATGTATCAAGTTTTGTGTGAATATAATTATATATTTTTCTATAAATATTTTTGTTTAGATATTTTTCACATTTATACATTCTTACTATTTTATGCAAGTTGTAATAATAATAATATGAAGAATTGCATAATATTGATCATACACAATATTAGCTACAGAATAGAAATTACATTTGTTTCATATAATGATTCTTTTGCATTATTATTGCATTAAATATTAATTTATAAAAAAAAATCTGAATTCATAAATGTATAGTATTGTTTGAAATATATTTATTTTAGAAATATGATATTATCTAAAAAGGCTAATTTAGCTATTTTCCACCTTTGCTCTGCCACTTTGTTAGCATTCTGTTACATTGTGGTGTTCAGTTACATTAACAGACATTTAGACCGGATTGAAGGGCAGTAGGTTTCCCTTTAGCTGGGAATCAGAGCAGGTCTTGCCTGACTTTTCCATGTCATTGCATTACAATTTCGAACAAACCCCTCCTGTTGCCATGACATCCAACCCCTCTGTAAATACTCCCAGGATTTGTTGAGCATGTAGGCCCCAGGAGAAGAGCGAGAGAGAGAGAGAGAGAGAGAGAGAGAGAGGGAGGAAAAGATTGCTCATGTTTTTTTAGCTCGGGTTTTCAGCTTTTTCAGAGTCACTTAAGGAATGTTAAAAGGCTAACTTTATTCTCTACTCTGTGTTCTACTACTTTACGGCATGCATGAGTTAAGAAAAAAGCGTAGAATCTGCTGTAGATAAGTAAGTGGATGTTGATACCATTTTTAAAATAGACAGTGTTTTTTTTCTTGAATTATGTGCTATGTTTGCGTTGTTATGTGTCTTTATACTTCATTTTGACTTTTATAAAGAAAAGTGTTTCATAAAGAAACCATTTAGATTGATTCAACTGCAAAGAAGCCAGTGTGCCTAAATACAAATATGGGGTATTTGTGTTTTGAGTTTGTTTTAAGCATGCCCATTTAGCATTAATTAATTTCAGCAGTGCTCTTTGCTTGTACTGTTTCACCATCCATTACATTGTTTTGGACTATTAAAGATATTACGCTAAATCTCAGTTTTGTCACACACTTTACTAATGCATAAGTGGTAAATGCAGCTGCAAGTAATTGCAGTTGTGAACATCATAAAGATCACTTTGTGGTTGCTCACAGTTAGAGAGTCATCGAGTTGTGTTTGACGAGAGAAAAGAAAACTCTAAATGTCATGAAAAATGCATCAGATAGGCCTAACGACCATAGAGTGAGCACAATGTTGTCTTCAGAGATGCTGGTTAAATGCTCCTGTCTCCTCTTTAGGCCTGGACATGCTACACTGATTCTGCTTCTGTTAAATCAATAGGAAAAAAATGAATCTTTAGCCAGACAGCAATAACCACACAGACCCAGAAGAAGATCCATACCTAAATGCCCTCAGTGCATCCATCAATCAGATGACGTTTCTGTTCAAGTTGTATGTTTTAGCATGTGTGAGATGTTTGGCTGTTTCTTTTCTTTCTGATTTGTTCCACTGTTCCTTCTTAGGCCGTACATTTAAAACAAAGCTACACCATGGGTTTGTGGGGCCCTAGACGAGATTATGAAAATGGACCCTACTGGTGTACATAGATATTAAAATGAGTGTTTTCTTTTTAAGGGTAAATTATAGGGTACAATTTTAGAGTAAAATATATATGGATTTTAGGTTAAGTGTATATTTTAGGCCCTGCAACTGGTCCATTGTTGTTATTGTAAACTAAAACTATATAAATAAACTATATAAATTTAAGAAAGCATTGACCTGCCTGCTAACTGAAATAATGTAAGTTTGAAGTGAAGTTGAAGTACTGAAATGACTAAAACTTAAATAAAATGTATTAAAGCGTAATATAAAGATTTTTTTTTAAATAATGAAATTGACAAAAGCACATGCATGAAAACTGAAAATACAAAAATAAAGCAGTAAATAAATATTCTTAAATAACAGTTTTACACCACCAGGTTTTGCAGATCACTTTGGTTAAGTTTTTTGTGACACATTAATATTGTATACAACTATTGTATTTACTTAATTAGTCATTGGTCATAGAAACGGATAGATAAGATGTTCTTAAAATAGTTATGAGTACACTTTGTGTATTATATGAATTTAAAATAATGTATTATAACTATGTAGAGAGAATTTAAGCATTATGAGTTCCTCAATTAATATGGAGATATAGGGCATCACAGGCCTGATTATAAAATGACTGTTAAAGGTCCCTTGAAGTGCCTTGAAACACGCAGTTATTCTGTGGTGACATAATTTAAACTGAAACAGAAAGACCGGGCGGGACATATCGAGCAGCCCCACCCCTTTTTAAAATAGCCAATAGCATTTTGTTTATCTGTTCGGGTCAGAGCCGTTGAGCTTGGTTAAACCGCATTTGACGGCCATAGTCTAATAGATAACCCTAGATTCAATATGAAACTCTTAGTGAAACAAAATACCGGTAGTGATCATAATCATGCTGAGGCTGTGTAGTTTTAAAAATGTTTAATATATGCCGACTCGTGCATATGATCCACTCCGTGCGATCATGTCACTGGACCAGAGTAGTCCGGAGTAGACCTTGCACTCTACTGTGGTTCGCATGAGACAAAGGTGAAACCAGACCTCATTTGCCCCTATCGAAAGAATATTTACACTGTCTGAATTGTTCCCTATCGCCTACATTGTGCACTACGTGCCATTCAACTGTACAGGAAGTGCCCGATCTCAGTCGCAGCTTCAGCATCTATTTATAGTATAGGGAGCGGGCGCTTCAGATTCTAGAGAGCATTTGATTGGTCAGAAGATTTGATGAGAAGCTGAAGTACGAGGTGACGTCAAAAAAATAATTTATCCATTTTGACGGAAGTGACGAACTGCAAGCTTTGAATGCTTATATTCTCTAAATCCGAATGTTGTCTTTTTTTTGGAGCACAGTGGCTTATAGATAACGTTAAGACTAACATATTGATTCTAATACCCAAAAAACTTTGATTTCATGGGGACTTTAAGTGTGTGGTATTGACTATTACAAACTAGATTTTTTTTAAAAGCAAAATGCATGTTTATGTTGTTAATTCAACTTATTGCTAATTATCATAGGCTCATAATACATTTTCTGTTTTGTACTGTTTTGAGCATGCTACACACAACAAAAAAAAGACTCTTTTACACCTCCGGTTCTCTCACACACACAGTGTGAATATTGTAACCTGTTAGTATGAGTGGTGAAATAAATATACCCAAATAAATATAACAGAAAAACAAACAAAATATGTTTTTGTAAGCACAGATATTATCAAGTTGACCATCCACAACCACACATAAATAGACTCGTGTTGCAATTTGTTTCTTTTTTTTCTTTCTTATTTTTGACTGGGGGTGTCATGAGAGAGGCCAGTTTCTGTCAGTAAAATGGGCCTATCAGGTCTCCTCCAGCCTCTTCCCATGGTTTGATAATGTGACATCTTTAGCTGCCACTCTCATCCACTTTGTCAGAGCTCTTTTGCTGGCTGCACACCAGACCGCAGAGACTATCTGTGGAGAAGTTGAGACAAAAATATTACACCATACCTTATCATACTTCAAACTGTGACAAGCAGCTGCTTGTGGGTTAGCGAAACTGCTTGATGAGCGGTGACGGGTGCACATGGCAGCGCTGCTGTTGGCTCTAACTGGACTTCGACCCCTGCGGCCCAGCCATGCCGTTTAATTCTATGTTTATGAAACTTGGGATTTTGGTATATCTGTGCCCCTCACTAACCTCCCCGTTCCCAGCTGTTTGGCCTGCCACTTTCTGCAGGTTCTTCATTCATCACGGTCGCTGTCTCATTCTCCTGCCTATCAGCACTCTGTGTCAGCCTGTCCGCTGTCGGCAGGTGATGTTACTAACATGGCTGGACAGCAGTGCGCCTCTCCCTCTCTTTATCCCTTTTAGAATTATTGTCCTAATTTGGTTGTGTTCTTCCACACTATAGTTCAGGAGACTAGTGCAGGGGTCATTTTCGGAGGATGAATACAAAATCTTCTGATTGAGTTGTAGGCAATTAATTATTGAAAAATTTTGCATTTATTAGATGTTGCATATATTTATTCTGTGTTTTGTGTGCTTACAATACTACTAATACCTGATTAACCTGCAGTACCTATACATTTAAGAAATTGTGTCAAATAATTTAGCCTATTCAAGTGGTAATGAATTGCACTGTGTCATATTTTATTAGTTCAGTGAGGACCACTCTGTTCAAGTCAGAATATTGTAGAGGTCCTGAACTTATATTTGGTGGCAGGCTTCGCTCTGAAGGGTTTGGATTCTGAGCTTATCCACAGGCAAACCTTACTGAGGTTTGAACCCCCCAACACAAAGACGTAGAAGTTTGGTTTTAAGATCATTCAGGGAGTGCACCCTCTGTGCAAACCATCAGTGGAACATGGTTTGTACCTCCTACTCTCATCAGTTGGTCTTCTCTGTTTGACTTCTCAGCCTCTACGTTCAGGCCGACTGTCTCTTAGCGAATACTCTCATCTCAGCTGGTGAAGATGGTGTATTTAAATTATGATAATGAAGTTGATTTCTGTTGAGGATAAACTAGGAAATTGATGGATATCAGACAATGTTGAATAACTCCATGAGAAGAAGAAATAATGGTTGAGTTATATTCCACCCAAAATTAAGTACAAAGTTAGCTGCTTGAAGCTAGGCAAACATCGTCTCCTTGACGTAGGCATAGAAGGACTGAAGATGATGTTGTGCTAGCATGAATAGCATTATCACACTATCTTAAATGAGTGATTTTGGAATAATTACAAATGTATCTACACCAACCTGCGGCCCTAGAGAAATGGTGTGAAGAATAAATAGGCTAAATATCTGTGTTAAAGTAGACCTTTTTAATAAGTTGAAATCAGACTAAAGAACAGTTGGAATGAAGGCACATGTAGCCAGTGGAATGTCCATGTCATCAAAGTCCCTTCTAGGCGAGTCACTTCATGTGAATCAGTCCTTGAAACGCCTCTCAGTTAAGCAGCTCAGCTCCTCTATCCTTGAACGGTGAAACACCACTCCATCAAGGTTATCACCAAGTCTCTTGTCATCATCAAAATCACCAATGAAATCTGACAATGACTGTCTCATAATGTTCTAAACACACGAATCCAGAAATTGAATTTTTTTCAGCTGATCAGTCAATGCTTATGCGCTGTCCTAAATGTGCTTCTCAGAGCACCGACTGCATCCACAGCAACTGGAGCCTCCAACAGCAGCGGAAGCAACTTAGTCCATCTGCAAATGGCTCGTAACTTAGAAGTCCACTTTAGCATCTTTCCAAGTGCCTAGAGACAAGCAATGTCTGTGTATACAGATATTTTGTCGAACAACATCTTAATTATAAATCAGATTTACAGAGCATTTCCGTTCTATGACAAACTGTCTGACAGAAAAATAGTTTTGAATGAGAGTACTTTACTGTTGCGTACATATCTACTTAAGCATCTCTCTAAAATTCCACTAATGTGAGATTTAAATTTGTCAGTGGAATACGACTGCTTTTGGACATTGTGTGAGTGTATGGTTACGCTGTTTTTATTTTAGAATTTTAGACACTGATGAATTAAAACACAAAATCGCTTAAATAAGTAATTATTCATTATACAGTGATGTTTACACCACAGGTGTTTGATTCAGATGATTCGGGCTGCAGATGAGCAAGAATTTCCTGAAATATATTTTTGGAGCTGAATATATGATTAGCTCACAGTTTAACTGTTGTTAAAACATTTCAAGTTCAGTGGGAGGAAGGTCGTGACAGGACTTGAAGATGGCGAGTGCAAGTGGATTTTTATTGCTAATTACCATTTATTATTTTCTATGGTACTTTACTGAATAGTGCAAACATGATTAATAAGGTTATTGGAAACTCTGTGTTTGGGGCCAAGTGGGATGGGATGATATGAGGAGGACAGAAAATGACAGAAAGTTGCTCATACTGTAGCCCCGTCAACAGCTCAACCGAAAATCGCTGAGGGCACTGAGATTTCTGGTTTCACAAACCACTTTTAGATCCGTGAAGTTCTTTTCCGTCGTGGGCAGTGCAGGAGTCCATCACATCTTTGTCACACTGAAACTGTTATGTTTCACCCACATTACAAAAGCACAGCGCATATCATTCACATATTCCCCAAGTCTGATGCACACTATTTTATTTATTACATAGAGAAAGTATCAGTGTGTTAGAAACACTTAAATAATGGATCTGAGAAAGGGTCAAAGGAGGAGGTATATGTAACAGGATGGTCACATAAATTCTACATAAAAGGAGATGCATCATGGACTGAGCTGGTATAGTTTGGAGGAAAGTGGCGGAGGAAGAGAGAGAAATGGAGGGAAAGATCTAATATAGATGGCTACAGCGAAAGGGATGCAGGAGAGTGGTATAAATACTCCAGGGCTAGAGGATAATGGAGTGTCAGTTGGAGACAGAGAGGCAAATGGAATAAAGTACATGCATTTCTTCACTGCAAGACAGGAGAGAGTAGAGGGAGAGGGAGAATAATGAGGCTCATACTGTTTAATGGGACTGGGAGGCATTATAACTCGGAGTAAGATCTGTGTTCACTGAACAAGAATCTTGCTGGACAACATGCTCCATGTCCCAGTGTAGTCCACGTTCCTGCTGCAGTCTGATCTACAGAGGTGGTTTCTGGAGCTCCCATTAGTGATGCGACTTTCAACTGTAACGGACGGAGCTTGATTCATTTTGGCAAAACCACGTGATCTGTGATGTCCGAAGCTTCGTTTCGCAACCACACAACCTCGTGACTGCTTCGAATTCTGATTTAAATAACCCAAACCACTTGCGCAGTTTCAACTTAATAATTTCTTTGCTTTATACATGTTTTCATAGCACAACACTGATTTATTATTTTAAACTGTTAAAAAATGTCTGGGTCATCTGGGATGTGAAGGCAAATTTTCCACGGTTTTCCTTTTGACCACAAGATTACATTAGTGTGCACCGTCTTGAAAAGCTTCGAGTAATGAACTTTTTTATGACACAGTTGAGGGGAAAGCCTCAGTGCTTCACAATGCTTAATTTTTCCATAGCTCCCATTGCCTTGTCTGTCCGGTGGAAAGAACACCTTTAGGGTCAGCAGTGAGGATTCAATGTGAGATTGTAAACAGTTGATGGAACTGTCACTGCTGTGTTTTACTATGTCTTGTGTTCTTTGGTCATGTTTATGCCTTTCTGTGATGTATTGCACCTTGTAGTGGTGAATTCTGGTTATACACACAACTGTTTAAAATGTTAAGGCATGTAAATGATTTAAAGGTCAAAAACTATAGAAAAAAACAGGGCTTAAAGTTTTCCGGCACCATGCTGGATCTCCAGCTTGCAGCGTTTGGATGCAGAAAAACATAGTTCTACATTTATTCATTTTTTTAACTTGTTTATATCACTTTCGAGTCCATTAGTTCGCCTACCAATGGTATTAGAGGAGCACAGCTTTCACTCTCAACCAAACTAACATTACTAGCCAATCAGATTTTTTTTGCTCTCATAAACACGAGACGCGCATAATAGTATCCAATTGCAGAGTTGCAGCCCTGATTAATGGAGAAGCGTGACACTGAGAAATCTGCAAGGCGTAATGGTCAAAGATGTCCATCTAGTGCATATTTACATAGAAAAACTCATTAAAAAGCAGCGAAGCTTTGTAAGTGTAACACAATGTCGGCCTGAAAACACACACAGAGAATGCCAACCCAGCAACAGAAAACAATTATTACCCAAAAGTCCTCCTTCCATGCAAAAGTGGAGAGGGTCAACCGACCCCATCACTAAACGCCTCGCAAGGGTACGGACGGCTCCGGGAATGGTTCTGGACACCGCGCTACATTCCAGAGCATAGTTCAAAACCCCCATTTAAAACAAAGCAGGACTTTTTCTCCGTCGGACGGACCAAGGAAAACCAAACTCCTTGCCTTTTGACACGTATAACTATTGCAACTACACAAAATAAATATATGGATATTTAATGTGTACTTGTTCCCTCATAGGCATGATGTGATGATTTTGAATGCCAATTATTTAGGACAATGTGGGAATTTTAATCATGCTTTAAAACGGTATAAACTGTAATGTGTGTATTATTATGCGGTGTTTGATCTCTAAAGAAAGCTAGACTCAGATGTGATAGACTGTGGTGATGACCGTTAAATTGTAATACCCTGCATAATTATACACGTATAAAGATCCATAAAGTTTATCCTTCCCAAAAGTGATGAGACATCACAGAACTGTTGGTCCACCCAGCAAGCCTGGACATGGGCGGCTCCGCCCCATACGAACCATCGGATTCGACAAGCCGCCCGTGGGAGGAGCAAGTTGGACTGTTGAAAACAACGCGCCAGTTGCAAATCGCTCTCTCTGAAACATGGCGTGACTCTCTGAAACATGGCGTGACTCTCTCTGGAACATCTCTCTTTAACATCGCTGGAGCTGCGCTCGTAACTTCTCTGCCTGCTCGCGCTCTTACCTGAACTTTGTCTCGACACCGACTAAACCAACCATTTATTCGAAGGCTAGAAGGCACAACATCAAAGAACAACGAGCTGAACGCCTCACGGACGAAAGGAAAGCTTTCTGTGACGTCCACGCGGCAGCCACATCTCGTGTTTCCACCCGAGAGCACCCGGAGACGCACGAACCAACCCACGTGGTTCCCGAGCACAAAGACCAGAGCAACGCATTTGAAGGAAACAAACAACTTCCAACCTGCTTCTTGTCAACAAGCAAGTACATTCTAACTAAATCTATATTGCTGATTGAACTGGTAGAATCTGATCTGAATGCAGTAACAGAGCAATAAGGCATCTGTCGTGATCTGTCCGGTCAAGTCAAGCGAAAAGGGCTAACTTTAATTTTAGGAATTACTTACCAAAATCCCTTATGCATGTCTTTGTATGTATGTATGTGTGTGTTATCAGTTAATCCATTTATGTTAGAATAGCAGTATTACGAATAAACCATTTTCATTTCATAAAGAATTGTCTCTGGAATGTGATTTGAAGTTTTGTTCCTTATTTGCCATAAAGAGAAAGCTACCTAAGCTCGAAGTTGATATGCTGAGGCTAGTGTTCGTGGACGGTCACTTAATACAGTATAATCTGTTAAATATTAATATTACTTTTAACCAAGCAATATTTAATATTTAATAACTAATTCCCGGAGCTGAAATAATAGCTCTATATTAAACTGGTAATTTTACTACAAATGGTGGAGGATGCGGGCATTATTAAAGAATTAATCTGAAAATCAAACCAGAGACAAAAGTCTATTTCTCAATTTTTATCCGGAAAAAACTGAGTAAATACAGGAAAAGCGGTTATTTGTGGTATTGCATTGCTGGTTTGTGAAACACAGTGTGTGTGAATGAGAAAGGGTATTTGTTTAACTCGAGTTGTGAGAAGAAACTGCAGTAAATAAGTAAAAGTCGCTCTAAAGCGCATCAAAGAGACAAATGAGCGTGTCCCTCGTTTGAGCTCTGAGTGAAGGCCTGTATAGTTTGATTTGTAAGTGCGTGTCCCACTTTCAAACTCCGCTATATTTTCAAATCCCCCGGGTGTGGAATGTTTAAAAAAGCTATTTAAATCATTCTCAGCCATTTGATTTCACGAGTGAATTCAAACGCACGGCGCTCAAAGGAAGTGGCCAGTCGTTTTGAGAAAGGGGAGATTTGCAATCGATTGTTTGTGTTTATGAGTGCGGTCTAAACAGACAAATATTCGCATAAATAGCCCGCCGAGGCTTTGATGGGTTATAAGTAACCCGTAGATAAATGTATCTCGTCCCTAAATGAGTGAGATTATATGTGCTATAGAAAATTCAAGTCTGAAGCGTGAAGCACATTTTTCTTCTGCCTACAGGCACTGTAGTCGTCATAGCGACCAGTTCAGCCACGTGGAGATTGAGCATATAAGCTAAACTGAAACAAAGAAGTTTAGCAGCGTAGCAGATGCAATGCGGTAGCATTACGGCTAGTGATTAGCACATAGCATTTAAAGCTTGAATGCAGTGTTGGTGGAAATGTGGTTCACAGCTAACACTAATTCCTCTCTCTCTCTAGTCTCTCATTTAAAAGACTAACACGTTTTAAGTTGGCTGTGTTAATGTTTCCCAATCATCAGTGTTAACAAGTTCACAGGTTGGTTTAATATAACAGCTGATTAAAGTCTTTTACCTTTGTGGGACCAGCTTAATAACTGGTGGGTTATTAGAAAATGGTTTAATATACTGTTGATTATATGGTGAGTTTGACCTCATTCAATTATAATGGCTTTTATGATTTTAAAACACATCAATGGATAAGCGCTATTGTTAGGAATTTTTAATTGTTAGTTGAATGTCACAATTGATTACAAATTAATTTTGAATTAATTTCATTTAATGGAATTTTCAATTCCTGCTTCCAGCAACAATAGCATCCATTTATGAACCATAAACGCTCTTATAATTTGACCACTACAATAGAGCCTTAAGTTATCAAGAGGGAAATTTTAATTTCGTTTACAAGTAGGATACAGATTAGTTATTAATTATTTTATTGTTAATCTTTTTTTGGTGTTAATGACAATGAGGAATGCTTAAGTTTGGAAATTATTTAATTACTATTATGGGAATCCAAAACTAGTGATTTAGAAGCTGTAAATTAATTTAATAATTAATTATGAATTCGAAAATTCTAATTACATTAATAATTAATTACACTTCCTGTTTACATTTTGCAACAATATTGGTTTGTCAACTCAATTGCAGATTGCATTTGTAAATTCTAATCCTAAGTGAATCCTATTAATTTTAATTATAACATCATAAATTTTAATTAGAAACCAAATTCTAATTTTAATTCCATAATTTCAAACTTAAATACAAGTCTGGCTCTATCTGTAGGCCATACTTCATTTCCTTAGGTGATCTGATTAACTCAAGTAAAATTAATAATAATTTAATTAAAATAATTTTATTAAATTAAAATTAGTCCTCTTTACTTAGGCCTGAGAGTAGATAGTGCTCCCCTAGTGTTGTGTTGGAGAAGTGACAGTGACACCATACAGTCAAAAGTCATTTCTCACCAATCTGGAGCATAAAACGTAACCTTAGCATAGCGACTCAACAGCACCACCTTGTGCCAACGTATTAGTTTTAAATCTTGGGAATAAATCTTAATTTCTCTTTTCTTTTCTCCCTGTTACTAACTTCTAATTTGACTTGTTTGCTTAAAGCTGACCAGGAAGATCACGAATAGAGCGAAATGTCACAATTGAACAGATATGTATGAAACTTGAGAACCACATTCAAACTGTTTATCATTTACCCTCTATTGTGAAATCCTATTCCCCAGGTTAAAGCAGGTGCAATGAGAAGATAGACATCGGCAAAAGTTTTAACACGCGTGACACACGCTGACCAGCGTCGGTGTAAAATCCTGCCATTAAGGGACAAGTACTGTCATTGCTGTTATTTTCCTCCATCAAGGAGAAAATTGGAATAGCAATACCAGTCTTATTACAAAAGAGAAAACTCGCCTACAATCCTCTGATTAGAAGCGTCCTTCTAAATCAGACTTCAGACTTAACAAAGCGAAGAGAGAATCTGCTATTAAAAGAGAGATCGGTCTAGTGTTATTGTCCCTGTGTACTCATTCTGTTAGTGTGCTTTTCTTTCTGTTTCCCAACAGTGCTGCCTCTGTGTGCGCAATTTCTACGCAGAAGCTGCAAATTACACGCACCATCACAGAGGACCACAGAAACAGAATCACACTCAACACTAGCATACACTACACTGTGCACATTTCACACCCCTGTTGTTTTGTTTGTGTTTTGTTTTGCTTTGTTTCCTATTCAAGGTCTGTGTCAGTTCGGTCCAAGATCCCCTGACCCGCCAGAACATGTCTCACCAAACAGAACATGTCGGTCACTGGGAAGGACTGGAAATGTGGCTAAGTGTTACAACAAACAGCATCCTCCCTAAAGCTGCTGAAGCACTCCAACATCAGACACAGAATCAACTAGATGACAACATCGCAAGCATTATGGGACAAGACCCAAGTCAAAACTACAGTCACAGAGAATTAGCCAAGATCACCGGTTCTTTAGCCACATACTCATCGCCACCCTCAAACTGAGCGACAAGCACACGCCAACGCCAGCAGGAGCTGACAAGCGCACGACGCAGAGCAGCTGGAACGTGAAGCTCAGGTACGACAGGAAGGGACCGATGAGGTGGAGCAGGACACCGAGGAGGAGACCAACAGGCTAAAGAGACTCTAGAAGCTACCAGCCACGAAATGCAGCAACTCAAAGAGGACTTCGCTGATCGTGCAGACAAGCTACAGTATGCAGAGAAGCTACTGAGAAGGCAAAGACTGACTTCAGGGACAAAAACAGCAGAATCAAGGCCCTCGAAGGCTCATTTGGCTGAAGTCAAGGAATGAGATCAGCCGCCTAACACAACAGCTCGACTACGTCACAGAGGAGTCTGAAAGTTTCCAAGAGGAACTCAAGCATGCTTACGAACCACGCCATGAGCCGTCAAGGACAGGGCACCAACCGCACCCCAAGCAGGACCAAGTCACCTGTGCCTGGACTGACACGTGAACATAAGACAGAGGGGTGATGTTAAAACAGTCACCAGCGCCGTCTGAAGAACTTTATATCACGACAGAACCAGAAGAATCTGCTGCAGCCAGCCGCAGATCGTCGCACAGCTTGGACCTAAAAGACCTTGACAAGCTCGCCCGAAAGCGTTGGCAAATTCAACCCCAGCGTGCCAAACAGCCAAACGGTCCAAGCGTATCTGCAAGATATTGATTTCCATCTGAAATGCGACCTAACGTTACGGACAAAGATAAACTCTATTTACTCCGAACGACATCCAGCCCTGAAGTACGCAGCTTCCTGGACCGCAGCCTGTTAACACAAAGACTGATTATCAACGGCTGCGAAAGCCCTTATTAAAGAGTTCGCCGACCCTGAGTCCGATCAAGGCTTAGTGGCTGCCCTGGAGACGAGACAAGGACGCCACGACACTCCTCAAGCTTACTATAGTCGACTCAGACAAGCATATTTTGGAACTCGCAATGATTCTGACATGGAAGATGAACTGAACTTTAAAACTCTCTTCCTCAGGAATCTTCATCCTGGCATAAGCCACCATCTTGGCGTTCTCGCATGTCCACGAACGATGAACACTCAGCAGTTTGCGAGACTTGGTGCAAAAGGCCTACTACAAACAAAGATGGCCTCAGAAAAGAGCACAAAACCCCAGCAGTTCTTGATTTCAACACGCAACACCATGAACTGGCTCTAGAGGGCACCCAACGCCAAGACAGCGCTAAGCCACCACACAGAGAATGGAATGCACCCGTCCAACAGAGAACGAGACTCACACGCTGACACCCGACCTGAACAGAGGTATGACCGATGGGATGGACCGCGTGGGGACGCCAACGCTCACCTGGACGACACTGGGAGAAGTGGTCTCATGAGAATCAGTGGGAAAAGGAAGGCGAACCAGAGTCAGCCTGACTAGCTGTCAGACGGAACGGCAGTGACAAGCTGAACAAATCAGCCCCAGAAAACAGCACCGCTTCACCTTGCTCTCAGAGAACAGTAAACACCTAACTTCAGATGGACATGAAACCCCACCTGAAAACCCAGCAACAGAGTTAAACACTAACTCAACACCCAATACTCCAAATCACAGCAGCGTCCAACAAACACCTGCTGATGAAACTCCAAGTTCCTGAAAGTGCTGTCTCAGTCACCTGCCATCCCTCCGGAGAACACCAGATCAGGTCTGACATCCTAAACGTTTCCTCCCAAACTCCAGCCCCTCAAATGACCAAAACGATGCCCTCACCACAGCAGGTGCATCACATGAAGAGTCCTGGACCTTTCATGCCCTCCCACCCAACCCTACAGTGGCAGCAGTAACCCGCCGCCAGCACGCCACTGGCGAGCACACACCTGCCTCCTCCCACATCTCCCTGTCGCCTCAGTTCGCTGCTGAAGACCTCCTCACCCTCCAACATACGGACTCAGCCATACAGTCCATTGTAGCACACCTGTCCGACCCCTTGAAAATCCCATTTCCACCTCGGACCTCCGAACATCATCAGACCTCCGCACGCTCCATTCGATCAAGCACATGCTGCATCTACGAGACGGTGTCCTCACGTATGTCCCTGAGCCATCCACTGCTCCAAGGCTCGTAGTCCCTCATGGCCAAAGGGGGATGATGTTGACACGCACACGATGCACCATGCGCGCAGGACACCACGGAGTCAAGGCCACCTATGAAACACTCAAGCAAGTAGCATACTGGCCTGGCATGCAGCAAGACGTAGCAGAATCGTTAAAGGATGCCTGGTGTGTTGCCAGTTCCAACCGCAAATCCAAACCACCGAGCACCACTGCAAAGGAAAGGAATGACCTTCCCATGGTCGGACCTCCAAATAGACTGGGTAGGACCCTACCACGGTCGACGCTGGGCAACAAATACTTCCTCACCGTGGTCTGCGAATTCACAAAATGGATAGAGTGCCTCCCAGCTCCCTAACGATACAGCAGAAACAACAGCCTGTCTGTTATTGAACCATATCTTCTCAAGATTCGGACTGCCTTTAAGGGTCAACTCTGACCATGGAACCCACTTCACCGCTGAAATTATGCAAGACGATGGAAACTCCTGGGCATACAGGCCAAACTCCACATAAGCCATCACCCAATTTCTTCCGTCAAGTGGAACGGGCTAACAGAACAGTGGTCAGCATGTTAAAAAAATACGTAGCCACCAATCAAAAGGATTGGGACATTAAACTCCCTCTGGTACTGATGGCCGCTCGAGCCACACCCCATCAATCTACCGGAATACCCCCGTTCACAATGATGACAGGGAGAAACATGACGCTACCACTACACCTGCTGTACCAACCTGGTGACCTGAACCTCGTCACCGCCTACAACACTCACCAGTACCTGGAAGAGTTACATCAGCACCTGAGAACAACTTTCGCCTTCGCGCAACAGCAGCTACAACGAAGTGCGGAAGGCCGAAAAAGCCTACTACGACCAAAAGGCCTCTCACCATGAGCTCAATGTCGGAGATCAAGTGTGGTACTACAGTTTCGCCCGACCAAGGCGAATGCTCCCCATCACCTGTCAAAGAAGTTCCTACCTCACTGGACGGGACCCCATGAGATTGTAGACAAGCTCTCACCTGTTGCCTATCGAATCAAAATCAGACAAGGGCGCAGCGAGCCAGTCCTTCGATGGGTCCATCGAAACCAGATAAAGAGGCCCCTGGGCTCTAGCCGACATGGAAAGGGGAAGATCAGACCCACTGACACAGACCGATATGCACCACACGCACTATATGCACCACACAAGCATTAGTATTGATATGTTAGGAAAACATATAGCAACCATGCTTAGACACAACCCATATTCTCTCCTCCACAGCACTGCTAGGACCAATCTAGTAGCGAGGAGTTACCCTCAATTTTTTTTAATTTTTTGCTTGATTTTGATTTTGAATTTTGTCTTAATTTTTTTTGGTTTTTCCTCGTGTCTCACTTTGTGTTTTTCCTTTCCTCTCTCTCACTTTGAACCCCTTAACCAATCCGTGAATACAGGTCCTGAAATTGAGATCGACTGCCGTCAGTAAAATCGTTGTAATTGCTGTGAGAACCGTTGTCAACCGATCGAGGCCACCCGCCAAAATCATGAGCGACATGATACGCGATGTAAGTTCCTTGATTGACAACTTAGCCATGAATAGGATTCCGTGCTACGTGATACCTCTTAGCCTTGTTCAAACATCGTAACCCGGCCACTGCGGGCCCCGTTAGTCTCATCCAAACCCATCTCACCCTTTCCCGGCAGCGTTATTCCCATATCGCAAACCCGGAAACAGGTGACTTTGTTTTCTTTTCAGTTTGCCCATTATTGACGTTAATAATGTTTACCGGCTTAAAATGTTGTGAATGTTGGATTTTGGCAAGGAACACCTATGTCAAAATCCACACTCCCGAGGTCGTCGCGTATCACGATAGCAACGAACAGTTGTACTTGGCTCCAAAGCTAAAGATGTGTACGCTCACTAAAGACATTCACTTCCTCCGCCCGAGTAAACCTTTAGACGCGATAATACAGAGGGCATCTGTGGCTTAGAAGCCATGAGACCCGGCTAGCTGCCCGCCCGACGCAACACCACGTTCTCAGGTTGAGGTAACACAAGCGAAATTGTCGGAAACCGATGGCTGGTGAACACCCAGCCCGACGGCTACCCTCACATATGATCAACACGACACCGCTTCGCGCATTAGTCTGCCTAACCAAAGCGTTATGGATCACAGTCCCTAAGGGCTCGATCCTCCATATTGACGAACTAGCATTGTATCACCTCACCGACAGTATCAGGCCGAAATCGAAATCTCACCCTTTTTCAAGCAGCATTCCTTTGTCCTCGATCCAGAATTGGAAGAAAGGATCAAGGAGGAAGGAACGCAGCTTATTGATCTGACACCGGTTGACACAGCTTTAGAAGCTATCGCCGCCTTCCGCTGGCGCGCCAATTATTCGGTCCTGGTCTGCCGCTGACACGGCGCTTTGTATCTCTACTATAGTAGGATATGTTGTGACTTTGACACTGGCCTTCCTCCTACACAAGCGAGTGAACGCTGCTCAAGAGTCTCTCAACAAATGCACGTCAGGCATCCCTCGCCTTTTTCGACGTGGTAATCTCGACCTAGAATCCGAACCCGAGAATGTGACCAACCTGATTGAGATCATGCCTATACCGTCTCGTGAAAACCCCGACAATTAAACCAGTCAAAATGACCCAATTGTCAACGATGCTAAACAAACTAGCCCTATGTCTTCTCAAGTTTCTCACCGGTTCCTTTCCAAATTACCCTGCACCAGTTTTCAGTCAGTGATAGAGATCTCGTTGGTGTCTTGTGTGTGTCCATTCTCTCTGCCTCTTGTTCCAGTGCCTGAAGATGTTCCATCGGGTACATCTCCACACAAAAGGGGATGTGTAACACAATGTCGACCTGAAAACACACACAGAGAATTGCCAACCCAGCAACAGAAAACAATTATTACCCAAAAGTCCTCCTTCCATGCAAAAGTGGAGAGGGTCAACTGACCCCATCACTAAACGCCTCGTGCAAAGGGTACGGACGGCTCCGGGAATGGTTCTGGACACCGTCAAGCCTACATTCCAGAGCATAGTTCAAAACCCCCATTTAAAACAAAGCAGGACTTTTTCTCCGCCGGACGGACCAAGGAAAACCAAACTCCTTGCCTTTTGACACGTATAACTATTGCAACTACACAAAATAAATATATGGATATTTAATGTGTACTTGTTCCCTCATAGGCATGATGTGATGATTTGAGTGCCAATTATTTAGGACAATGTGGGAATTTTAATCATGCTTTAAAACGGTATAAACTGTAATGTGTGTATTATTATGCGGTGTTTGATCTCTAAAGAAAGCTAGACTCAGATGTGATAGACTGTGGTGATGACCGTTAAATTGTAATACCCTGCATAATTATACACGTATAAAGATCCATAAAGTTTATCCTTCCCAAAAGTGCATGAGACATCACAGAACTGTTGGTCCACCCAGCAAGCCTGGACATGGGCGGGCTCCGCCCCATACTGAACCATCGGATTCGACAAGCCGCCCGTGGGGAGGAGCAAGTTGGACTGTTTTGAAAACAACAGCGCGCCAGTTGCAAATCTCTCTCTGAAACATGGCGTGACTCTCTTGAACATCTCTCGGCTCTTGGCTCTCTGGAACATCTCTCTTTAACATCGCTGGAGCTGCGCCGTAACTCCTCTGCCTGCTCGCGCTCTTACCTGAACTTTGTCTCGACACCGACTAAACCAACCATCTATTCGAAGGCTAGAAGGCACAACATCAAAGAACAACGAGCTGAACGCCTCACGGACGAAAGGAAAGCTTTCTGTGGCGTCAGCGCGGCAGCCACATCTCTCGTGTTTCCACCGAGAACGAACCAACGTGGTTCCCGAGCACAAAGACCAGAGCAACGCATTTGAAGGAAACAAACAACTTCCAACCTGCTTCTTGTCAACAAGCAAGTACATTCTAACTAAATCTATATTGCTGATTGAACTGGTAGAATCTGATCTGAATGCAGTAACAGAGCAATAAGGCATCTGTCGTGATCTGTCCGGTCAAGTCAAGCGTTTAAATAGCTAAAAGGGCTAACTTTAATTTTAGGAATTACTTACCAAAATCCCTTATGCATGTCTTTGTATGTATGTATGTTTTGTGTGTTATCAGTTAATCCATTTATGTTAGAATAGCAGTATTACGAATAAACCATTTTTCATTTCATAAAGAATTGTCTCTGGAATGTGATTTGAAGTTTTGTTCCTTATTTGCCATAAAGAGAAAGCTACCTAAGCTCGAAGTTGATATGCTGAGGTAGTGTTCGTGGACGGTCACTTAATACAGTATAACTGTTAAATATTAATATTACTTTTAACCAAGCAATATTTAATATTTAATAACTAATTCCCGGAGCTGAAATAATAGCTCTATATTAAACTGGTAATTTTACTACATAAGCAACTCAGAGTAATCACGTCATCTCCATAAGAATGATATGATTGCCAGAACAAATTTACCGGGATTTTTGAAAAGGTCCTGTTCACACATGATCTCTTAATCATAAATATACACTGAACAAAATTATAAACGCAACACTTTTGTTTTTGCCCCCACTTTTAATGAGCTGAACTCAAAGATCTAAGACTTTTTCTATGTACACACAAGGCCTATTTATCTCAAATATTGTTCACAAATCTGTCTAAATCTGTATTAGTGAGCACTTCTCCTTTGCCGAGATAATCCATCCACCTCACAAGTGTGGCATATCAAGATGCTGATTAGACAGCATGATTATCGCACAGATGTGCCTTGGGCTGGCCGCAATAAAAGGCCTCATAATCATGTTCAACTTAATTTTTTTGAGTTTTTGTGTCTGACGACTTTACCCAGTCACCACTAGGCGTCCCGTCCCGCCGGCTGTACGCTGGATTCTTAAAGGGTTAAATATTTATCCATGACATTTAATATTTTGGCTTTCATCACTATACATGTCTATCTTTCTTCAGAAAAATATTAGCAAAATCTAAAATTTGAGCCAGAGACCTCTGGTTGAGTTGACACGGAATGACCCCTCATATATTCAATCCTAAATATTGTTAGAGTTGCACTAGGCCCTAAATTCTAGGTTGGGCTGCCACTAAGTCCATTCATATGATTTGTGGGCATAAATGGACAAATTTTAAATTGTTTCCCTTTATGTCTGTCTTGTGGCCTGGTACATACACAGATAGACATAATGCACCAATGCACACACCCTCCTCCAGATACACACACACACACCGCTTTCACTTCATCTCCTTGTTGCAAACGTATGACGTCAGGTTGCCAGGCAACTGTCTGAGCAAACAGAATCCCTCTCCGCACAGAAGGGAGGCCCCATCCTGTTGATCAGCACGTGGCTCCCGCAGCACATTAACACATGCTTTTGCACAATACAGCCATTAACTTCATCTCTCAATCCTTCCTTTAATGCTTATTAGAGAATGCTGCCCTTGACAGTAATAATGTATGGATGTATAGCTTGCATTGTTAGGAGGAGGACAAAAGAGAAAGATACTATGAGTGATGAGGGAAACCCACACAGGAAGAAACCTGTTTTTCTTTAACCATAAAGAGGCATAGTGAAAACAGAAAGGCAGTTTGCATGGTGGGAGGATCAAAAATATTTTCCATCGTCTGGTGATACTAGAATTAAATCCTTTACCACAAACCGTTTATCTCATTAGATGACAGTTATGTGTTTATAGTCTCTGTACTTTCGTTATGTTTAGTGGGGTTTTTCACCCATTCACCTTGACTTTACCTCCCATTTTCCATTTTAGCATGTCTATTTAGCAAATATTTTAGCATTCTTTATTCTCCTATAAAGAATCACAATTGTCTCTTATCCTTTTCTGACCGTACGTTAGCTGCCAGTGGTGCCTTCTGATTGAAGCCAACCATTTATTCCGCCAATCTAACCTCTTTGGGATTGAATACAATTGTTGTTTGGGTCGCACAGTTGTGACTCGATGGCGGCAATAAAACACTGTGACGCCATGTTGAACCTATAAATTGCAATATTGCAGTTATCGCGACAGCCCTAATACCAGCCATGCTACGGCATGCTTCAGAGGTGGTTCTCTGCACTGCTTTTCTAAAGATACAAGTGCAAATCTGTAATGAAAACCTGGCTAGTGAAGTCTTTGAAGGTAACAGGGATGATTACTGCTGAATAAAATGCACCAGGGTAGAGGTAATTTTTTAATTAGTCGGCATCAGCCGATTATGCTGCAGTTAGGCCGATTAATATACAGGCACGTCTGCAAGCTCACATGATGCTACCTGGTGCGGCAAGCAGATTGCCATTCCACTGGCACAATGGATAACCCTATGATGTCCCCCTCTGCCTGCTAACTTTTTGAGGAGAGAACTCCCTCAGCCGTCATCACTACGCGCGACGCTTTGTTCAATAGGTTGTTTGCACATGAGGTCATTGCTGTGGCGCGAAATGCAATGATTTTTTCTCTATAGGAATCAGTTACATTAACTCATAGTGCGCAATCATATTTATGTATGAATGGATGACAGAGACACGCGTGACGTCTCAATGAGGACATAAACACACTAACAGCATCTCCAGAACTGATCTGAGAGTCACTTCATGAGCGTTTCACCATTTAATTTGAGTAAAACTAGCCTCATATCATATACACACAGAAATGTAAAAGTATTCACGGCAAACAGTCAAAATAAAAGTCTGGATTTTTGAAGACAGCAGAAATATTTGTTCAGCAGAATCTACATACCACTAGTACTAAAATTATGAAAACGTATTTTTATAAGGAATGATCACACAACATTTGTATCATGTTTTGGTTTTAATAGTAAATTCCTTTTGTTTGCCAATTTTTTTTAAATGTTCAATCATTTAAAGATAAATTAAATTAATAAATGTTTAATTTAAGCAAGTTTATATATCACTTTATTTCTTATTACTTGACTTAGATTTTATGAGATGAAGGGAGAAAAAAAGAAGAAAGAAAATCGACCAAACATATCGGCCCAAAAAAATCGGCATCATATATCGGCTATCGGCTGCCCTGATTTGGGAATATCGGCATCGGCATGAATGCCAGAGAAAAACCCATATCGGTCATGTGTTGGACATATGCAGAAAGACAATTACTGTTTTGTTGTATCAATCATTTTATGATCATTTTAATAGCTTTAAAAATCTATATTTTATGGTGGTGAAAAAGAAAAATCCTCTTCCTCTGAGCAGGATGTTTTAAATTCACTATGAATCTCTAGGGCTCTTTTTAATATAATAAATATAAACTTGGGTATTTTGATTCTGACTTGCAGATTGTGAATAACTTTTGCTAAATTGTGAATTGAAGTGCAAAGCAGAGACACAAGTTTTCACTAGACCACTAGGGCTCAAATCTTAACTTTTTTTCCTGCTACAATGATTTGGCACATAGTTATCAAGTGATTAGTAAAGTTATGGCAAGTTTTTATATTGTTTATCCTAGATCATTTGTATTGATATCATGTTTGGCAAGCTGAATGGAGAATTTAATTTTGTGAATCAAAAATAATGTGTGTAATTCAGAGTTGTTATGTTGGGCCGTGTCCCATAGGAATAGTTCAGGTTTATTTTTGGGTCTCTGTGTGAAATTTTCCACAAGAGAAAAGCAAATTCCCTCTGAAGTCACAGATGGTAACAGAAATTATGTCCGTGATATATGGACCAATAAATCATTGTGAAGTAAAATTATTTATGGGGGAAAATTAATGATGAGTCTCTTATTCTTGGAAACGTAAGCTGTTTATGCACATAGTACACATTAATGTCAGTGTTTTCAAAAGTTATCACTGACTTATTTATCTTTCTATTATTTCCATATACTATCAGACAAGCTTGCGTGATTCCTCATTATTGGATTGATCATTTAATTACACAAAGATAATCATCAGTAATCAAACTTAATTTAAAGCAGTGTTTCAATTAAGATCCTGTTTCCTTAGACCTACTGATGTTTTTAATGGAGTGGCACATAATTTATGAATCTGTCTTTTTAAATACATTAAACCAAATATAAAACAGAAAATAAATTATTTACTATTGTTTCATAATGATTTAGATAAGCTTATAAAATTATAATTTGGAGGATTCTGTTTTGTATCTGTTCTAGTGCTAATGTGCAAATATGTGAATTATGGACATAACATCTTTTCTGAAATTTCTAAAGTGAGGTAATACGCCTTTATTCACGATAATATTGACTTTAAACATATTTTAAAATGTTAAATATATACCAGAATGTTGTGTGTAGATCAGGAATATTAACCACATTACTCTCTTGTCGGAAATCAGAGAATTGATTTGGGTTGGAGGATTCATTTTGAGATATGAAAATAACAGGAAGGATTCCACTCAGCGATATTCTCTGCTTCTCTGTGTGTTTCAAAACAGCTATACCAGCACCTACACCAAGATCTTTATCTTTATGTATTCTTTACTCTTTCATTATCTATCATCCATTTTTTGCTTATCAGGTTTTGCTTCCTTTGCATGCCCTGTTACAGTATTTTCCACAGAAGTGAATTTATTTGAATTCATCTCCTTGGAATTCCAAGAAACAGTCAGTTGAAATAAAAAAAATTTGAATATTAAATTATAGAAATATGTCTATATTAATTATTAATAATTAAATTATTTTTAAGCAAATCAGCCTTAGTTTTCATATTTTTTGCAATGATTGTTTGATTTAAAAGTGTTATATTTTGAATTAAATGCTTCACCAGAAAGTAGGAAAAACTATGCTAAATGAAAATATTAGCGGTCATGTTTTTATATAATCATTTCGGGTGTAACGGTACAGATAAACAATGGTTCGGGATGTTTTCAGTACAGCGGGGGAACAAACAAATATAGAGGTTTGCGCTGTTTTATTAAACAGCAGTTTTCTGAATAAACTATGGATTTATCTTTAAATAAAGTCTGTTTTTACTATTGCAACTTGCTGTCAAGATGTGCCATTTGCAAAATAGAAATACTCATGTGACTTTCTAAAATTTACAGAGAATGATAAACCCTTATATGTAAATTATACACTGAGGAAAATACATCTTAAATGCTTTAGGGAACACACATCTGACAGGATGGCAAGTGGCTTTAAACTGTATGCTAAGATGGTTTGAAATGCATAATATTGTCACCCCTATGGACTGTCTGTGTGTGTTTTTCTCCCCATGTGCTCCCCGTGAGCTAGTTTATCCCTCTCGTTAAGTGTCTCATTTTATTCACCTGTGTCCATTCATTACCCCTCATTAAGCCCTGTATATACAGTGTTGTCTGCCTTTGTTAAATGTCTAGATGTGCTATGTGTCTCCAGCCTGCTTGTGTTACCTTTTGGCAATTATCCAGGTGTCTGGAGAGTGTTCTGCCCCGATCCAGTGCACAGTCAGACCCAGAGCCCAGCCCACCAACCCCCTGCTGTGCGGTGTCCAAGCCAGAGCTTACCGATGTTGGAGAGACCGAGCCGGCCGCGATCGCCAAACCATCACCGTATGGAGCGTCAGAGCTGAGGATCGCTGCATAGCCGATGTTGCTTGTGACGCCAGAGGTGCAAGAGCTAGCTACAATGCCTGCCACGAGGGAGCAAGCCGTGGACAGCAAGATCGCGGAGAGGAGCTCCACCCACTGCACCACGGCTGAGGGTGAGCTGATTTTGGATCTGGGACTGTGTAACTCTGAAGGAGGATTTAAGGATTTATATGCCGCCCTGCCCCCTCTCCACCCTCCTTCGTCGGAGCCCTCTGTCAGTCCTGTGTCCCTGTCCAGCCCGGTAAGGCATTCTGTTCCTGAGTGAAGCCCGCTGGCCAATTCACTCCCAAGCCCTATGATGACAGCAGCAATCTCCATAAAAAAAGAGGAGAATGAGGAAAAGGCTGTTGGCACTATGACTTTAAGCCCCTAACCAGAGTTGAGAGATGGCTCCAGTCCCTGACCAGAGTCGAGACATGGGTCTAGCCCTGGACCAGAGTTAAGAGAGGGCTCCTGTTCCTGAGTTTAGCCCAGAAAGTGCTCCTGTTTCCTCTTCCAGCCTAGAGAGGGCTCCTGTTTCCACGTCCAGCACAGGGAGGGCTTCTGTTCCCAAGTTTAGCCTAGAGAGGGCTCTTGTTCCCGTTTGGCCCAGAGAGGGCTTCCGTTCCCAAGATCGGCCCAGAGAGGTCTTCCGTTCCCAAGATCAGCCCAGAGAGTCCTCCCGTTCCCAAAATCAGCCCAGAGAGGGCTTCCGTTCCTAAGATCGGCCCAGAGAGGGCTTCCGTTCCCAAGATCGGTAACGAAAAAGGGCTTCCGTTCCCAAGATCAGCCCAGAGAGGGCTCCTGTTCCCAATTTTGGCCCAGAGAGGGCTCCCATTCCTGAGTCTAGCCCCAAGAGGGTTCTTATCCCGGAGTCCATCACAACGAGGGCAACAGACGTCACCAAGTTTGGCCCAGGGAGGGCTTCTGCTCCTGTTTACAGCCCTGAGAGCTCGGAGGATCAGAAATGCGTCATACCTCTGGCCCTGTCAGACTCCTCCATCCCTTTGGCTCCACCTTGGTCCTCTTTTGCTTCGGCTCCACTGTGGCCCTTCGGATCCTCCTCGTCACCCTGACTTATCGGCTCTCCGCCTCTGGCTCCTCCGCTGCCATCAGTCGGCCTCCTCCCAACGCCATCATCAACCCTTCCTCCTCGATGGCTCCTGCCTCCGTTGACTCCACTGTGGGTCGCCATTACGGCTGTGGCCTGGGTCCCACATGGCACTGCCTGCTCCAAGCCCCTCCTGTCTCCGTCTGGTCTGCCCGGGCTCTTCTTGTCTCTTCTCTGGCTCCTCCCTCCATCATCAGCACACTGGACCCTGTCTGTTGGCGAATGACATATTGCCCCCCTCCCAGAAGGCAGATCCTCATGCACAGGAGGGGGGAGATATGTCATGCTCATGGACTGTCTCTGTGTGTTTTTCTCCCCATGTGCTCCCTGTGACCTAGTTTCTCCCTCTCATTGAGTGTCTCATTTGATACTCCTTTGTCCCGTTCATTACTCCTCGTTAAGCCCTGTATTTATACTGTTGTCTGCCCCTTGATTCTTTTGTCCTGTGTTAAACCTCTAGATGTGCTACGTGTGTCTCCTGTCTGCCTATGATACCCTTTGGATGTTTATTAAAGACTGTTGTTTGAGATTATCCCTTGTCTCCACATTCCTCGCTTCCTCTCAGTAGGCATTGCTGACAAATATACTACATGTTTAGGACATTTTTCCCCACAGCAGCTAACACACTGTTATATTTAATGTTGATTGATTGATTTACCTTGTCTACAGAGTTTCTAAATACATTCTGCTCATGCAGTGGTTAAAATTACACTGTATTCTCTCAGTACACATGTACGGAACCAAACATTTATGTTAAGACAAAAAAAAACTAAAGGAGATATAAAAACACTTCCAGTATACACTCACTGGCCACTTTATTAGGTACACCTGTTCAATTGCTTGGTAACACAAATTGCTAATCAGCCAATCACATGGCAGCAACTCAATGCATTTAGGCATCTAGATGTGGTGAAGATGACTTGCTGAAGTTAAAATCTAGCATCAGAATGGAGAAGAAAGGGGATTTAAGTGACTTTGAACGTGGAATGGTTGTTGGTGCCAGACGGGCTGGTCTGAGTATTTCAAAAACTGCTGATCTACTGCGATTTTTACACACAACCATCTCTAGGGTTTACAGAGAATGGTCCAAAAAAGAGAACAAATCCAGTGAGCGGCAGTTGTGTGGACGAAAATGCCTTGTTGATGTCAGAGGTCAGATAAGAATTGGCAGACTGGTTAGAGATGATAGATAGGCAACAGTATCTCAAATAACCTCTCGTTACTAGGGTTGGGTACCGAAACCCGGTACCAATAAGGCACCGGTACCTATGTAACTGGTATGTACTAGAACCGAATCAGAATGCAGATTTTAGTGCCTCATTTGGGTACCATGCTTGAGCGATTGGTTTAAATATTTGTCCTTTGTTTCTCCGAAACGGACGTAGAAGCATTATCACTGGCACCACACATTAAAAATAATTTCCCGACTGAGAAGATGCACGTGAACCCAATTCTAAAAGCTCTAATGATACATGTCCAACAAATCTTTGTAGTAACGCGAGTGTGCTGTTTTCACATTCCGACTTAAAAGCACAACTCTGAAAATGAGAGCATCCGAGGAGCGCGTGAATGCAGTGATTACACTTGCTCTGACGACAGCAATAGGTAGCCTTCCATTAACTAGCTAAGCTACTACTAGGCTTCTAATACATTGATTAGCAATAGATTATAAATATACTTATTTATTATGAAAATACCACAGATGGCTTGAATAACACAGATAAACTATACATAGTCATAATAAATAAGTATATTTATAAATATACTTATTTATTTTGAAAATACCACAGATGGCTTGAATAACACAGATAAACTATACATAGTCGTAGTCAAATGTTTATTGTATTTATTTTATCATTAAAAACCTTTATATCTTCTGTTTACTAACCCATATCCCTGGAGCATCATGAGTTCCGCTACTTCTGTGACTGGATATGTGGATTTTCTGTGCGAGAGCGTCCTCTGTCATCCAGTATGAACGATAAAGACATCCCCCTGGTTTCACAGACAAGGCTTGAACCTAGTGCTAGACTAAAATGTAACTCTTAGCTGTTTTAACTGAAATAAACTTGCACTGACTTATACTAAAATATATCAGTGCCTTTGTTTTGTCTCCAGATGCACCCCAGTAATGTTTTTTTCTAAGCATGTTTATCAAAATTACTTAAATGTCCTAATTTAACTATTATCTAATCCTGGTTTAGTCTAAGTGATGTCTGCGAAACTGGGCCCATGTGTTTAGTGCTAATGGCTAATCTAATTATTATTTGTAAAAAAAAAAAATGTATAACTATCGGTTCAGGCACCGTTTAGGCACCGGTACAGTTTTAAAAGTATCGATTTGGCACCGGTATCGAAAAAAAAAAACGATACCCAACTCTACTCGTTACAACCAAGGTATGTAGAATACCATCTCTGAATGCACAACACGTCAAACCCTGAAGCAGATGGGCTACAGCAGAATAAGACCACACCGGGTGCCGCTCCGGTCAGCTAAAAACAGGACACGGAGGCTACAATTCGCACAAGCTCACCAAAATTGGACAATAGAAGATTGGAAAAACTTTGCCTAGTCTGATGAGTCTCGATTTCTGCTGCAATAATCAGATGGTAGGGTCAGAATTTGGCATAAAGAACATGAAAGCATGGATCCATCCTGCCTTGTCTCAATGGTTGGTCATGGTGGTGTAATGGTGTGGGGGATATTTTCTTGGAACACTTTAGGCCCCTTAGTACCAATTGAGCATCGTTTAAACGCCACAGCCTACCTGAGTATTGTTGCTGACCATGTCCATCCCTTTATGACTACAGTGTACCCATCTTCTGATGGATGATTCCAGCAGGATAATACACCATCTCACAAAGCTCAAATAATCTCAGACTGGTTTCTTGAACATGACAATGAGTTCAGTTTACTCAAATGGCCTGCATAGTCACTGGATCTCAATCCAATAGAGCACCTTTGGGATGTGGTGGAATGGAAGATTTGCTACCATGTAAATATGGACCAAAATCTCTGAGGAATGTTTCCAACACCTTGTTGAATCTATGCCACAAATAATTAAGGCAGTTCTGATGGCAAAAGGGGGTCCAACCCGTTACTAGCAAGGTGTACCTAATAAAGTGGCCGGTGAGTGTATTTCGCTGTTGATGCCAAAGTTGGTGTGTCCAAACAAACTCTACAGTGTTGTGATGCATTGAGGTTGAGGCTGTCTTGAGGCTGAAATGTCATGTACAGCCAAGAATATTTCATTGTCCTTTGTATTCTTTTTATACTATTTGTGTAGGCCCATTTATATTCCTTGTCTTCACACTCCCTTGTGTTGAGACTCTTTTCTCTGTACATCACACATCACCCTATGCTTTTTAAACTAGTGGGCATGAACTTACTCCCTGGCATGCTGTAACTCATGGCAGCCCTATCAACTTGATTGATTTTTGTCCTTTTACTCTGTCTTTTCCTCTTCTTGTCATGGCAGTTTCTCATGCCTCTGCCCTTTGCAGAGGTTTTATGTCAGTTTCTTCCCTCCCTGTGGATGTGCTGGCAAACTGCTGTTGATTTTTCTCTCTGCTTAAACTCATTGGGAGTGTCCGAGAACAGAGAGAGAGAAATAGAGACAGAACGAGAGTATTCAGCAGACAGAGAGAGAGAGAGACATTGATTGGTATGGCATGCTGAGCACAGAAGCAGGCCAGGCCCATGTGAGTCATTTGCTGAGGGGCCCTTTGAACTTACAGCTATGTGGAGGAGCACTATGTTGTTTTAACTGGGTGTACTGGAGTAAACGAAATGTCCAAATGAAGGCAAGACTTGTACACCTTGTCAAAAAAAAGACTATTATTTTTAACTGTCTCCCTGGAGTAAAATTGAATTGCTCAGATGTTGCCTTTTCTTAACTTAGGAGACTTAATGTTGTTCTCTTTTGTTTTGAAAGTATAAAATATTGTCTTACGTGTTTGTTCTAAAATATATTGAATGGAAACAAATGCGAGTTACTGTAGATGTTATTTTTTTAGATTTCCTCTGAAACTGAAAGCAGGGATCCTCAAAATATGGTGTGTGACGGTGCTGTAAAAAATGTAAAAACTCATTCAAAATATGAGTAAAAAATATAATATTATAAATTATACTAAAATAGCACTGATGTGCATTTCAATTAACTATATTGCAAGAGATCATATATACAGTATATATAATACATTAAATATTATATATTACAAAAAAACATTTTTGGGCAGTCGTGGCCTAATGGGGCAGTCGTGGCCTAATGGATAGAGTGTTGGACTTGAAACCCGAGGTAACCCAAGGTTGTGGGTTTGAATCCCGGCTCCGGCAGGAAGTCCATGACTGCTCCCCGGGCGCTGCACAGTCGGCTGCCCACTGCTCCAAGTGTGTACACTTGGATGGGTTAAATGCAGAGAACACATTTCACTCCTCATTATACTCTGTATAATTGTGTATGTGACAGATAAAGCTCATCTGAGCTTAATTTGTATTGTATACAATACTATAACATTATAACAAAATAATAAAGTTGAACTTTGCAATCTAAGGGCCAGATTTACTAATCAGGACAAATTAGTCTGAGAACGCAATTCCATAAAAGTGCAAACGGGAGTGAAAAGTTCTGTGGTTGATGTATTGACAGTATGCAGAAGAACACAGACGCAATCAGTTCACATAATTTATGACCAATGCAGTCTACCAACAGTAACGCAAATCAGCACAGGATTACAAACCAGCACAGCCCATGATTAATAGACCTGTGTAATGTTCTTAGAACACAGGCACAAAATGTTTTGGGGGTTAAATAATGTTGCAAATACCAGTAAACTGACTTCCACAAACCTTAGTAATTCACCTTATATGATTTATTTAATATCTTCTCACAAAAATGTTGCATCTGTGTAACTGTGTCTCAGCCTTTCATCAAAAAACTGCTTCATAGAGACATCAGTAGTATTGTTATCAGTGATACTCACCTTCAGTTATAAAGAAGATGCCACTAAACAAATGTTATGTTGTTTCTACATTAATTTGAAGATTGAATGTGAAATTCTTGCAATATCAAATTAAATTAAAATGTTTATTTTGGGTGGGATTAATCACGAAAAAAATGTGTGGTGAATATCTTTTTTTATGATTGACAGCACTAATTGACAGCACTTATTTTGACCAGACTAGAAATACAATGATCAAAAGGGTGTCTCTGCTTAATCTACCAAGAGATTTATGGCCTGAAAAAGTTTGAAGGCTGCTCTAGAGGAGACACATGAGAGATTTGTGGAGATGCAGGACTTCAGCGAGTGTCTTCGTTTTCTCTCCATTTAATCTCTAGAAGAATCAATTGAGATATTACAGACACAGGCTCTGTTGTTATTGTTGTGTTTACTAGAATAAGAGACCTTTTAATAAATATGCTTGACATGAGTCGATAATCTTAAGTCAGTTTTGAGATGTTACTAAGTCTGTTTCTTCTCTTTCTCTCAATCTATAGATTGAAAATTTCAACTTCGGTGGAAAGGTCATCAGTTGCTCCGTGTGCACCTGCACCTCCCCTCACAGAGCTAGTCCAGTCCCAGCCCCTACCGGTGGCGCGGCTCGCCTCACCTTCATACCGCCCACGTCCTTGTGTCCCTTCTTTGTTTCGCAGCTCCACGTCTGGGACGCCAATTCACCATCTGTTACTAAGAAAAGTCAACATGATCATGCCAGATCGTACCATCCCCTTCTCATACCTCACCTGAGGAAGATCAGCGTGGTTCCCCGGCTTGTTGTGAGTGCTCTGACTGGCGAGATGGGAGACTGGGAGTGTCTAAGCCCTGCCGAATTCTCCCAGCTGCAGCAGTACAGTGAGTGTGAGTATCTGACCACAAGAAGCCTCTCACCTCTGACCTCTGGCAGGTTGGTTAGAATTGGAATTGATTTTGGGGCTGTTAGGTGGATAAGAATGGATGAGAGGTTTTATCGGTCCATTTACTTGGTCCTTGGACATCCTTTTTGATAACTGCACCACTCAGCTCCCCTGTTTAAGCTGATGCTTTGCTCAATATATTATGTAGGAGGATGCATACACATTCTGCAGCCAACCCACTGGACTTTTAGGAAGCACTGCTGAGAATGTAGGCTATATTGATGTAACACTTTGATGTGCTGCTAGTGTTCTCTGCATCTGTATTGATTAACAACATTTAATGCAGTTATTGAGCAGACCACTTTATAAGCTAAACAGGCATATGACATTTTCAATAACATTAAAAAAGTGATGGTCTTGTTTATCAGTTTTCTTATTTTGCAAGGGAAATGTACTATGGGGGGGGGGGGGGTGAAATTGGATGCTAAAGCAGGATATAAAATCAGAGAGTATCTATTATAAGGTCTTTCATTAAATTTGGCTCATATTTTGTTAGGAGTGGCTGTGGCTCATATTTGACCCTGGACCACAAAACTAGTCATAAGGATTACATTTTTGGAAATTGAGATTTAAACATAATCAACTCAACAAACAAATTGTTCAAATTTCTGAACAAATAAGCTTTCCATTATTACATGGTTTATTATGATAGGGCAATATTTGGCCGAGATACAACTGTGTGAAAATCTGGAATCTGAGGGTGCAAAACAAAATCTAAATATTTGAAAATCGCCTTTAAATGTGTCCAAATGAAGTTCATAGAAATGCGTATTACTAATCAAAAATTCAGTTTTAATATATACAGTATATGGTAGGAAATTGACAAAATATCTTCATGGAAGATGATTATGCTTGGTTCGAGGGTCAGGGAAGGAAGGACGAGGAAGTCAGGGGTGACGAGCCAGAAAAAGGGTGTTTAATAACACAAAATAAACAGCAATAACAAAGCGTAAACAAAACTCCGCGCTCTTCTTCAGTGGTGGTTTCGGTTCTTCTTCGGTGGTGGACGCTCTCTCTCTGTCTGTGCATTACTGCCTCCCACTGCAGGCGGCGGGAGCCTTTTCAAGTCTCCCCGGCAATCACTGGAATCAGATACAGGTGTTAATCATTATTCACTTGCCCACTGATTCCCGCTTGTCTCGAACCCGCTCTCCCCTAGCGTTCCGCCTTTCCACGCCCCCCGCCACATACCCCCACCGCCCGTCTCAGGCCGGTGAGCTCTCGACCTGCAGCCCCCATTCCGGAGAGGAAGTCGGCTACCGCCATCTGCACACCCGGCCTGGGGACCACCTTGAACTTAAAGGGCTGTAAAGCTAGATACCACGGGTGATCCGCGCGTTGGTATCCTTCATCTTGATGGAGCCACTGGAGGCGCGTGGTCCGAACAGAGGGTGAATTCCCGACCCAAGAGGTAGTAGCGGAGGGTGAGGGCGGCCCATCGGATGGCCAAGCATTCCTTCTCCACGGTGCTGTATCTAGTCTCTCTTTGAGAGCTTCCGACTTAGATACAGCACCGGCGCTCCTCTCCCCGACCACCTGGGCCAGGGGCGGCACCCAGCCCCTGTCCGGCGCGCGTCTGTCTGTAATAAAAAGGGGAGAACAGTTAGGAGAGTGCAGGAGGCGGGCCGGCCGCACAGGGCAGCCTTCACCTTGGTTAGGGCCTGTTGGCACAGCTCCGTCCACTGGACCGGGTCGGGTGCTTCCTTTTTAGTGAGATCAGTCAACGGGCTGGTGAGGTCCGAAAAATTAGGAACAAACCTCCTATAATAACCCGCCAGCCCCAGGAACTGTCTCACCTCCTTTTTGGTCTTGGGACTCGGGCAGACCGCAACTGCAGCCGTCTTGTCAATTTGGGGACGCACCTGCCCATGACCCAAGTGGAAGCCCAGATACCGTACCTCCACCCGCCCAATTGCACACTTCCGCGGGTTTGCCGTGAGCCCGGCCACCCTCACCTTAACCTTGCGGCTTGTATCCAACGCCCTCTGTTGTATCAGGCTTTGATGGATGGATGTTTGGTTACAGCCCGAATCCACCAAGGCCTGATATGTACCCCCCTTGATACTCACAGGTATCTGGTACTGCCCGGCTTGATCGGGGGCAGCCTCCGGGGAGTCGGGGACCCGGACCAGCAATCCCACCTCCATCATGGGACATTGGTCCTGGAAGTGCCCCGGGTCCCCACATCTCCAGCAGGCCGGCCCAGGCCTTACCGCCGCCCCCGCGGCAGAAGGGTGGGCAATGGATTGCCGGAGAGAGTACTGGGGAGAGGTGGTGGGCTCTGGCCCTCCCCCCCGCCCGGGGTACCGCTCTGTCCCTCTCGGAGCTGTCCCTGCCCACTCCGTGGCGGGGCTCGAGGCCACCGGTAGCCGCGACCTGGGAGCTGGGACAGGCGAGAGAGAGAGGAGATGGGAGGGACGGGAAGAGAGAGAGAAGAGAGAGATTAGGCCGGGCTCGCCGACCCGGGCACGCCGACAGATGGTCCTCCGCCAGCTGGATGGCCTGGGCCAGCGACGTCGGGCGGTGGCACTGGACCCACTCGGCCGTTCGCCGGGTAGTCGGGCACGAACTGCTCCAGCACCACCAGGTCGATCACTCCCTCGGCGTCACGTGGCTCGGCCAAGAGCCACTTGCGGCATCGTCCCGGAGCTGCTGAGCCATCACGAACGGTCGGCCGCGGTCCCCTAGCTCCACGGAGCGGGCGTTAGCGATGCTGCTCGGGGTTCCGGCCGGCAGCGTTGAAGGATGGCCCGCTTTAGGTCTTCATAGGCCAGGAGGTTGGCGACAGGCAACTGTTGGGCTGCTACCTGCGCTTCCCCCGTCAGCAGTGGGATCAGGCGCACCGGCCACTGGCTGCGTGCCCAGCCACACGCCTCCGCTGTCTTCTCAAGAGGTCCACGAAGGCCTCCGGGTCATCGTGGGGCCCCATCTTCATCAGCGGGGCGTGGGCGTCGATGGAGCTGCGACGGGGTTTCCTCCCGGCCTAGCAAGCTCGGATGGCCCGCCGGTCTTCATCCTGCGCCTGGACCAATAGCGGGCGATCCTCCTGCTCCAGCTTCATATCCATCAGCGCCTGATGTTGCGCCTGATGAAGACCAGCGGCGACTTAACTAGCTCCGCAAGTGGGGTGGGGCTGGCGGGTTGCATGACGCGTGCCCGGCTTCCTCGTCCCGGGTTTCGGCACCAGTGTAACAAGGTTCGAGGTCAGGAAGGAAGGACGAGGAAGTCAGGGTGACGAGCCAGAAAAGGGTGTTTAATAACACAAAATAAACAGCAATAACAAAACGTAAACAAAACTCCGCGCTCTTCTTCAGTGGTGGTTTCGGTTCTTCTTCGGTGGTGGGGCTCTCTCTCTGTCTGTGCATTACTGCCTCCCCACTGCAGGCGGCGGGAGCCTTTTCAAGTCTCCCGGCAATCACTGGAATCAGATACAGGTGTTAATCATTATTCACTTGCCCACTGATTCCCCGCTCGTCTCCGAACCCGCTCTCCCCCTAGCGCGTTCCACTTTTCCACGGCCCCCTCGCCACAATGATATTAACTAAATATCCTAATGATTTTTGGCATAAAAGAAAATAGATTTTTGACGAAATTTTGACCCATACAATGTAATTTTGGCAATGGCTACAAATATACCCATGCTACTTATGACTGGTTTTGTGGTCCAGCATCATATATGTATGTGTAATGAGGAGGACAATGTTTCGTCTGGTCAACAAAGATCTGCCTGTTTGCCATTGTCACTAACTACTCTGCTCAGTCTGAGAGGGAGCTTTAGTTGCATCAGCATTTATTATATTTTCAGTGTTTTCTTTACAAAACTAATTATGTGCATGAGTAATTGGCAAGTAGCAAAGCAGGTAGTTGATTTCAGGCTTTAACTCGAGTGCCAAGAAGAACATTAGAGTGCAAACGTTGCAATTTCCATATATATAAAATATAAAAGAAAAGTTATATATAAAATATATAATATATTTAAAAGCTGGTCAGATGCAGATACAGCCTTGTACTCCTAAATATTCTGATGGCCTTAATTTTGGTTCCATAGTCATTAACGTTTATTTAATATTCTGTTTTGTAAAAATAAAAAACAGACACAGACTGTATATTATCACATTTTTATATGCCAACTCTCAGCTTGAAATACTGAACATAATCCTTTTTGTTGTTGTTTTAATGGACTTTAATCAAGCGTTCCAATTATTTATCTGTCAATTTAATGTGTTAATTTGGTGCAATTAATTATGGGAAAAATAACACATAAAAATGATTAATGCATTTAACATACCCCACCCTGGCCCAGGCCTGTATGTCATTTTACATTACATGCAGTTGATTACGAAAACGACGAAGGACAATGACTGACTGCTTTATGTACCCTATTAGAATGCAGTTAGACGTCCCCTAAAATTCAAGATATGATAGAAAAATGCCGCTGTATGGTTTTTGTCTAATATTTATATCATATAATATAGTTAAGCGATATCGTATGAGCAAGAATACAGTTTTCCCCGCCAAAATATCTGCTTTAAAGGATCTTTTGGGGGGTGATTTCTGAGCCTAAAATTATGTGCAAATTATTTGCGATTAATTTGACAATGTGTAATTAAATAAAAAAATTTAATAGCTTGGCAGCCTTATTTTGTTTAAATTGCATAATTCTTTAAATAATTGATTTTGCTTGCTCATAGGGAACTGTATTAGCCTGTCATACTGAAGGTTTATGGTTATTTCTTGATAATTGAACCCTTAATCAAAATACATCTTCATTTCTAATATTAGCTAATTATATTATATACATCATTGACAATTGTTATCACAGCTTAAATATTTGTTTTGTTTTCTTTAAATACAAAAACTAAATATTTTTGTTTTGTAAAGAGTGAAATATTTGCACAAATTTGGACATGTTCTGAATTACAACTTGCGATTTAAATAAAATGTTACTAAACTTCACATACTAAACCTCTAAAAGCCCCTGTTGTTGTGTGGTTATCTGCACGGGCTAATAGGAATTCCAAAGAGACCTCTGTGTCATTTTAAGAGGTTACCTGTAAAATTACCATGAAATTTCAAAATTATGCATCTATTTGTGCTTTGTGAGGCTAATTGGCTTTTAGGATGCTGGTAATAAATCTAAATATTGATAAAGTCAGTATAATTACTTTTCTTTCGTTGAGGGTGACCCTTGGTAACAGATTTTATTAAAAACCCTTGAGGAACAGTCAAAACTAAATAATCAGTCAGAAGTGCTCTCACCCTGAACTCTGCCAGCATGCCATGTTTAAGGTATAATGCCTTTAAAAATAGCACATGCCTTATGTGGAGTATATTCTGGGATACCGGACACATTTCCATTAAGAATTCAGTAGGTGTGAGATGAAGCATTAATCTTAAACTTAACTGTCTCACAGATGAATTGCCTGGCCAGTCTGGCACATATTTCAGTTGTACTATAAGGTAATTATAGGATTCTCTATCATTTCAGCGTGGAAAGAAATATTTGTTTGCAACTCTTAGAATATCACAATACAATATTTTATTTTTAATTGAATTTATTTTATCAGGGACAATGCACATTAATAGTACATACAATATGTAAAATGCACCAGATTTAGCCAACACTGGCTAATTTTCATCCGTAGTCAATGTTAATTAATTTCAGTCAATATTGATAATAATCACAATTAATGTCAAATCTTTATTTATTTCAAGTTTAAAGTCAGATTTTTGCTCCAAATTGAAAGTTCTAGAAACCAGACTGTTACTTTTCCTTAACAAAATATATCTTAATAGAAAAAATAGTTTTTTGTTTCTGCATTTTCTAACGAGTGATATTGTTTCAAATCAAGAAATAAATTTTGCCTCTTAGAAATGCGCATTTTATAGTAGTAGTAGCTTGTGTTAGGATGCAGATGTAAATGTTTGTTCATTATCAAAATCATTTGTAACATTGTAAAAATTGTAGCAACCTCATAATTATATGGTGAAATTGTATTATTCTGACTTCCATAGTAGCATGCATTTATATCATGATAACCACATGTAAATCCACACATATAGCACCCTAATACCGTTGTAAATATATAACTATATGGTACTAAATATAGTTACTGTTACTAAAACAGTAGTCTAGATACATTTAGTATAAATGCACAAACGCCATAGCTTAATCGCGAAAATAATAAAATGAATTACCCCTTTAATACATTTAATTCATGCCTACATTAATAATATTATAAAATTCGATACGAGTACCCACATTCTGACACAAGCCCACAGTGCAGTTAGTGTTACTATTGTAAATCCATGGTAAATAATGGGTATTTGTAGATTGAAAAGCCTTCTGACTGTATCATTGCGCACTGTGTTTCTCCTGTTTGTCAGCGCTGTTTTATCTGGCTTCAAACTCGTTCGAGTCATTTGTGTTTTTTGTTGAATTCAAGCGCACATCGCTGTTTAGTGCTCGTGTGACCGAGGCTCTTCAGCGAGTAAACGCATCTGCTCTATTGAGCTCGCACTGCGCTACCTTTTGATTTTTTTAGCCGAGTAGATAAATGGTCCATGTGGCGTGGTTCAAATGAGTCGTGCTGTTTCGTTCCACATGTTAACATTATATCAAACATTTATCAAACTCTTCATATTGTTTTATCGAGGAAAATTATATCGCGATAATTATCGTTATCGTTTTATTTCCCAGCCTTGCAACTCTATTTACTGATTATGTCATAGAATGTTGGTTGTCCTCAAGAGGAGATAGTGTGTATGTTCTTGCCACTGAGTAATGTGTATGCTCAGCTAGGTGCTTAGAGGATTTATTGTTTTGATTCAGTGGTGTTAATAATCAGTGGAATACATTTGTCATGATGAGCTAATTGAAACTCCATTTACAGTTGCAGCAATAAGATTCCCGATTTATAAAAAAACAAAACAGAAACACAGGTCTGTTAGTAAGAGGATGTGTTTGCTCCCGCAGAAGCCGCAAGCAGTTTGGAGTTTGGTGTCAGTCTTGTACATTTAATACTGTCATTCAAAATGTCCCAGTCCAAAGAAAAGAGATGTACAGTATCTCACAGAAGTGAGTACACCCCTCACATTTTGTGTAGCACTCTCTTCACTTCACGGAGGAAGAGAGCTCTGGGTTCGTAAAATAATTATATACACAATGTTAGTTTCAACCAGCTCTATGGAGAGATTACTCACCCTTCTCTTTGAACTGGAAATAAACAGACAACAAAACGTTGAGAATAAACAAATTGGATCCTTTAATTCTCTTTTAACCTGATGAAATGTGTGAAATTTAAACAAACGTGAAGAAAAGTAACAATCCGTATTGATGTGTATTCCTGTTACATCAATATGACAGAAATGAAAGTAAAATTACATTCTTCAAAAAATATGAATGTATTAGTATTACAATAGTCTGAAAGAAAAGAAAATTACATTCTATAAATTGGAAAAAGGTGTACTTGTCTTATTTCAACTCACAATGTAAAAAGAGGTATAGATTAGCTCTTAAAGGTCAAAAATGTGTAAAGCAACTAATCTTTCTACAACTGTAAATAAGACAGCTTAATGGAAAAAGTATCACAACTCTAATGAACTTTTTCTAAAGAATCAAAATCGGAAAAAGTTCACTTGATTACCTTTTCAATGTGAGTACAAATTCACTCAAAAGTTCAAGTGGTGATGTTCACTCAAAAGTTCACAATTTTTAACGTTCACTGAGTGTTCATTTAACAACTCAATATAATTCCATGGAATTATCTGTTCAAACGTTTAGTACTAATAATCACTGGGCCCAGACTCAATGTCAACCTTAGCCGGCAAGAAAATAAAACAAACAAAAAAATAACCCCCCGTTGCAGGCCTGGACGGTGCTTGGGAGCGTTGTGGCGATCAACAAACGCCTTCACTCTACTGAGCAAATATAAACAAAAGTACTCACGAGCCGTTGCTAAGTTACTTGGTCCGGACAATCCAGCGATTCGCGATCCGCGAGGAGGCGGAGCAGATGAAATGATGGATGAGAAACTTCTCCAGCGTTGTCAGCAGGAAACAGCGAGTGTCTCGGGAACTTGACTAAATGAGGAAATTTAGCACTGTTCAAGAGCCTCAATCTCTGGTTAATCTTCCATTTTCCGCGATGACCGAGCTCAGTACACCACATACAAGGGCAAACTGACTCATTAAACACACACATGACGTAATCTCGACAGTCTCTCGATACTTAAACTCTTAAAAGATGACGAGAGAAAAAACTACACTTTAAATAAAAGTGCAATGAGAATAAAAGAAAAGAAGAATGATGAGCAACACTCAGCGTGTATCTCTCAGCGAATTCTCCTCTCACTCTACCTTTTTCCCCGATCTCTCAAAAAAAAACGATATCCCTCCGCCCCAAGTTCAACCCTCCCACCAATCACATTTTCCTCCCAGAAGACAGGCATGTTACAAACGAATCAGGCTTTGAATAAAACACAGGTTAACACATCAAGTTAGATAGACATGTGTTGAAGCCACGTTTTTACCATGTACATTTCAACCAAACCATATAAAGTCTCCAGACTTAATTTAAAGAAACAAAACAAAATGTCACAATATTTACCATTTTACCTGGGCTACATCTGTAAATATTTTATTATATCTTTTCATGTGACAATACTGAAGAAATTACACTTTGCTACAATGTAAAGTAGTGAGTGTACAGCTTGTATAACAGTGCAAATTTGCTGTCCCCTCAAAATAATTCAACACACAACCATTATTGTCTAAACCGCTGGCCACAAAAGTGAGTACACCCCTAAGTGAAAATGTCCAAATTGGGCCAAATTGTCAATATTTTGTGTGGCCACCATTATTTTCCAGCACTGCCTTAACCCTCTTGGGCATGGAGTAGGGCTGAACGATTTAGGAAAATAATCTAATTGCGATTTTTTACCAATATGACAATTGCTATTTAATGTGCGATTTTTTTAAAAGCTCTTTGTATTCAGTGTTATTCAACAAAGACGAGAAATAAATAATTGCTTAGTGTGCAGTGTTGGGCACGTTACTTTAAAAAAGTAATTGGTTATATTTCTAGTTACTTCTCACAAAGAGCATCTGAGATACATCATTATAAAAGAAACTAATTACCACGGAAAGTAACTATTGTTCAAATATGTTCAAATATGTCAAATAACTTGGATGCCCCAATATTAAATATGTTAAATGAATAAAATGGTCACTAAATATAATAAATTATTATTATAAAACACTGTACACTAATCTACACTATTTTAATGTTTCTAATAAGGACAAAGTGAGAGACACCTATAAAATTCAATTGATTATTGCAAATATTATCAACCCTCTATGGACACCTTGGCAATATAATCTCCATTGGCTTGTAATTTATTTTAGTTTACTCACCAGATTAATATTAATTATCTGATATACTAATATATATATATATATATATTTATTTATTTTATTTAGACACTTTTATCCAAAGCAACTTACAAATGAGGACATTATAGAAGCAATCAAAACCAACAAAAGAGCAATAACATGCAAGTGCTATTACAAGTCCTGGTTAGCCTAACACAGTAGGCTACACGTAGGAACTTAGTGTTAGTTTTACCAGAAAAGCTAGCAGTTAGAGAATAAATATGCAATTGTTAGAAGGTCAAAAGGTTTTTTTTTTTTTTATAAAGAGAAGACAGATTAGATAAAATAAATTTAGAATAGAGAGTGCTAGAGTTAGAGGGTCAAATAAAGATGGAAGAGATGTGTTTTTAGCCGTTTCTTGAAGATAGGTAAGGATTCAGCTGCTCGGATTGAGTTAGGCAGGTCATTCCACCAGATGGGAACAGTTAATGAAAAAGTCAGTGAAAGGGATTTTGTGCCTCTTTGGGATGGTACAGTAATGCGTTGTTCACTTGCAGAACGCAAGCTTCTAGAGGGCACATAAGTCTGAAGTAATGAATTTAGGTAAAGGGGTGCAGAGCCAGAGGTGGTTCTGTAGGCAAACATATATAAATATATATATAAAGCTTATGTTTGTAAAATGGCAAAAAATTATATCTCACTTAGCATCAGTCAGTCAAACATTATAGGATATTATGATAATTTAGCATTCAATTTTAGCATTATATGATGATAAAACTTTTATTGTTTGTCGTTTAGAGTTTATATAAAAAAGGGAAAAACCTACAAATAATACTGATAAGATAACAAAACTAGAACGAATTCTACTACTAATAACCAGTGTTGGGTGTAACGCATTACAAGTAACGCAAGTTACTTAATAATATTACTTTTTTCAAGTAACTAGTAAAGTAACGCATTACTTTTTAATTTACAAGAAAATATCTGAGTTACTTTTTTCCCATTTATTGACTGACAGTGCGCTGTGTGAACGTTACTGTAGTTCTAGACTAAATGTGAATGTGTATTAATTCATCCCACTCGCAAAAAACAGATTCAGTATTCATCAAAATGAATTAAAACAGTGAAATGCAAACTCAGAATATGATGCAAGCCTGAAATAACACAAATATCTAATCTCATTTTATTAATCAATGTGTTTGCTGCTGACCATTGACGATCCAGTTCAGCCATACTAATAAGCAAAAATGACTTAACATTAACAATTGTGCTTGATTGCTTTTTAATTGCTGAAGAGTATTGAATCTTCTCCTGTGATTTACTGTACAGACGTGATTTACTCTTCCTTTAGCCTGAGGTTTATTCATTAAACTTTTTGGTGTGAAAGGCGTTTACATTTGCTATAAATAGAACTTCTTGTATTAAAAAAAAACAATCAAGCCCTGCTCATATTTTAAAAGTAACGCAAAAGTAATGTAACATATTACTTTCCATAAAAAGTAACTAAGTAATGTAATTAGTTACTTTTAACTAATTAGTAACGTAATATTGTAATGCATTACTTTTAAAAGTAACTTTCCCCAACACTGCTAATAACCATATAAAACGCACTAAGGATTATTGAGCTGCTGGGTTCATGAATATTAATCAGGTTGTCTGCATTTGCTCGAATTAATTAGCTGAAATCAAAACAGGGACGATGATAGGTGAACGCCGGCCAATGAGATTGTCGTTTGCGCATTAGTTCCGCCCACTACAGGAGAACCCGGCAGTTCTTAAAAGCTGAAGAATTCCAAAAGGAACTTGAAACTTTTTTTCACATTAAAGTACAACAAAGGATATCGTTTACATGTAGCGCATCAATTCCGCATGTTATGAAAGACCCGCGGACACGAAAACAACCCACGGCAAACTGCGGACTTGGCAACACAGTATGCCAACTTGATGCTTCCTCTGAAGACTGCTCAGATGTGTTTGACTTGAAGCAGCGCTGCTAGACCGATCGTTGTGTGTCATAATTTATTTTTTATTTTTTTATTATTTTTATTATGCGTCATCAAAGTACCGGGAGAGCTATAAGAGAGTGAACGTCTCCTAATGCTTTCATTTGCCATACTTAGATGTCATACGATCGTCATACATTACTCTCGCGTGTCACGTGGCAGAGTATAATAGCAGCCTCTGCTGTTGAGAAATCACGTTGTTTCATATCGCGATATTATGGCAAATGCAATTATTCGTTCAGCCCTAGCATGTCCCGGGGAAAAACGGTACATCTGGTCACCTTATTGGGGGGGCTTATTCAAAATGCTGACGGGGCTATAGCCCGTAATTTTTTTATGACTCATCCGTTTAAATTATATTAAGCCTTAAAGTGCTGCATAATTAATGGTGTGGCCACTTGAGTGACAGTTGGATTGCAGCTGCTCTCACCACTGTCGCGCTAGGCGGGCATGGTTTCAGCAACCAGCTCCACCCACCTCCCGCCTTTTTGCCCATTTTTGATTATCCGATTAATGGCGCGCTGTCAAGATGGCGTCGGCCAGCTCCGCCCACTTTGAGCTTCAAAAATCCTCTTCAGAAAACTACGGGTGACGTCACGGACACTACGTCCATTTTTTTTACAGTCTATGCTGTACAATCACTACTTTACATTGTAGCAAATTGTAATTTCTTCAGTGTTGTCACTTGAAAAGATATAATAAAATATTTACAAAAATGTAAGGGGTGTACTCACTTCTGTGAGATACTGTATTTACCCTGGTGTGTTTGACCTCTGACATCATGCTGCATTTTATGAATTAAGATCTGAAACTATAACAGATCGTAAACCTCTGACTGATAGTAAAACTGTGATGTCAGTCTTTCCAACCACAGAAATCACCAGATTGCTTTGTTCTGGGTTTTACCTGTTGAGGAAAGACTCGTTTTGCTCAGATGAAATAGTGGGTGCAGTATGGGTTTCAGTTATGAGTGTCTGTCGCATTGCCTGCGCCCCCACCTGTTTTTCCCTGAACCACTGACTTTCTTTATACTACTGACACTTTTTAACACTGCTGCTTATTATTTGAATATCTGACTTCATTTTGGATGTGTTTTTTCCATTTCAACTGATTGTTCCCTCCAAATGAATATTATGTCATTGTTAGGGATGTGCTCTCTATGTTACTTTGTAGTCTACGTGACTCTCAGGACATGCCTCAGTCTCCGTAGTGCTGTGATGTGTCATATTCCCGTAGCAGCATTGGTGATGAGAGAATGTGCTTGAGAAAAAGTTTAGAGAGAAGAAATCTATCTACATAAAAAAAATTGTCACTTTCTTAGTGATTAAAAGTATAGCGCATCTACTAATAATTATATACAAATAAATACTTTTTTTTACTGATGCAAATATGTTGGAAATGATGCATTGCGATATAATAGCCAACTTTTATTCAATGCGCACTTTTTTACATCGTTAACTTTTGCATCGATCCACCGATGCAAATCTCTAAACCATTCCATCCCTAGTCATTATAGATTATCCCTTGTGTTGTCCTAAACCTGTATGATGTTATTTATTTATTAGAAAATGGATATAGAAGTAATATTTCTATCTTTCTCTTTCAACGTAATAATGGTTCATATGGTGACTGATCTGTCAACCTCAAAATGGTCAAAACACCAAAAAAGCACTTTTGTCATTTGTCATTATCAGTTGTCACTGTCATTGGTAATCTTTTTTAAATATGCAATTTTCTATTCAATCGCCTATTTTTATATATTTACACATAGCGTTCCTTTACCGTTATTTCTGTTTTAGTCATTTATAGTATCATTTTAGTAGTATTTAGTAGTTTTTTTATCATTTTGTGTTTTAGTTAACAAAAGCAACACTGGTTTGAATGAATAAGTGCCAGTCCTGCAGAAATCAAGTGACTTTAAGTCAAATATTTTGTCAAATGTTGTCTAATGTCAAATGTTCATCATATTTTGTTTCTTTTCTTAAGGGCACTAAAAATCTAGCAAAAATTGAAAGGGAGGAGATTAAGCATGTGGAAATAATAAACATTAAAAGAGCTAGCCAGTCAGTGGGAGACACCAGTGATGACTGCTATCATTACTGGGGGAGATTAGCATCTTCTATTAGGAAAGCAACTTGTTCTGCCCCCCTGGGCGGCAGCCAGAAGGCACGTGTGTGACAACTAATTAAATGCTTACAGAAAATAAAAATGAAGCCTGGAGCAGCAGATTCATTTCTCCTGTCATAATGCTAATAAGCTTTGGTGACATTTTCTGCTCAGCTATTATCTCTGCTTAATTAGCCTATTTTGTCAGATTGCACTATACATCTGTTTCCAGTAATATATACCAAGTGCAATGGCTTTTTCAAAATGTTATGGATAATGATGCATGTAGTAAAAGTTTCAAGTACATTTCTCTTGTGTTTAGAGCCAATACTGTGTTAAAGTTTCAACTTGCACAATATGAGTTGAAAATAAGATTCATTCATTTATTTTTGGTTGCATTTTAGTTTAGGGACCAATTCTCATTATCAACTAACGATTAACTATGACTTTGTCCTCAACAGACTCGCAATTGTCTGCTTAGTAAGGTTAGTTCAGTTTAGCTATGGGGTAGTAAGGGATCTAAAATATGTGACCCTGGAGCACAAAACCAGTCTTAAGTCGCTGGACTATATTTGTAGCAATAGCCAAAAATGCATTGAATGGGTCAAAATTATAGATTTTACGTTAATGCCAAAAATGATTAGAATATTAAGTAAAGTGTTTGTGTGGAAGCGTTTTTGCAGGACAGGCTCGTGCGCTCACTTGCTCTTAAAATCTCAGTCATTCTTTGTCATACAGATAAAAGTAGCCTAATACATCTTTCGAATCTGTAAAGACTTCTCGTATTTGTTGTGTGCACTCAGAATAACAACGAAACGTTGCGCTTTTAAGCAAACAGGATGCTCTTTAGGTCTCATGTGAACTTGAGCGAGAAACTTGAAACTCCGTCTTTGAAAATATATCTATAGAGAGTGAAATGTCTAAAAATAAAAATAGAAGACGTGTGTGTTAGCATGGATGATTTACATGAAATTTAATCTGTGCAACACTGTGATGGCTTTCAGTTCAATATAATAACAAAAAGCGACATTTTGGGTTTTATTCAACTAATAAAGTGTTAGCAGCTGTGATCTGTACTATATTTTTACTGTAATTGACAGTTATCGGCAAAAAAAAAAAATTATCAAGTGAACATTCATAGTTAAATGTATTAATAAATCTTATCTAAATGGAAGGAAACACACTGAAGTGTAAGTGTCGGCTGTTAAATGGCATAATATGATAGCATCTAACATTAGCAGCACATTAGCATTACAGCTTATTTCTGCATTTTCAGGTTTCTTTGATAAATATAAAGTTGAAAGAACAGCATTTGCAGTATTCATTAAAACATTCTGAATGTGTTTGCTGTCGCTTCTGATCAATTTAATAAAATTAAATGCTTGCTGAATTTTGTTTCTTAAAAAGAAAGAAAAAATCCTAAAGACCCTTCAACTTTTGAACAGTAGCGTATCTAAATATTTCCGTTGCAATATATACTGCACTTATAAGTACTGCTGTATGTCTGACTAAATATTTTCCTTTTAATTTACTTTTTGCACAGATTCCTCCAAGAAGCTTAAAGATGTCCTTGAAGAATTTCATGGAAATGGTGTCCTCTCCAAGTACAACCCTGAACAGGTATGTAATGGCTGTAGCGGCCGTGATCTGGCCTGATTAAATGATCTGTTTAGAGGCAGTGGAGCTTCTGGCTGTGACTTGACAGAACACCAATACAACCTGATCATTACAGGAAATGCTTAGTCATCCGCTCCCCGAAACGAAGTGGTCAGATATCGCCTCCTATTAGAGAAGGTCCTCGCTGACATCATAAAGCCCATGCATCACATTGCCGTGACAACAAAGCCAGCAGGCAGCCGCATCTATAATTTGCTTTATGGAGTGTCGCCATTATATTTCTCCCCTCTCCTCCGCACTGACATAAATAAGAGGCTGCTCGGGGTTTGGCGCCACAGGTTGTGACCCAGAGCCTTCACTGAATCAATAGTGAATAAGCATCGGTGGCAGTTAATGGGTTTGAAGCTGACGCCAGGTTGGCTGTGTAGTGACATTGCATGCTTCGCATTGCTCATCAGTTTGGGTTAAATCATAAAGACTGGAAGTATCACAAAATGGAGGTGACTTGCTTTGAGTGCCACTGTGTTGCCTGCTTATGATGACAGTGCGCGGTATTTCAGTCATGTATACAGCCTTGATTGACTGTCTGACTGCGGCTGGGCTGTAAATATCCTTCATCGCAGCCTCAACAAGTCACTGCTGTTTTGAGTATAATGATGTTTAATTATGGTGACTCTGTAACCTTTGTCAAAGGAAGAGTGTCTGTAAAAATGAGCGCCGGTGAAAGGATAAATAAACGCTTCATTGTTTTCTGCGTTATTTGATAGCAGGGCCAGCCTGTGTTTTGCAAGTCTGAAAGTCAGACAGGAAGTTTCTTTTACAGCCACGGCTGGTTATGCTGCTTTTCACACCGCCAAAACATATAAACGTGTTTGCTAATACTAAGACAAAGAGTCATTTGGGTTTGGTTACTTTCAACTTCCTGTTTTTGATGTGCATCTGCCCAACGTTTGCAGCCCTTAAAGCATAGCCTACCTTTGCATGCAAGTTCCTCTCTGTCCACCTCCACTTCCTTCACTGCATATCTTGCCTGTTTTTGCCTTATTGACTTTTAGCCTTTTCTAGAGTTTTATTTCAGCAACAAGAGGGATCTGATGGATTTAGGTTTCTTAATTCCTGCAATGATATGATTAAAGGGGAATTGACCCACAATGCCTTGAAAATAGTTTTAGCACAGATTTAGTGGGTGCAGATTATGTTCCAAGTGCCCAATTTGCACATTTTCTTTAGTGAATCGTGTTTAAACCGTAGTGAATTCTCTTCAAGGGCTTTTGGTTTTTCATTTAGTTTTTATTCCTATTTTATTTCCAGGTTGTCGTTTCAATTTATGTTTTGTTAGATTTCACTGTCGTTATTTAGTTTAACATGTTTATAAAATTGTATTTTATTTTCTCAGCACAGTCTGGTGTTTTTGCTATCTGGTGGCATTTTCATTATTACACATTTACAAGAAATGACAAGTTTTATATTACAGCATGTATAAAAAAAACTAAAACAATTTTTTACATTTATTTAAATTAGTTTTGTAACCGTAACATTTTAAATGTACATTAATGTTCAAAGTTTGGGGCCAGTAAGATTGATTGATTGATTGATTGATTGATTTGACAGACATTAAATTGATCATAAGTCACAGTTTTTCAATATTTTTATTTTGAGCGTGCTATTCATTAAAGAATACTAAAAGAAGAAAAAAAATAAGTTTTTTTTATAATCTACACATTTCTATAAAAATTGTAAGCCGCATAACTATGTAAAAATGGGTAATAATTAAGGTTTAGACACAATATATAAGAAATAATACTAAAAGCTTTTCCATGACATGAATACACTATATTTTAAAATACATTAAAGCTGAAAATAGATACTTTCTGTTCTTAATAAAACAATTGCAGCCTCTGTGAGCATAAGAAACTTAAAAACATTTTACTTTAAATTTTAAACAACAAGAAAACTTTACCAACCTGTAGTGTATTTGTTTCGTTTCTTTTTTCCCCTAGCTATGCAAATTTTATATGTAAGTTAACGAAAATATTTTCATTAATGTTAATAAAACTTTCCCTTTTAAGTCCTTTATTACCTTATTTTTCAACATGAAAGTAGGCTGTTTTCTGTGAATGTGCGAGACTTCCTGTAGGGAAGTAACGAAAAGAATAACAACGTGCAGTAAATGGTAAAACTGTTTGCACTACAAACCGGTGTCTTCATAATTAAGACAAGACATTAAAATAATATGGTAAGAAACACCAGTTTTCAATATCAGGCAGCAAAACAAGTCGTTTTGTACAGCTAAAAATAACTGGAAGTGAATGAGACCGGAAGACAGGACCTCGCACATACAATGTACAAAGGGTTGAGCATGTTCTTACGAGAAAAGAAAGGTGGATATTTATTTATTTTTCTTACTGAGAGAAAATTACCACCGTAAAGAAGTAGGTCCGTACTATTCAAATTAACCAGTGGATTCTCTTGCTACTAAAACTGCAAAACAGCATTAAGTATGATGCAGGTGGACTAATGCAATATAGCATTAAAGTATAATAAGGAATAATGTAAATTAATTCAATGTCAGAGGAGTAGAAGATATGAAAGGTAACACCATTCACTGATCCCTTCCCTCTGCACAAACAACCACAGCAGTGCATATAACCCCTCTCTCCCTCTACCCTCTTCATATATATCTGACTGCTACACAGAAGCAAGATGTTCTCAACCAAGTAAGCTGTTACCTTCTGGGTTTGCATGTTCAGTGTGTCTACAGACTGCATGCCCCGGGCCCATCCCTGTCTAACAAGATAGTATTGCTTCAATGTCTACTGAAGATCAGAGGTCGCGCCCAGTGCTTTTTAATGTGTGCCATGTGTCTGTGCTACTTTAAATTCTATTAACAGCCTCTTCATCATGGTGTTTTTGTAACCTCCGATGATTTTGTTTCTCTGAGCAGCAAATAATGTGCAAATGTATGTGTTTTTTTTATGTGTCAGTGGGCTCCCTCTCAATTTTTTGTTGCCATGTGTTGTAATGAAATGCTTGAGCGTGTCATTCATGCCCAAAGACAGGAACATCCTCTCTGCTGAAAACATAAAGGAGCAGGAAGCTGCATATTCATGGCATTATTCTGTCTCTCAGGCTTCCTGTCATCTCATTTCTCATCATCTCTCCACTTGTCTCCTGCAGCCCATCGACTATGAGGGCTTCCAGCTATTCATGACGACGTATCTGGAGAATGACATCCCTGAGGAACTTTGTAAACACCTCTTCACCTCCTTCAAGAGCAAGAATGGCGGAGGCAGCTCCCCTGACACCTCTCGATCTGGAGCAGGCATGCTGGGTAAACACTCTTTTTAAAATGCCTTTATACTGTCTATAACGGGTCATGAAAGTCTGTATTTCATATTTATTTTAGCAGTTTTAATAGGAGAAACAGGTGTCAGTTTCTTCTGAGGTTCATTTTTTTGGGAACTGCCCTGATACACTTGTGCGCTGTTCATAAATAGTTAGGTCCTGAATTATACCTGGAAATAAGTTTTACGTTTGATGATTTTGACAAATGTTGAACCTCATGACATAAAATAAGAAATATTTACAGTTCTTCACTATTTGAAGGTCACTAATCAAACTTTTGGAGTTAATCTAGAGTGCTGCTGCCATTAAAGCAAAAGAGGTGCAAATCAAATACTAATAAATTCATCAGAATTTTGATTTTGTTTACTCAGCATGATACAGTTCTACTGAAAACATATACACTACCTTTCAAATGTTTGAAGTCGGTAAAATCTGCATAATAGATACTCTGCCGTTCAAAAGTTTGTTTTTGAAAGAAGTCTCTTATGCTCATTTATTTGCATTTATTTGATCAAAGTAAAGTATTTATTTGATCAGTAAAAACAGTCATTTATGAAATATTACATTTAAAATAACTGTTTTCTATATATTTTATATAAAAATGAGTTTGAAGTTGGTAAAACCGGCATAATAAATACTCTGCTGTTCAAAAGTTTGGGGTCAGCAAATATGTTTAAAAAAAAAATAAGTCTCATATGCTCATTTATTTGCATTAATTTGATCAAAAATAAAGTATGTATTTTAAGAGCGACGAAACTTGCTCTTGTCTGGAGACATGCTGCCCGCTTTTCAGGCTCTCCATGACTCTTAAACCATTTTTCTATAAAGGTAAAATTAGGCAAATTAAGAGATACGGCTCTTTGCAAGGTTGATGCAAGAGTACACTTTAATGAAAAGATGCTGGTGGCTTTGTGTCCGCTGCTATTACTGTTAACCTGAGGTGATTTATTCTATCTGGGTACTTTAGATCAGTCGTGGGCTCTGTTTCTCACCTGGTTGCCCGTTGACGGCGACATTGCTCAAAAAGTTGTCCCATGTATCATCAGCCTAAGACTCATTTCTTATTATTATCAATACAAAACAGTTTTAAACAAGATTAAAAATAAATACTTTCACCTTTGGTCTCAGATCACACTGTGTCTTTTCATTTAAATTAGATTAGACTGCATAACCAGTTTGCTTGTAAACCTATTTTTTATAAACACTCAACCTGCATGACTGAAATAATGAACGTCTAAACATCTGGAGATCCCACACGTATCTGATGAGCATTTGTTTTGGTGATATGCGACGAAACTTGCTCTTGTCTGGAGACATGCTGCCCGATTTTCAGGCTCTCCATGACTCTTAAACCATTTTTCTATAAAGGTAAAATTAGACAAATTAAGAGATTTGGCTCTTTGCAAGGTTGATGCAAGAGTACACTTTAATGAAAAGATGCTGGTGGCTTTGTGTCCACTGCTATTACTGTTAACCTGAGGTGATTTAGGGCAAAGATTAGTTGAGTATATAAACAGTTTGACAGACAACAGTGCCATCTAGTGCCTTGATTTCTCTGGACTGGCTAATACAATACAATCTGTGATTTCTGTTACTCCATTTTTGTCTTTAATGCAACTCCTTAATGCCAAATGAGAATTGCTCATTATGGCAGTAATACATCTGCCATATTAAACTGTCCTGAATGGTTGCGCTCATAAACTATCCCAGCTATCTTTTCCTCCGTCTTGCTCTACTCCTGTTCCACTATACTTTGACCCCTGTGTCTCCAGAGCCCAAGTCCATTGATGCAGGCATCTCTATACAGACCGAAGTGGCCTGTGCACACATAGCAGGTACCACAGCAAGTGTGGTGTGATTTGATTGGACAGAAACTTGCATCACAGCTGTGACTTAAACGTGTTCCTTCACCTGGTGTTGTTATGTGTTGTCTTGGTGTGTCTTGGCAGCTCTTTTTCTTTATTTGTGATGTCAAACAAAGCAACCAGTGACAGATATGATTTTCATCCATGGTGTCAAGTCAACCACTGTGTGACTGTGGTGACAATTGTGATGCACCGCCAGCTTCCTTAGTACCTTGTGCAATATAAAAAAATGTAATGTGTCACTCTACCTTTTCAAAACAAAAAAGTGCTGTGCAGGGGTAAACAGACCAATAACAAGCAATATAAAGCCGAAAACTATCAGACCTAGTGGGTCTCATTCACTAATATTTGTGTACAAGTCTTCTTATTTATGTGTGTAGAATGGGTTCTCATGTAAAATGTTCACTGTGTTCATAACAGGTGTGTACATAAATATCTATTTTATTCTGTTTATGAATCACTTTCATTCTGAATGAGCAATGCCATTGATGCTCAGTAAATATGTTTTGCATAGGATGTCTGCTTGAAATCTAGAGAAAAAAAATACGATTTTACATTGTTACAAAAACATTCTGTTTTAAAGAAATGCTGTTCTTTTGAATTTAATAGTAATCAAATAATCCTAAAATATATGTGTTCCACAAAAATATTAACCAGCAAAATCCTTTTCTGATTGTGACATGAAGACTGCAGTAATAGTTGCTGAAAATTCAGCTTTGCCATCACATGAATGAATTATCTATCTATCCATCTGTCTATATACAGTATATCTATATTCACTATATATTCACTACATTTTAATGACAAAAATGAAGTTATTGATAAATAATGATTTTATTGTCACATATGTGTGTACACACTGTATCATTTCTACACTGTACTGTATTCTTCCTGTCTCATTTCAGATTCAGACTTTCATTCTCTTCTCATTTTCCTGTGCTACTTTTTTCCTTGTAGGTAAGAATGGAAAGAGTATTTTGAGTGCTATGAGCCGACATACACCAGAGAACTCTGCAGGGATCACTCCAGGCTCAGGGGCGACCACATCACCCTGCTCCTCCCGCTCCTCCTCACAACGCTCAGGCACAGGGGGCCACACACCCAGAGGCCTCCTCCGCTCACCCGGCATGCAGCCTAATCCCCCAGCGAGCAACAGCAGCAGCAGCAATGCTTTGGCGCTCTCCAAGACTACCAACTCCCCGCGCCTCTCCCCAGGTCAGAGTCGAACAAGGGGACAACCTTGATCTTCACTGTCCTTTTTGATATCTGGTGTCATTACTGATATATTATAATACACATATTATAAGTGTTCAGTACTTTGGCCAACTAAAGTTGATTTTAAATGTGTTTTATAAATAAAACTGAATTTAATTGAAAAAGTATCATTTAACATTCTTCCAGAACGTAATCAATCAGAAAATCGTACATCTCTCCGGAGGAGTCCTTCTCCACAAAAAGGATCTCAGTCACCCCAAGTGGTCTTCCTTAAAGACATTGTGTGCTACTTGTCCCTGCTGGAGAGGGGGACGCCAGAGGATAAGCTTGAGTGTAAGTTGGAAATGATTCACAAATAATTTTCTGGTAGGATTTTAGATGTCTTTAGGAATTTTTTCAGAAGGATTCTTTTTAAGACATTTTCAAATACTGATTTGGTCATATATTTTTTTTTATATTAATAGTTGATGATGTTACCTTGTTCATGTTAAAACAAAGGCAACGTTTTTCTTTGTTATGGTAGTTTATCAGATGCTTTTATGGTCACATGAGGTTTCTTCCTTTAATCTCCTTCTTATTTACATTAAGACAACATATCCTCAATAATTCTAACTTTTCCAAAGTTCTTGTAAAGAAAAAAAGAAATATAGATATATTAAGTAATTTTATAAATTATTTCTCCAAACCAGTCGTGCCAACCACAGGAAGCACAGTATTAGTCACAAACATGTGAAAAGTCACCTCATTCTTGGCAGGTGTCACATATTTCATTTCCTTACTGACAGTTCATATTTAAACACAGCATATGAAAAGCATATATGGATCTTTGAGATGTTTGAACAGTCAATTTCATTTTAGTTAGTGTAGCCTATGTGATGGCTAAGCTGAATTTTCAGCAGCCATTACTCCAGTTATCAGTGTCACATGATCCTCCAGAAATCATCCTAATATTTGGTGTTTAAGAAATGTTGATCACAGTTGTGCTGCTAAATATTTTTGTGGAATTGTGGACCTTGATACATTTTTTCAGGATTATTTGATAAACTGAATGTTCAAAAGAATAGCATTTGTTTGAAATAGAAATATTTTGTAGTACAGAACATTTTGTTTAAGTATCTATAAGTTATTAGCTATAAATAATAGGGCTGGGTAAAAATATATATTTATAAATGTATTCTCATTTTTACGGAACGATATCGATTCTTTAATCCCAAGAATCAATTAGTCTAGCCTGTTTTCAGTTAATAGAAGGAACGTTGAAGGGCACTTCCCATCCGATATATCGCAATAAACATTGTGATTTGGTACTTTTATTATTAAACAAAGTCTCATATTTCAAATTCTGTGCATTGTATTGCAGTATTCAAACAATAAATGCCGTTTTGGTGCTGTTTTATGTGAAGTGACAGATCACTGTAGCGCCTCAGGGAGGCACACGTGAACTAATCATCTCCTCTCTCTTCTTTAATACCAGTTTTAGCACAAAATAAGCATGTCTAAACATCCGAAGGTAAGTTAATAGAAAGAGTACAACTTTACAATCCACATCTTGTCTCATGTAATCGCACAATCAGCGTTTCAGCCGCGCAAAGACGTCAATATAACGTCTTGTAAACAATGTCATGTAACGTCACATTTACCTCAGAAAAACATATTCGGTTCCCATAAACTCATTAACTTAGTCAGATAGAAAAATAAACTCTAGATAGATGCATTTTGCTAAATATATGCACCATTTAACATATTCATTATAAATTTGACTGTTCTTCAATGTTTTATTTAGGTTTGAATAAATCCATCAAGTTTTTATGACAGCCACTATGTTTATATATATTTTTTAAACTAATTTAAGTAGAAATATTATGTAATTAACTTGGCTAATGACATGCTAGTAACTTGAAAATCATGCTAGCAACATGCTAGTTACTTGCTAATCATGTTACCAACATGCTAATCATGCTAGCAACATGCTAAGGCAAGGCAAGTTTATTTATATAGCACATTTCATACACAGTGGAAATTCAAAGTGCTTTACATAAAAGGAAGTGAAATAGTAATTAAATTAATAATCATAGCAATAAAAACATGGAATTAAAACTTAGATTTATGCTCTCCTATTCTCACATAATAACCTCACCCTTCTAAGTATGACCTGAACCATTTGTGTACCATCCCAGAAAGCCTGACCCAGTTTTCCAGTCTCACTAGAAGTATGTTAGGATCGACAGTGTCAAATGCAGTACTAAGATCTTATAGTACCAGCACTGATATTTTGCCTGAATCAAAATTAAAGCAAATATAATTTATTATCTTAATGAGTGTTATCTCTGTGCTGTGATGCACTCGGAAACCAGATTGAAAATGGTCCAGGTATCATTTGAGTTTAAGGAGTTGTTCAGCTCATTAAAAACTACCTTTTCAATAATCTTACCTATGAAAGGAAGATTTGATATTGGTCTATAGTTGCTCAACATGGTTTTATCAAGATTGTGCTTTTTCAGAAGGGGCTTAACAACTGCAGTTTTCAAGGGGTTTGGAAAGTCACTTGCTAGTCATGCTAGTAACATGTTAACAACATGCTAGTCACATGCTAATCGTGCTAGCTACATGCTAGTTACTTGCTAATCATGCTAGAAATATGCTAGTAACAGGTTAATCATGCTAAAAACATGTTAATCATGCTAGAAACATGTTATCAACATATATCTAATCCAGGGGTCGGCAACCTACGGCACACGTGCCAACAGTGGCACGCAGAGGGATAATCACTGGCACATGAGCAATAGGAAGCGCCTGGGTTACGTCGTAACCCCGTTCCCTGATGGAGGGAACGGAGGCGTTATGTCGTGACGACATAGGGGATTTACTTGGAAGCCCCGATCATCTCTGACTTGAAATTGGCTAGTGGATTTTGCATACCTGAGCCACTCCCCGTGCATACAGGAATAAAAGGGCGACAGGTGCATCCACTGATTAGGTTTTACGCTGAGGAGCCGAGACCAGTCCCTGGCAACCAGCGATGGTTCAAGATTGTGGCATGGGGACATAACGTCTCCGTTCCCTCCATCAGGGAACGGGGGTTACGTACGTAACCTAGATGGTCCCTATCTGTCAGTCACTACGAGTTATGAGTTATGTCGTGACGACATAGGGGTCCTATGGAAAGCGCCACAAGCTGAACCCTGTCACAACCTTGTGGCATGCAGATGTGACAAGCGAGTGCGTGACAGACAAATGCCATGCAAGAGGTTGCAACCTTCCTACCGCCCCAGCGCAAATTCGCTAAGTTCACTGAGTACATCGCTGCTGGAGATATCCAAGCCGCTGTTCCTTTCCCCACGGAATCGGAAGGGATTTCGACCTTCAGTGAAAGACAGCTTCAGGTCTTTCCTATTTGTTGTTACAGCTTGCCGTAACGGCGAAGCGAGCCTTCCAGAGAAGGGCGCTACAGAGGCCACATCCTGCCGAAGGGAGGTAACATGTGGAGACACTGATATGGACTGGCCCAGGCTTGGGGCTGGGGCTGTTGTTGCAACAGGACAATTGTTCTAGGGGTACCCCGGCCCGTAGAAAGGCAAGGTCCGTCCAGGGGCTGAGGGAGCGGCGACACTGCTGGGTGATACCCACTCGCAGTGTACCGCGGCGCCATGCCCACCTCAGGACCCGGGAGTGTAGCCAGTGCTGAAGTGGTCTCATATGAAGCAATCTGAGCGACGTGACTGCAGCTGCGGATGCCATATGCCCCAGGAGCCTCTGAAACTGTTTCAGTGGTACCACATTCCTGCCTCTGAAGGAACTCAGGCAATTCAGCACTGCTTGGGCACGTTCCTCCGTGAGGCGTGCCGTCATACTCACTGAGTCTAACTCCACACCGAGAAAAGAGATTCTCTGCACAGGGGAGAGCTTGCTCTTTTCCCAGTTGACCCGAAGCCCCAACTGGCTGAGGTGCCGAAGCACCAAGTCGCCCAATGATCGCCCAACTGCTCTCTGGATTGGGCTAGGATAAGCCAATCGTTGAGGTAGTAGAAGATCCTCGCGTGAGCCAGCAAGACAGGCTGGGCAGCGTGAGCCCCGCCTCCAGGCGCTGTGCAAGCAGCTCCAACGGCACAATCGACATACCTGTGGTGGTGCAGCGAAAGGGAGTAGGGGTGGATGGTACAGAAGGCGGTGCGTTCTGAGGCATCCTCACCGAACTCTCTGGGTCCCAAACAGAACTGGCCAGAGGTGCATGGGGAGGAATGTCTGTACTCTCTTGGCTACTGGCAAAATGGGTCGTGGGCGTGAGTGAGGAAGCAGGGCGTCACACACTGTCGTCCCATGGACCTGAGAACCCGGAGGAAAAGGAAATTGCTCTTTCTTGAGAAAGTGGGAACAGAAACGGAAGATTCTCCTCCCGGCCCTCCACCGGGGGAAGGAGCAGCGCTGTTCTCGCCGTCTCCTATGAAAGAGCAAATTCCAACATCTCCGGGTTGCCCGCATCAGGGCCGCTTCGTCGACTTCCTGGACGAATTGGGGACTGGCTGGGATGCGGGGGGCGCCACTCTCCTGCGAGAGGCTCGACACGCCGGCCTTGGTATCGATTCGGCCTGGGGCAGAGCAGCTCTGGAGGACGCAGGAGGGCACCCATGGCGACGGGCAGACTGAGGCCTGGCCCCGGGGGCAGCGGTGGATGGTGCATCAAGCCGGGGCAGGTGTGCTGGATCTCCTCAGTCTGCTGCTGTACTGCCGAGAACTGCTGGGCAAAGCCCTCGACGGTGTGCCGAACAGCCCTGCCTGGGAGATGGGGGCGTCGAGAAAGCGTGCCTTGTCGACGTTCTTCATCTCTGCCAGGTTGAGCCAGAGATGGCACTCCTGGACCACCATGGTGGACATCGCCTTCCCGGGGGACCGCGCTGTGACTTTCGTCGCTCGTAGAGCGAAGTCAGTCGCCGTGCGCAGCTCCTGCATCAACCCCGAGTTGGTACTACCCTCGTGCACCTGTTTGAGCACCTTGGCTTGGTGAACCTGCAGGATAGCCATGAAGTGCAGGGCGGAGGCTGCCTGGCCCGCAGCGCTATAAGCTTTGGCCACGAGAGCGGCTGTCAGCTTACAGGCCTTGGACGGGAGACACGGACGTTTCCTCCAAGTGGCAGCTTTTCGTGGGCACAGGTGCACCGCGATCACTCTCTCCACCTGGGGAATGCCCGCGTACCCCCTGGCCACTCCGCCGTCGAGGCTAGTAAAAATGGAGGAGGCGGACGAGCGGCTTCTGGCCATGAAAGGGGCCATCCACGACTTCGTCAGCTCCTCATGCACCTCCGGGAAGAAAGGCACAGAGGCAGGGCGCGGTTGAGACTGGGCGGTCTGGTGACCTCCAGCCCGATGCTCACGGCTGTCCGGGCAAGCATGGCCATCAGCTCTGGGTCCGGTGCGGCGGTGGCGACAACGCACGAGGGGGGCAGCCCCACCGCACCTTCATCCTCAGAGGATGTGAGCCCATCCCCCGATGCTGCGATCGACATCCTATCTACAGATGGTGCACCGAATGAAATGCTGGGCGCCCCGTGGGGCAGACCAGCGAAATCACCCGGGAACCGGACGGGATGTTCGCTGCGTGAGGAGTAAAAGGTCCGTGGGGGCGTGCCCGGCGGAGAGGCTCTTACTGTAACCCTCAGATCTCCCAGAGCGCAAGCCGGCGATCCTCTGCTCGCAGAGAGACCAGCACGGGTGGCGGCAGAGGGTGCCAATCCTTTCATAAAGGAAAGGCGAGATTGCAACAAAATCATGCTCATACGCCCATGAACGCATCCATGAACGCATCTTCAGTGTGTTGGAAGCCCAGACACTGAAGACAACGATCGTGTCCGTCATCCGCAGACATGAAACGACCGCAACCAGAAGAACACGGACGAAACGGCATCTTGAAAAAGACGCGATAGTCCGTGATTTGCTCTTTTAGAATTTGCTCTCTTAGTTGAAGTGCCCAGGGGAATCGCTGATGAGAGGGACTCCGCTGATCGCACCGTTACGCCAACCAGGAACAAATAAATATGAAAGGCTCTGTGGAGATCAGCACTCTTCTCGGCTCCGAAGCAAAAATCTAATCAGTGGACGCACCTGTCACCCTTTTATACCCGTATGCACGGGGAGTGGCTCAGGTATGCAAAATCCACTAGCCAATTTCATTGGAGTTTTCTCTTAAGTCAGAGATGATCGGGGCTTCCAAGTAAATCCCCTATGTCATCACGACATAACTCGACAGATAGGGAACTGCATGCTGACGTACATTTTGATGTTATAACTTCTCATAGTCACATAGCCTGTTAGGAGCTATAAATACTATTAAATTGTTAGAATTAACTTGCGCTTGTCTACGAATGTGTGCGTGATCGCTGCACAAAGGTGCTTCAGATCAAAGCCTCAGCGGTCTAATAGCGCTCGTCAATGTCAAAATGAGTGAGATGGCCAATCAAATCAAAGTAGGCAGGGTTTACCATTCACAGATGCACAGTATATCCAGGGATGCAAACTACTTGACTTTTTTTTCTCAAATATGGCCATTTTGAGAGAGAGAGAGAGAGAGAGAGAGAGAGATGTGAGAAGTTTACTTAAAATACATCAATTTTATTGCTGAGAATTATAAAGTAGCGATTCAGTATCGATTAATAAAAGTTGCGTGGCAGCACTGAGAATAAGTTTATGAGCTTTTGAATGTGATTTCCTATCTCTGTGTGCAGGGGGGTAGTATTGGCACAGTGGTTAACCAGAAAAATGAAAAATGGCACATCATGCCAAAAAGGTTGACCCCTGATCTAATCTATCTAAATGTTCAAATTTCAGGCTTTTACAACTGCTTTAAACTTTTAAGCTTTCTTAAGCCAACCTAAAGTTTGTCTAGACAAACTTTTTTATCTAGTTGTAACTTTATTATTTTAAAAGCTTCATTAAATGTAATTTTAACAAATCAGTCAATTTTAGTCTTCAATATTATATACCAACTGACTCTCATGTATATTTTACAGCATTAGTTCATAGATTTTCTTTCCATGAGAAAATTTGGCATGTAATGTACCTGGTATATATCCAAAATAATCGAATCGAATTGGTAATCGAATTGAATCGCATTGTGAATGAGAATCGAATTGTGAAATTTGTGTCAAAACCCAGCCCTAATAAATAATACATCTGTTAAGTAATAATAAGTCGATATATTTACATATAGTGCACCCAACAACAGCTTTGTCAGTTCTACATTTTACTTGACTTGTGACCTACACATAGTGAGAGTGACAGGAGACTTCTAGAATCTCTTTTTCTTATTCTGCAAAGGCTTATCTCTGCTCCTGTCCTTATTTGCCATGGAATTAGCATAGCCAAGCTTCCTTTAGCATAGGAAGTTATTTGTGCCCAAAGCTAATCCTCACTAGCTGCCTCAGTCTGCCTTGTGATAACGTGAGCTCCAGGTGCTATCATGGGGTCTGTACTTGACAAATGTTTGCAACACTACAAAAAGATGCAGTCTCTTATCATTTACTTCTCTCACCCTAAAGTCATGTTCAGGCTGTACGACACAGATGGCAATGGTCTGCTGGACAGTTCGGTAAGTCTGAAATCTCTGTTATAATGTGTCATTTTGAAATGTCCTGTTATTTGACTTTGTAGTTAGATTCAAGATTCAAGGTTTTATTCGTCACATACTGAATTATACAGAATATAATCAGCAGTGAAATTGAAGTCAGGTCCGCTCAATGGACAGTGCAATTATATGTAACACAACACAAGAGAATATGCATAAATATAGGTAAAACATTTTTTTTATTAAATTAAGAAGAAAAATTAGCAATAAAATAAAATGTGCAGGACTGTAAACTTAATAAATAATAATATAAGCAGAGATGTGCAAGAAGAATGTGCAAACAGGTTGTACAGGGTATAAACATAGCAGCAATATGGATGATGGAGGATAGTAAATATCTTACTGATTATTAAATTGAGTCAAATTGAGGTTATGAGACCGAGTTTGAGTTTAGGAGCCTGATGGCCTGGTGAAAGAAGCTCCACCTAAGTCTTTGTAGTTTTTGCCATCGTGCTGCGGAAGCACTTGCCAGATTGCAGTAAAATGAAGAGACGGTTACCGGGGTGATTTGAGTCCTTGATTATTTTAGCAGCTCTGCTTTTGCAGAGTTTGAGGTAGATGTCCTGCAGAGAGGGGAGAGCAGACCCTGAGATGCGCTCAGCTAAACGCACAATTCTCTGCAAAGCTTTGCAGTCCCAATTGGAGCCCCTGAATAAATTTTTTTCAGGATAGCTGGTGAGACCCTGAATTTCCTCAGCTGTCGCAGATGGTAAATATTGATGCTGTAAACAACAAGGGTATGATACGGCACAGTACTGCAGGTTAATGTTAGGTTTACATACAAGTTTAATACAACACACACAGTTAGTGCATTTCATTTGGATTATGTAATATTATTATCATCCTTTCATTGAATGTTTCATTCATCTTAATGCTATTAGAACTTGATGATTCAGAGCCTGTCTCACAGTATTATTGATCTTTTTTGGAAGCTTTGAACTGATAGTTGGAGCGAATTGTAAATACCAGGCTTCATAAAAAGTGAATTTGAAAACTGTATGCTTTATAGTGTATAATATCTAAAGCAATTATATCTGTCGATTTAGGAGCTCGACCATCATAAACCAGATGGTCCATGTAGCTGAGTATCTAGAATGGGACTCAACAGAACTACGACCAGTATGAATCACTTTAAATGTTTCCACCAGGCAATCCAATCTTGCATTGTGGAATTCATATCTTATTGTCCCTTAATTAATGTCTTATATTGTAGATTCTGAAGGAGATGATGGAGGAGATTGATTATGACCGGGATGGAACGGTCACATTAGAGGAGTGGATCAGAGGAGGAATGACCACCATACCACTCCTGGTCCTGCTGGGAATGGGGACGGTGAGGAAAAACTAATTTTGAGTTATAAATAGGAAATAACACGTTAAGATGTAGTAACTTAATTCCTGTTTCTCTTTCACATACATTCAGAATGTACAGGAAGATGGGCAGCATGTATGGAGATTGAAGCATTTTAACAAGCCAGCATACTGTAATTACTGCCACACTATGTTGTTAGGAGTAAGAAAGCAGGGCCTTTGCTGCTCACGTGAGTATCTGTCTGGTTGTCTCTATCTATTGTTTTATCTGTCATTTTGTGTAACTATATCTGTCTGTGCTGTTCTGTCTGTTGCTCTGTCAGTTTGTCATCTGTCTTTTTTCTGTCTGTCTCTATATCTGTCATTCTGTCTAACCATATATTGTTCTATCTGTAGTTTTGTCTAGCTATATCTGTATGCGTTGTTCTGTCATTTATATTATTTTGTCAGTCTCTGTCTGTCATCTTGGCCCTAGGTTTTATTATTTTCCCAAATACCATCAATTTTTTTTCCAAATTATGTTTTCTTAATTTTCTGTGTTTTATTTGAATGGTTTCATTAAATTTGTATAATCAAAAGCATCTCTACATAATTGATGTTATAAAAAAATATGTATTTATTTATTTTTCAGAAATACTGTGTTGTGTATTTAAATTTTTCTAGTAAATACATTCTGGTAAATATTTTTTCAGGTAAATATTCCTTAAAATTTTAATTTTTTAAATAATTGTATTAGTAGTAGTAGTAATATCATCATATTAATAATATATTTCTATCCCAGTTTCTTCAAGTTGAACCAAACTTTTATTTTGAGAGGTTGTTGTGAAGACCTTTATTTTTTTTTCTGTTTGCATATGACAATAGAATACGCACGAAACAGTAAATGCTCATGAAGTGACTTTCAGAGCAGTTCTATAGATTATGTTCATGTGTTAATTTACTCATATATTGAGGCAGCAGAGGCTGAAAACACTACGAGCATCACATGCACTTCAGTATGTGTAAAACAAAACCACGTGTCTGCGTCATTCAATCATACAGAGACACGCGGAACACGCAGGATTAATATTTAAATAGTATTTTGCAGCTTAATATTTACAGCTAGTAGTCCATATCACGTTTTGGCTTAAAGGGATACTCCACCCCAAAATTATAATTTAGTCATTATTCACTTACCCGCATGTCGTTCCAACTCCATAAAAGCTTTGCTCGTCACAAGCCTCCCGGTTTTTATCTAAAATATCTTAAATTGTGTTCCGAAGATGAACAAAGCTTTTATCGAGTTGGAACAACATGCGGGTAAGTGAATAATGACAAAATTATCATTTTGGGGTGAGTATCCTTTAAATATGACCTACTTTTGATTAATTCATCCACAATTGGTCAAATTGTGTGACATTATGCAGTATATTCCATTTGTATGACTGGTTTCCGTGATCCTGTTCATGTTTTCGAACTCTGTATCTGTCTTTCATTCTGTCTAGCTATCTGTTGTTCTAACTATCTGTCATTTTATTTAATTATATTTGCCTGTGTTGTTCTGGCTTTCATTGTCTTTCTATCTCTGTTATCTCTCATCTTTTTGTCTATCTATCGCTTTTCTGTCTGTCTGTTTTTCTATCACACTATATTTCTAACTACCTAGCCGTCTGTCTGTTCTCTGTTTGAAATGTTTCCCTTCAATCTCTCATACACCATCTCTCACAGTCCTGTCTTTTGTTTGGCAGTATGCAAGTACACAGTCCATGAGCGCTGTGTGTCCAAAGACATTGCTCCTTGCATTAGCACCTACGCCAAGTCCCGCAGACACACCAATGTGAGTGCATAAACAACATATGCTTACAAATTAACACTCACTGTGTTCAAACTGGATTTTTATCTTAGGATGTATTTACAGTAAGGCCAAAATCAATCATTTCAAAAGACAATTTTTTTATTTTGTTGAAACTAGGAGTCCCAGATTGATGTGTTTGGTACAGAGCTCATAGTTCTAACAAACGCAGTGTTCTATTATTAGTAAACGACTCGTGTTATGATTATTTTATCCACTGACTGCAGTCCAGCTCAGTTTTCACCCAAGGCAAATTTCCAGACCCATAACTCTTGTTTTAACCTCAAAGTAACGATCTGTGGACATGTCAGAAAGGCTCTGTGAACATCCTGTGTGTAACATCTTTTTTCTTTACTAAGAACTAGAGAGGAAAGACTGAGATCACACAGCGGTTTTAGTAGTCACTGACACCTCTTTAAAACTTGCTCTCCCCATGCAGTAATTACTGCAGTGATGGAAGGCACTGCGTTCAAAATAAATTATATAGATTATGATTTCACAGAGTGTATGTGATGTTAAGTGATGTGGAGTGTAATTTTAGTGTAAAAAGCAATACAATATTAGATATCATGCTTGAAGTGGTTATTAAGACTTGGAGCTTGTGTAAATATATTACAAGCAATCAAATTCAAAGTGATGTGCTATAAGTTTCTGCATTAGTCTTACCTTCATCTCACATACTATATATTATGGTATAAATGTTTACTGAGTTTTTAACATTGGTTGTTAAATTAAATGAAAAAATGCTTTGTGCTAGACCCTTCCTGAAGGATCATTTTGAAAGCTCTGACCAACAAAAAAATCACTGAATGTGTATGATAACATATAGATGCATTTAGTACATTCCAACACTGGTGATTATTACCGGTATTTCTTTACTAATGTCCTGTGTATTCTTCCACACTTGAGGTTTTGCCTTGTGATGTGATTGTTTGAGTCAGTAAAGTGCAATAATATTGCAGTTAGGCATATAATTCTCGAAATGCCTTATAAATGCATGACAGAGCAGGATAATAATTTCAGTAATGTATAGATGGGCTGAGTATTTCACAAACAAAATAAATAACAAGCTTCTATTTAATGTCTCTCTAGGCTATGCAGCATGTTTGGATGGAGGGCAACTCCCCAACAAATGTGACAAATGTCACCGCAGTATCAAGGGCTATCAAGGTCTAACAGGCCTTCACTGTGTTTGGTGTCAAATCACTGTGAGTATATACTGACTAACTGTGGCCAGTGAGAGTTTAAACCTTTTGTGTTAGCATTAATATTCATTGTAATTCTTTAAAAAAAATATGCCTTGAGCAAAAACCAATTTTTTTAAATGTTTTTCTGCATTTTTCCTTTTTATCTCAGTTTAATTCAGTTGTAGCCTATTTTTCTAAAAGCCATTTTAATGTAATACTTATTCACTCCACTTGGTGGTGTTGTTCGCTAAACTTTCACACCATTAAGTTGAAGTGGCCAATTTGTTTTAAAATTGCCCTAATAAAGATAAGTGTCAGCTCTTAACACTCATTCAAAAGCTTTATCTCTACATAATGATTTGTATTATCACATTGTATGCTCCTGCACGCCCTCTGAACCATCTCCCCTGACAGTTTCAACTCTAAACCTGCAACTAATTTAATATCAAGTACAAATCCTGCTGTCCTCTTTGTTCCTACCATTTAATGTCTTCTTAAAATGTCAGATTAGTGAGGATAAAACAAGTCACAAAAGATCCAGTCCATTCCAATCTGTTGATGTGTCTTTCTCCACCACTCCTCATCTATATTTGTTTGTTTTCCAGCTCCATAACAAGTGTGCGTCTAATGTGAAGCCTGAATGTGACGGTGGGCCATTAAAAGATCACACACTCCTGCCGTCATACATCTGCCCTGTTGTTCTGGTGAGTTCAGTCTCTCCCACTGCACTCTTTTGATATGCTAAAATACAAGGATCCCAGGACAATTTTTTTCATGGGTCGGTCCTGGACGAATTATTTAATGGGCCTCCTCTCTACTGGGACCAATGTGTAGTCTATACTATATTTTGGGGGATATTGTAGATACAATGCAAGTCCTTTCTAGATAGTTAGAAGCCATTTTAATTTTAGAGTTATATACAACCCTTATACATTGATGTTAATTAATGTAAATTGAACAAACACCCATCACACACCTGGATGGTTACAGGTGTGCATGACATAACCATCAAAAAGAAGATAATATTTCTCCTGCATGCTGCCGTGGCTTCCAAATCTTTAAATATTTATTTGAAAAGCAATATTTTGCAATGTCCATTGCAGAAATTTTGTTAAACATATTTTTTATGCATCTATCTTTGCATACCTTTTTTAATATATATAATGTATGTATATTATATTTTGGATATTGTGACGGTGTTAATAAAGGGATTTAAGAACGTTTTTGTGCAGTCTGTCACAAAACAAACATAACATTTCCTACTGATCAATATAAAATAAAAAATATCAATATAAAATGATTCCAGTAAAACCTTATATAATGTCTTTTCAATAAGTATGACTTAAAAATCAAGTAAATTTACAAACAAGTTGTGGCTGGAGTCAGTAAGATTATTTTGTTTTTGAAAAAAAGTATCTTATGTTCGCAAAAGCTGCATTTACTGGATACAATAAAAAAAAAACAATGGGGCTATAGAATGTGTGATTCTGATTGTTTTTGTTTAACATTTTAAAGTGGAAGCAGTCAGTCAAGTTTACATTATTTAGTGAAGTGATTTCCACTTTAATAAAAAAATATATAACAAACACAATTAATGAAACCATTTTAAAGAAAAAATGATGTTTTGTTATAGCTTTTAGAGAAATCTTTCAATCCATTGGCCAATTAAGTATTATAGACATTTCTTTATATTTTGAACACATAAATGTTATTTTAACACATCAATATTTTGGTTTTCACAATAATTTGGATGAATAGTCAACATAAATATCTATATCACATTATCTAGGCCTATTTCATAAATTTTTATCATTAAGCTGATATCCCAATCAGCTGTTTCATAGCGTGAGGCGCAACGTGATGTAAACAAACAATGCTTCATACAGTATCGTTCATGTGGCACCTTCTCATATCAGACTTTTCAGACATAATTGCATTACACTGGCTCGATCATCGATTTGTATGTCAAATCTGCGAATGCTCCTGCTGTTAGGAGAATGCAGTATTTTAACTAATCATCTTTGAATGATCAGGCTTATCATTCTCGCATGTTTTAATCCTTGTCAGTTTAAAAATTAAACTGTTTTAAGCCATTTAAATTGCGAGTCTGCACGAAAGATATTTCAATGCAATACTCGTGCGCTGTGACAAATTGTTTCTTTTCAGACACACACACACACACACACACACACACACACACACACACACACACAAAGCCACAGACTGCAACCTAGTACCAAATCGAGTCCGCTTTCTTGCCTGTTTAAGCCAATGCACAGTATACTATGTTAATGTTTTGATGAGTATGCATGTAAACGCGATTTGTTTCTGACCCGTTCTTCACCCCAAACCAGAGCAGATTCACAACTTCTTCCACCGTAATGGCAGTACTGCTCGCCCCCTTGTCGTATCGGCTCAAATGCATAAGCAGTTGCACTTATTATGGGCTCAACAGTGCTTTCAAGTTTGTCTTCCTCCGTTTAAACAAGCGTATGTACAAAAAGTAAATAAATGCTTTATATATTACTTAAATGGCCAATGGAGCGAACCAACCCCGTGACGTCACACGCGGTGGTACTGCAAGATGGCGGCACCCTTGCTCTAAAAGCTATAACAAAACATCCTTTTTTCTTTAAAATGGTTTCGTTGATCGTGTTTGTTATTCAATTTTTTTATTAATGTGGAAATCACTTTGAAATCACAAAAACTTGACTGACTACTTCACTTCCACTTTAAGCTATGAAGTAGTTCCATTACAGTTACAAATGACTTCACCAAATAATTTCCATGATACTTTCTTCAGGATTACTTGATTAATATAAAGTTATAATAAACAGCATTAATTGAGAATTAGAATATTTACTTAAGATATAATTTTTTCATAACATTGTAAATGTCTTCACTATCACTTTTGGTCAATTTAATGCATCCTTGCTAAATAAAAGTAATAATGTATGTATGCATATAAAGAACTTTGTCATGGGCTCTATGATTGAGACTTGTGACCATGTCTAGTCTAAGGACCTTGTAAAACGACCTGTTGAAATGCTAAAACATCAATTCTTTCTAAGTTAAAGAGAAACATAATAAAGTGAGACAGATTCTGAAATTGCATTTGTCTTGTGCTTTGTTACAATTTGTATTGTTAAAGGCGCTATATAAATAAAGGTGACTTGACTTGACTTGACTTGTCATTCTTATCTCAGATGCACATCTGTCTCACTCTGTTTCTGTTTGTTGATGTTCACTATAATGTCTGTATATCTGTAGGACCGTCATTCTGTTGTCAAAAGAGGTGAAGGAGAATCATCCCCCAGTACCAGCCCTGAGGACACCAGCCAGTGTTTTAAGTTCACCGGTGATGGTCAGGCACTGCAGGTGAGTCCTTTGCAACACACTCTGGCACAGCAAATCTGTGCATGTATGTGTGTTTGTAACCTTTTCTCCTTTCTGCTTTTAAGATCACCCTCTGCCCGGGACGCACCCCTCCTCGTGCTGGTTAATCTTAAAAGTGGTGGTCGGCAGGGAGAGAGGTAAATGTTTTTGAAGCTCAAACTGTTGCATCATAATTTTTCATATTCTCCGACCTTGTACTGCTGTAATGGTTCCAATGAGGAGGTTTGTCAAACCATCTGAAGTCAGGCGAATCTGCATAGACATGTTAAACAAAAGTCCCACTCTTTTTCTTGCTTACTGGCAGTGTCCTAAATACCATCAAAGCTAGCAGGAGACAGTAATGCTGTTTAAGGAGGAAGAATGTGGGTGTTGTTTCAGCTCTCACCACCCACCCAACGTCCTCCGGGAGACCGGTTTTGGGATTTTGTGCGGGCATCACCATGGCAACACAGTTTTAAATACCATTAATTGGCCGATTATCCTCCATTATTAGACATGTGCTCAAACAAAGACACGATAACTGCCCTGGCCCCAAAAAAGAAAGACCATTTTGGTGGTTCTTTGATGCAAACAAAGGAACAGAGTGGTCACCGTTGAATCATACTGTACCGAGTGTATTTTTCCACCATATTCACCCTGAGCAGCATACTGAAAGCTCATTGGTCGGCCTTGACACTTGACTGCGTTCTTTTGTTCTTTGCGTAGGGAATGAATTCATTTTTCAGTGTTTATAAGTGCTCAAATGATCACCCCCACATAAAAGCATAGCTTGTGACGCACCTCAAACTAACAGCACGTCTTATTTCTCTCTCAATTGTATTTATCTTCCTCTCTGTCTTTGCATACTAAAAGGGCAGAGTAGCTAACAGAGTTAGAAGTGAAGGACATTGCAGGGTCCTCAATAATAATTTTATTGCTTCAAGGTTATTGAGGAGCACTGCTGCAACCGTGTGCAATTTGTGTATGTGTGTTTCTGTCTTGCTTGACTTCATTGATTCCGAGGTTTGTGTGGCCTTTTATGATAATGGAATGATGACGTTTTAAGAATATAATTCCTCCATATGTGTGTCTATCTGTCTTTTCAAGGAACAGTTCAACCAAAATAGAACATTCAGTAATAATTTACTCATCCTCATGTTGTTTCAACATTAGAGCTGCGACGAACAATCTGTTGATAATTTCTTTGATTAATCGGGGTGTGGAAATGAATTTCAATACGCAAATGTTATATATTTGGATTTTAGTGAAAACATTTATTTTGTTATTCCCTTCCTTTTTGTTATTTTCTTCTAAAATCGAATGGTGGTTATGCTAAAACAATTTTCTACTGTTTCGATTTAAACAAATAATGACTAAAAACAAACTTGATGTAACCAACAAGCAAAAATTCAGTTTTGTAGCACAAGGACAGTATGAATCTGTTGATTTATTTATTTTTTAACTGAGAGAAACAAATACCACGTTTAAAATTTTTGTTATTCCAAATCTCCAAATACGTATATATATATATATATATATATATATATATATATATTTTTTTATATATATATATATATATAGTATATATTTTAATATATATAATATATCTTCTATAATATATATATATATATATATATATATATATATATATATATATAGGCGTGGTCAGAATTGTTGGCATCCTTGATAAATATGATCAAAGAAGGCTGTGAAAATGGACCAAACATGGACCATTATAAGATTTCTAGTCAATCACTTATAGATAGTTTTTTTCTGTTGATATTTGACAGAATCCATGATGCCATGTGTCTAAACAAGATGTCCAGGACCTCCAGCAGAAATATAGGCCCACAAAATAAAAAAATACAGCAGTATATTTTATTGTACACGTGGGGTACTTTTTTTTATCTCTGAAACCCATCTTGAGTGTTTGCTGCTAAAGAGCAAATTTATTTGTTTCATCTGACCATAGAAGCCAGTCCCATTTGAAGTTCCAGTTGTGTCTGACAACTGAATATGCTGGAGATTGTTTTTGGATGAGTGAGGATAATTTTCTTGAAACCCACCCGAACAACATGTGGTGATGTAGGGGCTGTTTGACAATTTTTTTAAAGGTTTTCTGACCCCGAAACTCAACCTATCTCTACCATTCTCCAGTTGTGGTCATTGGAGTCTTTAGCTTCGCAAACAGTCCTTCTCGCCGTGCATTAGGACGATATAGACACATGGCTGCCATCATCCAGGTGGATGCTGCATATTAGTGGGTGTTGATGAGAAATGGGAATTATCACCTCTAGTATGTAAAGCACTTCACTGAGTGCCTAGAAAAGCACTTATGCACAATAGAAATATAAAAAGATTTTTTAATATTATGTAAACCTACTTTTATTTTAGAAGCTATTTTTAACTAAAAATATAACTTACAAAATGTATCTTAATCACCATGGAGTGCTCAAAATAAAATTCAGAGTTTTGAATATATTTTACTCAGTTTAAATAATAATAAAATAAAATGAATAATTAATAATAAACTAATGTGTTTACACTTGCAGGTACTATAAGTGGAATTATTCTGAGGGAGATTTTTTTTTTTCCTGTAAATGAGACTTATATCCAGGTATATTTTATGATCCCAGTGTAGAAATGGATCAGTCTAATTCATAAGCAGATAATTTAGAACTTTTATGTGATCCGCATCAGTCATTTATTGAAAAGATCTGACATTGAATCATTATTTGTTTATGAATTTAGCATCGCTGTCCTTCTCTCGTAATCTCTCATGAAGGGTACAAAGAAGAAATGGGATGCATGTCAAGATTTTCTTTCCATAATAACATATATGATATTTTATAGTTTTTTTTTTGTCACCTCCATACTTAATAATTTTGGACAGATTGACCAGGATATTCTTCAGAAATGTAACCTTTGTGTTCATTTTGAATGTAATTTGGGCTTGGAATGACAAGAAGTTTGGTAAATGATGGCATAATTTTAATTTTTGGTTGAATTATCCCTTTAAGCCTTTTATCATAATGTGAAGTTCACAGTGATTACGTTTAAAAATGTCATTCCTCTATGTGTGTCTTTTAATGCTTTTCTGTTCTTATCTGTCTTCATCAGGGTGCTGCGGAAATTCCAGTACCTGCTTAAACCCCAGACAGGTGTACAGTCTGGATCGAGGAGGACCCATGGTGGGGTAAGACTACTAAAAGCCACCATCAAATTTCAAGGAGATATGTGCGATACAATTTTTTAAAATCATGACAGGGTATTGCTCAAAAACAGTTTGACATTCTCACTGTTGTTTTGTTCTGGCATGGCTCCTCTCTCTCTTATCTTTTTGCTTCTACAAACCTGCAATAAAGTGAGCCAACCTGCAATCATCTAGTCTGAGAGAGGAACCTCTGCAAAGTGGAGCTGACTTTGAGAGACCTACAAGAAATTTACTATGACTCAAGCAGCCCCTGCTGAGTAAATGTATTCATTCAAGCGCTGAATGTTTTTCTGAGCCTGTCGATCACAACAGGCTCCTCTTAAGCTGACTACATTACTCTTCACCCATACACTCCACATGTCTTTAACAATAGACCAACACAACGTCATCCAAATCAGTTTCACAGTAGCATAGCCGTGAAATCTAACAATGTCACTGCAAGAGGTTCATATTTTACATATTATATGAGCCAAATTGGCATATCCTCCATACTGGTTATGTTTCAAGTATCATACGTTTGAATTAAAGTTTTTAATTAATTAAATGCAAATGAGACCATTGTAGGCAATATGTTAAGAAGATCAGTGTTGTTACTATTATTATTACTATTACACTATTACACTATTTATATTTATAAAATGACTAACTTATTATAATTGTAATTTTAGTGTTTTTGAATTTAAACTCATTTCAGTTGTCAAGGCTATATTCCTATTTTTCATTTATGCTTTTCATCAACGTTTTATATTAGATTTTATTTTGATTAACAAAACATTTCTTGCAGTAGTTTGTCCATGCAGTAGATGAGTTGCACAGAAATATATTTAGTTAATATTATAACAACATTGATATAGAGCAATATATTTATGATGGCACAGATTAGATAATTTGACCTCGGAAGAACTTGATGAGAAATCATCTTAACATCTTAAACCAGTCTAAGCTGGTTTGTTAGTCTAAATTGTTCTCCCAGCATGGTCAGATTGGTCTGTTAGCTGGTTAGAGAGGTTTTGCCTAGCTTTAGGCTGCCACTAGTTGGTCATGCTGCTAAAACTAGCTTGGCTTGACTTGACCAAAAGACCAGCATAAACCAGTTTACAGTAGGCTGATTTAATTTTTTTTCCATCATGAATTTTACATTTATATTAAAATTGGCAATTCTGAGCTCGGTTTGAGACATTAAGATCTTTTCTGGGCTTTGTATCTCAAGAGAAACAGAAGCAGAAGATTATTTGTTTTCCATTTATTTAACAGTTTAGATATTGGAGAGATTTCATCTGTGTTTTTTATTTGCTATGAACTCTCACTTCCACTTTAGTGTACTACTATGCAGTTAAACATTCTACAAACCCACTTAAAATGCATGAGTACATTCTGTTCAGCATCCTGTGTTTGTGCAACAGTGATTCTCATTCAGGAAAAAGGAGAGAGAGAAGTACAGAACAAAAGCTATGCAATGGTCGTTTTACGGGAAAGCAGGCTAACCTTCCGTCTCAGATCCCCCTCCCACCACACAATGTTCTGTAGTCACGACTGGAGCGCTGCTCGTTCTGAAGAGACCACTCAAAGAGAGAGAGAGAGATTGTGTGACATTGCTGATTTCACTCATGGAGAACTATTTGGACATACATTAAATGTTCTTCCTTGAGCACTTAGCTAATTTATAAGCATGTTTTTATAAGCATGTTATGTTTTTAATGTGTCATGTTAATAACTGTGCCATTGCTTTTGGTAGCAGCTCTTCATTAATACAGAAAATTATTCTATATTTTACTGTATTTTTTGATGAAATAAATGCAGTATTGGTGAGCATAGAGCCCAAAGTCCTACTGACCCCAAAGTTTTGAACAGTACTATTTAATAAAAAGTAATATCAAATCATATATAAAGCATATAATAAAGCAGCGGTTCTTAATACTGTTACTTGCAACGCCCTGCTATGCATCTCTTACAAATAATAGCGTATCTAAAAGTATGAACCAACAACAAACAAAAAAACACACCATAAAGAGCCATGCTTGCACAGGTTCTGCGCATCCTCTTCACTAATATCCTCTGCGTTTCAGTCGGGCTCAAACTGATAAGCAATATTGTCTAAATCATTTTTTACAAGACTACCGTGGCACATGCTGCTGAAGGGCGGGACGATTAGACGCGCACTAGAAGTGGTTTAGCCAATCACAGCACAGGACCAGCTAACCAATAAGACCCCATCACATGTTTCTGAGGGTGGAGCTTCATAAAACCAGGAAATAATTGGGCGTTTATCAGAGAAAAGACAGAGGTGTGGAATAAATGTAAATTATGTGAAAAAAGTGCACAAAAACTAAGCATGAACACATGTTTGACTGCACCCCATAAACATAATCAAACCTAGAAAAAAACGCCCGGTTACTATGGTAACCTCGGTTCCCTGAGAGCGGGAAGCGAGACATCACGGAGATTTCTCCGTTATGGGAACTCCCCTTCAACCTTTCCTGAAGTCCTATTGGCTCACGCCAGTCAAATGACTGGCCAATTGTCGCATAAAGCATGCAAATACGACGAGCTCGAGACAGTATAAGCGATGCTCGCGACAATTATATCAGAATCGGATACTGAACACCGTAAGCTGAGGAGTAGCGAACACGGCGTCTACCGTGATGTCTCGTTCCGCTCTCAGGGAACCGAGGTTACCATAGTAACCGGAGCGTTCCCCATCGAGCTGTCACGAGACATCACGGAGATTTCTCCGTTATGGGAACGATATTAAATCCGCCGTGAGAGAGGCTACGAAGCCCTACCCCAAAACACAGCAGATAGAATACGCACGTAGACACTTCCCACAATAGTGACGCTGTAGGCGAGCTCACCGCTGATAGGTGGCTGTAAGCCAATGGCGTCTAACCCAAAGGTATACAAATTTGCATATCTGGATAGAAATAACGTTGGCTGCGCTGAAACAGGGCAACTTGCACAACGAGCATAAGGAACTGCACAGACTGTATAGCATGACCCCAACCTAGCATGATAAAAGTATCGCTAGATAAACAACACAAATACAGGAATCTGCACTGAGCACAGGGCAGAACAACCGTATTAGTAAAAGGGTATGCAGAGCAAACAATGTATTAAACATGCATCAGCCACTTACCGACAGCACCTGGGAGGCAAAAGACTGAGCGTCCAGCCTGTAAAACCTGGCGAAAGTATTCTCAGAAGACCAGCCGGCTGCAACACATATATCTTGAATAGACATACCTCTCGACCAAGCCCACGAGGAAGCCATGGCCCTCGTTGAATGCCCCTAATGTGTAAAGGACATTCCAAACCTTGGTTCGTATCGCAGCCGTAATAGCGTCTACGATCCAGTGGGAGAGCCTCTGTTTAGACACAGCACGGCCTCTCGCACAACCACCATAACATACAAATAGCTGGTTAGATTGACGAAAGCTCACGAACGGTCGATGTAAATCCTCAAAGCCCTGACAGGGCACACGAAGTCTGAGCATCTGCTTCACTCGAGGCTGCTGACTCGGAAGACAAGGCAGACAGAGAAACAGTCTGTATCTTGAAGGGTGTAGAAAGTGATTTAGGTACATACCCCATTCTTGGCCGGAGAGTGACGCTGCAGTCACCGGGTCCAAAGCGAATACAGTCACTATCCACAGAAAAGGCGTGCAAATCTCCTATGCGCTTGGCTGGCGAGTGCAAGAAGGAGTGCAGTTTTGAGAGACAACTCCTTCAAACCCACTGATGATAACGGCTCAAAAGGTGGCTGAGAGAGCTCTTAATACCACCTCTAGGTCCCAAGGCGGAACCGAAGGTGGCCTCGGAGGGTGTAGCCTTCTCGCTCCCTTAAGAAAACTCACCACCATGGGGTCTCTGCCGATCGACTGGCCACCCTGCGGTGAACGGACGCGGCAATGGCCGCCACATAGACTTTAGCGTCGAGGGTAGCGATCCACTATCCAGCCTGTACTGCAGGAAACTCAGAACATCCAACACGGTGCAAACAACCGGGTCGATGTGAGCCTGATGGCACCATTTCACAAACACTCTCCCATTTTAAGGCATATAATCGTCTTGTAGAGGGTGCTCGCGCTTCCGTGAGTGTGCCGACCACACGAGCCTGCAATGCATCTAGCTCCCCTGACAACCCTGAAGCAACCACACATGAAGGTTCCATAGTTCTGGGTTCGTGCCACACCGAGCCGTCCACCTGAGATAACATGTCCTTCCTGACCGGAATCGGCCAGGGGGCTATCAGCAGCTCTGTCAGGTCCGGAAACCAAGGCTGGTTCGGCCAGTTCGAGCTATGAGTATGACGGACGCTCGCTCCTCCCTGATCTTGCATAACACCAGAGGCAATATCTTGATCGGAGGAACGATAAAGCCTGGCTGTCGGCCAGCGCGCTGTGGCGTCGCCCCTTCCAACGGGAGTGGGACAGAGAGAAGAACGACGGGCAGTGTGCATTCTCGCTCGTGGCGAATAAATCCACTTCTGCTTCCCGTGAGGTTCCAAATCATCCGAACCGACTCGGTGTAACCTCCATTCCCTTGAGGAATTCTCCTCCTTGAAAGCATGTCTGCCCGCGATTCAAAAGACCGGGATGTGCGTTGCTCTGATGGATAGAAGGCGAGAATCCGCCCATAGCAGTAACATCGCTGCCTGCTTGCACAAAGCCTTCGAACGGACGCCGCCCTGGCGATTTATGTACGCGACTACAGACGTGTTGTCGGTGCGAATCAGTACATGCTGCCGTTCCAGTTGTGCTTGAAACTCCTTCAGAGCTAAAAGACTGCTTCCAATTCCAATCGGTTTATGTGCCACCGGATCTGAGGCTCTGACCACTGCCCCGAAGCTGGCATCCCCTCGCACACCGCTCCCCAGCCGAGCGTCGATGCGTCTGTTGTGACCACCACGCGTGAGGTCACCAACCCCAGGGGGACTCCCCGGCTGAAGAAATTCGGGTTGCGCCACGGAGCCAGAGCTTCGATGCAGCCGCGGGTGACCGCGATACTCAAACGTCCGAGGTCCATGCCGTCCAGGGACTCGAGTTTTCAGCCACAGCTGCAGTGGTCGCATGTGTAATAAGCCCAGATGACACACTGCCGAAGCTGACGCCATGAGTCCCAGTAGTCTCTGAAATTCTTTCAAATGAACAGAGCTGCCTTCTCTGAAATGGCGTAGGTAAGACAAAATGGCCGCCACGCGCTCTCGCGAGAGGCGGGCTCTCATTTCTAGGGAGTCCATGCAAACTCCCAAATACAGAATGGACTGACTCGGGGCGAGAATGCTCTTTCGCCTGTTCACACATAGCCCTAGGGACTCCAGGTGAATAAGCAGCGAGTCTATATGGCTGAGTAGCGTGTCCCGGGACTGAGCTAAAATCAGCCAATCGTCCAGATAATTTAGGATGCGCATCCCGCCCGCTCTGAGGGGGGAAAGTGCTGCATCCACGCACTGAAAATGTGCGCGGGGCCAAAGCCAGCCCGAGCAGGAGAACAGAGTATTGATGCGCTGTGTTCTCGAAGCAAACCTCAGAAACCGTCTGTGATGCGGCGCTATCTGAATGTGTCGCGTCCTTCAAATCCACGGACGCAAACCAGTCCCCGGGCGAATCTGCGCCAGGATCTGCTTCAGCGCTAACATCCTGAACGGACGTTCGCAAAGCGCCTGTTGATGGGTCTGAGATCCAAAATTGGGCGAAGCCCCCATCCCTCTTGGGTACCACGGCTAGCGGCTGTAAAACCCGCTCTCCAGCTCGTGTGGTGGGACTCGCTCTACTGCTCCTTTCTCGAGCAGACAGCCAATCTCTTGCCTCAGAGCCTGGGCATTTCGAGGCGATGTTAGAGACTGCACCACGCCATTGAAAGCGGGTGGTCTGCGTCTGAATTGAAGAGTATATCCCGCTCTATCACGTTGAGTAGCCAACGCGAGATTCCCGGAATAACCTTCCACGCGCTTATGAACTGGACGCAGCGGCTTTAGCTGCTCGGTCGTTGCGCGGCTATAACCTGTGTTGGATGCGGACCTGCACTGCACTGAGGCGGGCAAGGGAACCGCATTTATTGAGTGAGGAGGAGAAAGCTCTTTTGTGAGAAAGTATGCATTTTTATTGAATGGACACTCAACACACACACATTTGAGCAGCTGAACTTTGGGCGCTTGGGAGCCGGGCTGCTCGCGCCTCCTCCCTCCCTCCGATCGTCAGGAAGACGGCTTAGCAGCCGGAGGCGGGCGAGAGTCGCGTCGCGGGCTTCTCCGCTGACCTTGGCGCTTCCTGCGGAGCCCACACCTTCCTCCGGACGTCTGGCTCCTGTCGAGAGCAGTAGCAGTAGCCCCAGCCTGGGCAGGCCTGGGAAAATCTCTCCGCTGGGCAGAGCCATGCGCTGGCGAAGATCTGGATCTAGCAGTCTGTTGCTGGGGCGCGTCTAGGCATCACGTGACTCATCGCTTTCGCTTTTGAGTCTCAGCGAATCGCTCGGTTATGGTCTCCACGGCATCACCGAAGAGGCCGGAGGAGATATAGGAGCGTTTAGGAGCACCTTCGATCGGCATCCTTTAGGTCAGCTAAATTTAGCCAGAGGTGCCTCTGAAGGGCGACCATAAAGCCCATGGCCTTACCCACAGACTGGGCCGCTCGCCCGTCGCCATCAGCGCGAAGTCCGTTCGCGGCGCAGATCCTTCTCGCCTCAGGAGTGAGGACTCCGCCCTCCGCCGTTTGCAGGAGTTTGGCCTGGAACACCTGCAGCACTGCCATGGCGTGACGCTGATGCCGCCTCGCCATCAGAGGCATACGCCTTATTAGCGAGATGGGCGGTGGTTCTGCACGGCGACGGCAGGCTGATGTCCGGGCCTAGGGACTTCGCTGCTGCAGGGCACAGGTGTGCAGCAGCGGTCTCCTCGGCGGGGAGGCGCCCGCGTAACCGTGGGCCTCCGCCCCATCCGCGAT